>CM029013.1:197834501-197985669 GCA_016801055.1 Panax notoginseng | reverse complement strand
AATAAAGTAATAAAAAATCAATCATCCACCATGAAGCACCTCCATGGGGGATTGAAAAATATAAATAAAGCAATAAAACGATCAACCACCTTGAACTAAGCTCCAGGCGGGACGAAATGTAAAGAAAGCAGTAAAAACGATAAAACCGCCACGAAGTAAACTCCAGGCAGGACGAAATATAAATAAAGCAGTAAAAGGTCACGAAGTAAGTAAACTCCAGGCCTGACAGAAATGTATATATATATATATATATATATATAAGCGATAAACGCACAGGATATATATAGATCCTGGCTCGATTTATCATTTCAGCTATTTGTCTCTCTCTATATATATAAAAAAGCAGTAAACGCTCCGGATGTAAAATTCAGGCTCATCGAACAGAGTTCGACAACAGTTCATATATATAAGTGTATATATATATATATATATATATATATATAAGCAAATAAACGCTCCAGATGTAAAATCCAGGCTCAATCGACTCTCAACGTGAAGAACTGTGTGTGCAAGTAGTGGAGAAAGGCTTTAAAATATGTAAGAAGGCTTATAGTGGACTGCCAAAGAAGACTTCAATAGCTTTAGAGGGGATGAACACTCGGCTCCGCCGGTAAAAATATAGCAATATATGAGCTCACAAGTGTTTTAAATGAGAAAGCACTCAGTTTATAGTGTGTACAGAGCAAATTGGACAGGGCTTCCTCGCATTTTCTCTATGCAAAATGGCTACCCCAAGCCCTCTATTTATAGAGGGGGGAGCCGCAGGTGTATCTGCGGTAGCCGCAGATGCACCTGTTGTTGCCCGGGGTGCCCCGTGTTCTGCGAGTCCCGCTGTCTCGAAGTACGTGCATGCGTGTAATGTGATGTTTGCTCAAACTTTCAAAACTTCAATTCAGGCATCCGATCGAGGTGTATAAGACCTTTTTCGGCATGCTATTATTGAGAGCTACATAATGACATAGGATTAGAAGTTGTACGAAGTCAGGAAGATGGGACCATGCCCTTGGTCTTCAAGCTTCAAATTCTATCCGGTGTGCTGTCTTGTGCAGTAGTCACTCGGGATTGGCGCTCTTTGGTTCTTGTAGGACATTTCTGTGTAGAATGAATGTTGAGAAGGCGTACTATGGGGTTGGGATGGCAAAATGACGGTTTTGTCCTTCACGGGGTTATCTCTGGCTTGAGCTGATTTAGCGGTCGTTGCTCAGAGTTATCTCTGAGATTGGACTGCTACAGGTGTTGACCATCCTCCGTGTTATTTTTGAGATGTGCCTGACTTCCCGGGGTTATCTCTGGACTTGGGAAATGAGTGCCTCGGGGCCCTTACAGAGTGTTTGAAGCTGATTGCATGTGTTTGAAACAAGCATTTCCGGGGTTATCTCTGAAACTTAAACTGCATGCCTCGGGGTTGTCTCAGAGGTTGACGTTGTCTTTCCCGGTGTTGTTTTTAGGACTGAGACTGAGTATCTCGGGATTATCTCTGAAATTACACGATCTTCTCCGGTGTGATTTCCGATATTTGAACTGCATTCCTCGGGATTCTCCGAGATTGACGCTGAAACTCCCGATGTTGTTTTCGGGGTTGAGGTTGAAACTTCAAATGGTATTTCTGGGTCTGAGCTGGATGTCACGGGGTTATCTCCGAGATGGTAATACTGAATATCCTAGGGCTGTCTCTGGGATTGAACTGAGCTGTCTTCCAGGGTTATCTCTGAAAGACGATTCTACCGTCCTGCAATGTTAGTAACAGGTATACAGAAAATTGAGTGTCTACAGATGCCCCTCTTTATCATATTCATGCAATGCAATGGCATGGATAGGATAAAGAATACTAGACACTTGAAATGCAACAAGATAATTATGATGCAATGTACAGCTGCACGATGCAAATGCATATGGTTTGTTGGATTATTCTCCAACATGGTGGGATGATTGCAGGCTCCCCTTGACTTCTGTCGGGATCAGGATTATTCATGACCACCCTGGTAAATTATTTGGACGTATGATCCAAAGTTACCACGAACTTCCAGGATGTTGACATTGGGATTGTCATCAAAGCCGTTAATCCTTGGTACAGACTTACACTAAAGATGTATCTCTCATGTACAAGAGACTCTGTGGGGACGCGTTCTATCTGTTGAGGATGTGTATAACATATTCCATCATCGGTCCTCCCCGATGAGGATGCTTCATTGGAGTTACTGCCAACAGTCTGTGTTGTCAGGATTGCCTGACCCTCGCTGAAATGTACATTAACGGATGAAATCCCTGCTGGGGATAATGCCAAGGCTACTTGACCTTTGTCGATGAGTGCATCAACAAATGAAATCATCGAATGCCTTCCGATGCTTCGATGGGTTTACTTTCCATCGGCTGAAGTAACGTCAAGGTTGCTTGACCTTCGTTGACATGTGTATCAACGGCTGGAAATACGTGATGCCCCCGTCGGGGAATCTGTTGGATCTTCGCTGACGTGTGCATCAACGGCTGAAATCATCGGATGGCTTTCGACGCTTCGTTGGATTTACTTTCCAACGGCTGTAGTGATGTCAAGGTTGCTTGACCTTCATTGATATGTGCATCAACGGATGCAAATGTGTGATACCCCCGCCGGGGAATGTGAACTTCAACAGATGACAACGCGTGATACCCCTGCCGAGGAATGTGCATCAATGGATGCAAATGCGTGATACCCCCGCCGATGAATGTGCATCAACGGATGCAAATGTGTGATACCCCCGCCGGGGAATGTGAATCAATGGATGCAAATGTGTGATGCCCCCGCCGGGGAATGTGCACTTAAGAATGACGACCCCCAAACTGACGGCATTGGACCTTAGTGCGGCGTTGCCAAATGTGATCTGCAACTGCTGAGATCATCGGTATAGTATACCCTGTGTTTAGGTGAATACCAATGAATGATATGGAAGCCACAGTCTGCCCCAGGAAAACTAGGATTTCAGGCTATTCTGCTCAATCGCGTAGCGTTTTTATCCCTGATTTGGCCTTTTCAGCATGTGAGAACTCCTTTGTAACTCGAACTGGACCTAGCTGGAGGGGTGGGCCCACCTAAGGGAGCCGCAGGTACACCTGCTGCAGTCGTAGGTGGACCTATGGCCAACCATGGATGTCCTTAAATGGGTTGGTTGCTTTCACAAGTCATTTTTAAGTTGCGCCGCGAAGGAAATCTAAGAGCTCTTCTTCAGATCTGCTGAGTTCGGGCGTCTTTCTGCAAATTCTATCACCGTACAAGTGTTCTACACTGTCCTGGTAACGTATGCATGTCTTTTTTCCAGTTTCTATCTGTTGAAAAATGATTTTTTATATGAAATGCGTCTAAACACATAGTAGTGAATATGCATGATCATATGTCTTGATAAAAAATATTCAACATAGTAAATGTTAGTATTAAATCATGCTAAACATAATGATGTGAAAAAATTTAACTTTTGAAACAGTCAAATTAGCACCTTTTTCTGCTATTTCTTATCCTATTTGAGGACAAATGAGCCAAATTGTAGTGCAAAGTAATCCTGATATTTAGTCTACCCTTATGGATTGATGAATTTAACTTTTTAATGCAAATAATATGTTTATAACTGTGGGCAGGTGTGCTACTGAATGGTCACCTAGTCATTCCTATGTGCATATGGATAGTCCTATTTATAGAGGAAATTATGGTAAAAAAATTTCAAAATGTAGGCATTGGGTAGTCATGCAGTTTTAACTCTATTGTAGGTGTATGCTTAAATTATGCATGCATGCATATAGTCATTAAATGCATTTTGAAAAGCTCCAGGTTTAGAAAATACCACACCCTTTCTGAGGTGATTTGGAGACTTGTGTCCAGATATAATGGATCCGAATCAGCCGAGCAGTTCCCGCAGGACGACTTCAAGTGTACGGAGGAGGGCTTCAGAAGTGTCTCGACCCTATTCAGTTAGACAGCCTCGTCGTCTGGCAGAGGCGATGATTCGTCATATCCGAGTTGATGTATCGGATGTCGAGGACGAGAAGGAGGAGGAGGATGTACCGGTAGCGGCTTCTGCTGCTCATATTCCCAGTAGGGATTTCCCAGGCATTTCAGGTGGCTATCCCAGATCTTCTGGGTGATTTGAGTCGCCACCCCTTAGTTTACTTACATGCAAACGAGGTAACAACTGGATTTGATCTTCCTTTTTCCTATTGAGGAAGAGAAAGGATTTTGACATTAATTTGCATGTGATGTAGGTCCCCAGCTTTACACAGCCTCGAGGGAACTGCTTCAGCATACACTCCCTGTATCAAGCTCTACATCCAGATTACCGAGGTATAGTGCATGATTGGGGATTTGGGGCGTTCTTTTCCATTCTTCCACGTCGTTGTCCCTGGGGTTACCTCAGGGCATTGCCTGAGCGCTAGTTTCACCAGACTCAGTCTCTCCATTTGTTGGATTGTGAGGTGATGATGACGCCGATGGATTGGCAATTTATCACCAGTATGGAGTTTGGAGGGGCGCCAGTGCCATGTATGGTGGATATTACCCCGACTGCCGTTAGATCCTTGTTGGGAGTTCCAGCTGAGGCGCTCAAGGGTAGGACCGTCCGTACATGTACTTGAGCATAGACGCTATGAGTGGGCTATTGAGTGAGCCCATGCCCGCTGATGTGAGAGTATCACATTCTTCGGCGATTGTTCCTGGTTATCATCAGGGGTTATTTCATAGCAGATAACTCTTCTACAGTGTCATTCGCTTTGATTAGCGACACGCGGGAGGTGGACTGTATCGGAAAGTATGATTGGGGTTCATACCCCTTCGCCTACTTCCTTAGAGGAATGCGCATGCGTTCGCAGGGCTTGACTAAGGCTTGGCTAAGATTTTACCCGTTCCTGATGGTGAGTATTTCTCTTTTAATTTCCCATATACAGGTTAAGAGTGTTTACTGACAGCAGATATTTTGCCTTTGTGTTGGCAGTTTTGGGCCTATGAGAGGCTTCCATGTTTGCGTCCTGTGAGCGTGTTAGGTTTAGATACCTATCCACGAGGACGGTGATGGCATCACTCCATTTTGGCGAAGGTTCCTGTAACGGAGGGTTTTACCCATTGTTGCTTACAGTTGGAGCTATTGATAGCTGATGTCATCACTTGGGTTCCCTACTCTGGGGAACATTTGACCATCGAATTTGAGGATGGATTCCAGACTGGGGTCGAGCACCTGATATCCACCCGTAGGATTCCTCTCTTCACGGATGGAGGATGGGAGTTCTATTTAAGAGAGCGTGCTATTAGGAGCACCATATGAGATATTCGTGTACCGATCTTGCCTCCTGCCAGGCGTTATTGGCCTGTGTTGCAGTCACTCGCCGATGACATCCCATTGATGGGTATGGACGGATATGCTTTGTCAGAGGGTTCACATACTCAAGATTCATTCCATCACTGGTGGTCCCTTCGTACCATTGGAGCCCAGACCCGCGCCACTCAGTTTATGGGGGATATGGTTCCTAGATCTGTGATGATGACAGATTGGCTGACCTGTGTCTGAGATCCGACTTATTTGACACAGATTGATCGTTTGACCCGACAGTTGGACTGGGCATATTTTTTCATCCGTTACTTGGGTAGAGATCCTTTAGAGGCAGATACTTTTAATCCTTTCAGCTCAGGCGCTGGCCCTTCAGGTGACCCATATGGCTTTGTCGGTGTAGATCCTCCCTTGTATAGGCCTGACATCCCTGTAGATAAAGATCCATTAACTCAAGAAGAGTTACATCAGGTGGACAAGATTTATGATGTAGATATTAACACCATCGTCTTCTTCTGATGTGTATTCTCGTCATCTCTTTTGATAGGCCTCTGTTAGATATTGGGTGGCTGTGCCCCATTCTCGCTATATCTTTTGATAGGCCTCTGTTAGTAGTAGGGCGTTTGTGCCCCATTTCCCTATATTTTTAGCTGTATAGAGATGATGTATATAGATAATAATGTACTTAGGAATGTATGTACTGTTTTCTATTCCCTACATCATATTGCCATCTATTATTTGTCATGCATGTATCATGTTATGCATATGTATATATGTCCAGAGATATTCAGCATTGACCCCTGGATGGTCTTATGATACGGCCTACACAGATGTCTTCTTCGACAGTCAGCCGCATAGATCATACCCCACAAGTATTGGTGGCATCCTGTCTGAGGTCGTGGTATGATAGTGTGTCACCTATAAATAGGGTGACCGTAGATCAGATATTACAGCATTCTATAACTCTCTTGATGTTTCAGGTTCCCGCAGGCTTTGTGGAGGGTATGCTAGAGCATTGGATACCGAAGACACAGGTTTTCTGATTTGGTACCCATGAGTTGACTCCTATATTGGAGGAGTATGAGCGGTTGACGGCCCTGCCCTTAGACAAACCTTGTGCTCATATGACTGTCGGAGATATGCGCCGGCAGTTCATGACCCTCATCGGGTTACGACGTAGAGTAGTAGAGGATGAGATTACATCCGGTCATGTGTTGCCTCAGCGTTTCCTAATAGACAGATTTGGCTCGGTGGACAGCTACGCACGATATTCTGGGGATTTCACCTCACCAAAGGATCAGTGGCAATTGGCCAGAGTGGATGTACTCGTGATGTGCGTAGTGGCATATGTGTACATGCCACGGTATATGGACGAGATGGACATAGGTGTCATCATGGCAGTGAGAGCTCTCAGGGAGGGTCATACCATCATCCCGATGATCGTGGCAGAGACGTTGAGGTCGGCCACGTTTTGCAGCATCTACCCTGCAGGGGTATTTACAGGCAGTTCGGTCATGTTATATGTGTGGTTTATGTCACACTTACGACCGATGGGCACTTTTCATCGACACGGGTACTGCTTTACCCATGATATAGCTATGTATTACTCCATTCAGCCATCGGAGTGTACATACGCTATGTCTTGGTTGGTCTTCTTGGCAGGGATCAGAGATCCGTTTGGCATCCTGCCATGTTCAGGGCTCAGCTTACTCTATAGCTTCATTACTCATGCTCCTGGCATGGATTATCTCCCTTTGGCTGGTTTGAGGGGCATGACTACCTACCACCCACTGGCCATGATGTTACAGTTTGACCAGTTCCAGGACTTTCATCCTTTTGATGGGACGTTAGGTCAACATTTAGCTTCTCGCCATTTATCAGCAGAGGACCGATCCTGGGTGTGTGCTTGTTGGGATCAGCGTGAGATAGCTACTTTTTCTATTAGCCATCCGGGCTGTTCGTCAGAGTATTCTGCGTGGATGGAGACAGAGACTTCATCGGCTGCGGCAGTATCCACAGTGCCGAGTATTGATTCAGATGGTGGAGAGCCCATGGAGGACATTGATTCCCACACCGAGGAGGAGTCAATCCCTGGGTTACCAACAGCTCTTTTAGATTCTCCCAGTACTAGCACTGTCGTGATCCAGCATTCAGCACAGTATTTTGAGCAGAGTCTTCACCTGATGACCTTTGAGAGGGATCAGGCTAGAGCCATGATGTTGACCGCTCTTGATGGGAGAGATGTCACTCTATTAGAGAGAGATGAGGCATTAGCACATAGAGATGCCGCTATTGAGGAGCGGGATGAGGCCAGATCAGCCAGAGATGCTATGATAGTTGAGCGGGGTGTCGCTATATCTACCCGGGATGTAGCCGTTACAGATAGTACCACAGTGAGGTCCCTTACTACTGGCATGATTGCAGAGATGAGCACGTATATTGATGAGCAAAGTGTCACCATGTAGATGGCTGTAGATCTGTTATCTCGTGTGGATATCCTTGTGCAGGAGACCACAGTGTTACCTCCTTCTTCTGAGAGAGATGGCATGTTGGGCTTGATAGCTCGCATATACACTGATTTGTAGATTAGCTTGTATTTTCCTGCACAGACTAGCTTAGCCATTTTGTCATGTACAGTTCATATTGTATATATTAAACAGCATTATATATAGCAGGAAAATATATTTGTTGATCACTTCCCTTTTAGTTATTCCTTGTTGCTTGCTTGATATTTGCCTGTTTCTTTAGGGCTTGTGATCTAGATGTATTCTGAATTCCTCCTTGATGGATAGACATTGAATTGTCTCAGGATATTTCAGAATAGATCATTGATCTGTGTGTTTCCCTACCATTTTTGGTGTCTTGGGATTGGTTTCTGTATGAAAATGTGGAGAGGAGTGTGACTTTCCTCTCTGAGATCGACTGCACCACAGATGGTCGCCAGTACTCCTATTTAAGAGGAGCCCAGTTAGTTCCATCTCTTATGGATTGGTGTTTCTCTTTGAGGAACAACCGCAGCTTAGATGGTCGTTTATCCTCCCATTTAGGGGGAGGTCTGGTAGTTCCATCCCTTTGGTCTGAAGCTGATGAAATATAACGGATTGAAGGTTGATCCCAGTACCGCTGACAAGTGTTTGTGTTTCAGTAGGGGGTTAGACCGAACCATGAATGGCTGCCTACGTACTCCTATTGAAGAGGAGATCAGGTCTATGTAGTTCGAACCTGGTTTAAGAGGTTCAATGTTGTATGTGGCAAAAATGGTGTAGGAATATTTTTGTTGTTTTTGTTTTTACAAGGAAAATGGTGTAGAAATGTTTTTGTTGTTTTTGTTTTATTGCGACCGGACCATATAAAATATGGTTGCCTACGTACTCCCGTGTATCAAGGAGATCAGGTCGACGTAGTTCGCCCCATGTTCAGGAAGGTTTGCAGCCAATGAAAAGTTTGATCCCATGTTCAGGACAAACTGCGGGTGAGAAAGTTTAATCCCATGTACAGGACAAACTGCGGGTGTGAAAAGTCTTATCCCTAGTGGGGTAAAATTGCAGGTATGAAAGGTTCAATCCCTAGTGGGATAACCGGAGTTGAGTAAGGGTTCAAAACCAAGTGAAGAGAAGGATCTAGCGATCCGAAACTAGGCTGTTGGTTAGAAAATGTGTGTTGGTCCCTGATGGGGCAGACGAGTGTGAAGAGAAGTTGCAAGTAATGAAGGGTTAAAGAACCTGAAATGATTAGGGATCTGATGATCCAAAACCAAGATGTTTGCTTGATGGTGACCTCAGACATAGTACCATTTCACGGTGTCCGAGTTGATAAGCTGTGGAAATTCATTGCCATTCATTTCTTGTAATCTGAGAGCACCTCCTATCAATACCTCCTTGACAATAAACGGGCATTCCCAGTTTGGGGCGAATTTTACCTTAGACTGATCTTGGTTGTCAATGATCTTTTTCAAAACCAAGTCGTGTTGTTTAAACTATCGTAGCCAGACTTTTCTGTTGTAGGACCTGGCAATCCTTTGTTAATATTACTGACTGTGTAAGATAGCATCGGCTCGCCTTTCGTCTATTAGAGACAATTGGTGATACCTATCTCGTACCCATTGGTCTTCATCCAACTAAGCGTCTATCAACACTCTGAGGGATTCCATTTCCACTTCTATGGGGAGCACTACTTCCATCCCATAGGTTAATGCGTAGGGGGTTTCCCTAGTGGAAGTGTGCATTGTTGTTCTGTAGGCTAACAATGTTAGAAGCAATAAGTCAGGCCACCCTTTGTGGTTGGCGGACATCTTCTGCATGATCAACTTGATGTTTTTGTTAGCTGCTTCAATAGCACCATTCATCTTTGGACTGTAGATGACGGAGTTGAGATGTTTGATGTGGAATTTACTGCACAACTCCTCCATCATTATGTTGTTGAGGTTCTTAGCATTGTCTGATACAATTACCTCTAGTTTTCCATATCGACAAATAACATTATTTCTGATAAAAGCAATGATGACTTCTTTGGTAACCCTGGGGAAGAAGGTTGCTTCTATCCACTTGGTGAAGTAGTCGATCATGGTGAAGATAAACTGATGCCCATTACTGGCTTTGGGCTCGATGGACCCAATCACGTCCATTCCCCACATTGAGAAGGGCCAAGACTAACTCATATTGTGGAGCTCCCTCGGAGGGGCGTGGATAGCATTCCCATGAATCTGGCACTGATAACATCTCCTGACGTGATCTTCACAGTCAACCTTGAGAGAGAGTCAGTAATGCCCTATTCTGAGGATTTTTTTAACAAGTAGGGGGCCGCTCATGTGTGGGCCACATACTCCCCCATGGATCTCATCCATGAGCCTCTGAGCTTGGTCCTTGTCCAGACATCTGAGGAGACCTAATCCTACATCTCTTTTGTAGAGTGCATCTCCGCTCAGGTAGAATTTCATAGCCAGTCGATGGATCCGCCTTCTTTCAGTCGGGCTCGCCTCAGTGGGTGTAGATCCATCTTGCAAGTACTCCTTGATATACTGATACCAAGGGTGTTGGATGGGAGGTAGATCATCTGATACTTCTCCAATGTAATTCCCATAGGTTGGAGCCTTTTGTCGGGCAAATGTGAGGGTTGGCATGTCTTCCTTGTCATGAATGTTGATCAAGGAGGCCAAGGTTGCTAGTGCATCTGCAAAATCATTCCTATTCCGAGGAATGTGGAGGAAGGATATTTCTTCAAACTCCGAAGCCATCTATAGAACCTGCCGATGGCAAGGCAGCAAATGTAGACCTTTGGTGTGATAGATTCATGTGGTTTGTCTGATTACCAACTCGAAATCTCCAAAGACAATTAACCGTCTGATACCTATTGATCGGGCATGTTTTAGCCCCATGATACAGCCTTCATACTCAGTTGTATTGTTGGTGTTGGTAAACTACAATTTGACGACGACGGGATGCTGCTCCCCCGTAACGGATACCAAAACTACTCCATCAAAATACACGTTCCATGTTTGGCGTGCATTGTACTGATGGTGTTGCTAAATTGTCATTACCCCTTCATCGGGGAAGTATGTTTCCAAGGGATTGAAATCCCCTGAAGGTGCGGCGGCCAGTTGATCCGCAATTCATTGTCCTTTAATGAACTTTTGCGTCACGTAAACGATGTCAAATTGTTGTAAGATCAATTGTCATCTGGACAGTCGGCAGTTCAACATGGGTTTACTGAACACGTACTTGAGAGGATCCACGTGGGATAAGAGATGGGTTGTGTGACTATGAAGGTAATGCTGTAACCTCGTGGAAGCCCATGCTAAAGCACAAAAAGTCTTCTCAATCAGAGAGTACTTGTGTTCACTGCTGCTGAATCTTTTGTTGAGGTAGTAGATAGCTCGTTCTTGGCCTCTATCATCTTTTTGTCCCAACATGCAGTCCATGGCATTGTCACTTATGAACAGGTACATAAACAGGGGAACATCATCCCTGGGTGGTACCAAGACGGGAGCTTTGACTAGCTGCTCTTTAATTGTAAGGAAGGCCTTTTGGCACTCATCATTCCATTTCATGGAGGAGTTCTTCCTTAACAACTTGAAAATAGGCTCACAGGTTGCTGTGAGTTGGGAAATGAACCTGCTGATGAAGTTGATTCTTCCCAAAAATCCCCGTATTTTCTTCTCTGTCTGAGGAATGGGCATTTCCGTGATGGCCTGGATTTTGGTTGAATCCAGCTCAATCCCCTTGTGGCTGACTAGGAATCCTATCAACTTGCCTGATTTAACGCCAAAGGCGCACTTGGCTGGATTCAACTTCAAGTTGTACTTACGCAACCTGTTGAAGAGCTTTTTCAGATGGTCTAGGTGGTCTTCCTCCCTCCGGGACTTGACAATAATGTCATCCACATAGATCTCTATCTCCTTATGCATTAAATCGTGGAAAAGAGCCATCATGGCTCGCTGGTAGGTAGCTCCGGCATTGATGAGGCCGAATGACAACCGTCTATAGCAAAAGATTCCCCAAGGAGTAATTAATGCAGTTTTCTCACGATCTTCCTCAGCAACCATAATTTGATGGTACCCCACGAAGCAGTCAGCAAAGGAGTACATGTCGTATTGCACAATATTATCAATGAAAATGTGGATAAATGGCACGGGAAAGCTATCTTTAAGGCAAGCTTTATTCAGATCCTGGTAATCCACGTAAACTCGCACCTTTCCTCCTGGTTTAGTCACGGGGACTATGTTTGATAGCCATTCAGGGTATGTAGACACCATGATGATGCCTACTTGAAATTGTTTCACAATTTCCTCTTTAACCTTTAAACTCCACTCAGGTTTTAATCGCCTGAGCTTCTGCCTAACTGGCTTGAATCCCTCTTTGATGGGGAGGCGATGAATGACAATGTCAGTGGACAAACCCACCATGTCTTCATGAGACCATGCAAACACATCTTGGATGGGTTAATAGCGTAACCATGTCATTCCTTTGGTTTGGAGTGAGGTCTGTACCAATCTGGATTAGTTTAGGGCTTTCTAAAGTTCCGAGATTAAACGAAGTGGTTTGATCAAGGTTGGGTTTGGGTTTGTCTTTGACCCATTTTTTGATCTCCTGAGGTATCTCAATGTCCTCTTGTATTTCCATCAAGTCTGAGTCCAACTTTTCATCAAAGTTACAATCCTTGTGGAAAAAAGGCACCTTATCAACAAGTATAGGCACATCTAAATTTAGAGTCCTGAAACAAAACATGCTTTCACTTAATATATATGAAACTGTTCAATCATACAAAGTGTTAGCATGTACTGACAAAAAAACTACTAATACTATACAGAAAAGTAAGCAGTTATTATTATCTACAGGGCAGAAGGAGTTTCTGCCCGTTTTACCCTTGTCGACCAATGCAAGGAGTGCTGCTCCAATTGTCAAGGGTGAAGTCCTGATGGACTGCAGTAATGGAGGGACTGTCATCGTCCTCCTTCTCCCGAATGATGACCATTACATCTGGGCAATCATCGTCTAGGGTGTATCTATTTGTATGTTCATCATGAACAATGATGCATATGTTTGACATCATCCGAGCGATGTCCTGTTTACATCTTCGTTCCTCTTCTTCTACTTCTGGATCTGAAACTAGGACTTCTTTCTCCTTTACCGGTATCGATTTAGGAAATAACATGGCAATTACATGGGCCGGCACCTTTACCGGAGACCGTACAGGCTCAGGAACTGTAGGTGGAGATAATCGCCGTGTGGCTGAAGTAGAAGGAATTTATTTGTGCTTATGAGGATTCCGGCTACTAGAACTAGCAGTATAGCCTAGTCCGGTTGTCCCTGTTTGACTGGGACATTGAATGGGATGCTTGATGCCCTGATTGTCTTTGTCCAACCCCTGTCCAGGTTGATATCCCAATGACATCATTTCTTGAGTGGCCAACATTACTTTGGCAGAAATTTGGGGTATGAGAGGTGGCGCCCCAACAGGATGGTAGTGAGTGTTGCTCACCTCCAGGGCATGAAAACTGACTGGCTCAACTTCTGAATTGAAGCTGATGAGTGGTATATCACCTTGTTCAGGACATTTCGGCTCATCATTGACAGTGACTAGGCTGTTGTTGATAATGTATTTAAGTTGTTGGTGAATAGTGGAGGGGACTGCCCCGGCCATGTGAATCCACGGTCTTCCTAGAAGCAGGTTGTATCTTGTATCTATTTTGAGAACGTGAAAAGACACGCAGAATGTATGTGGACCAATCTCCACTGGCAGTTCAATCTCTCCGACAGAGTTTCATCGGGATCCATCAAAGGCTTTAATAACCGTATGGTTATTTCGGATCTGATTGAGATTGATGTTCATCTTCACCAAAGTGGCAAAAGGACAGATATTCAGAGATGAACCTCCATCTATCAAGACTCCCCCCACCATATATCCGGAGGACAAAACCGCAATGTGCAACGGCTTGCAATGATCGGTCCCTTCGGGAGGTATATCGTCATCAGTAAAAGATATCACATTGTTGTTAAAAATGTGCTCTACGAGATGCTGGAATTTCTCAACATCTATTGACTTAGGCAGTTGGGCTTCTTCCAAAACCCTGAGCAAGACCTTCCTGTGATCTTCAGAAGAGAAAACTAAGTCCAGTATGGAAATTTGATGTGGAGCTTCTCTCAAGCTTAAAACCACCTCGGCTTCATTATGGCCCATAGTACGGAGAAATTCTTCCACTTTCTCCATGAGAATCTTCCCCTTTGACTTGATGGTAGGCTTCATCACCCGTTGGGGGAGATACAATGGATTATCCTTCAACACTGTAGCAGTTATGTGAGATGTGGATCCTTTAACCCCTCCATAATTCCATAGAACTTTCTGTAGGCTGACAACAGGATATTGTGGTTTGAATGGCAAGATAATTGGCTCTGACGCAGCCACTTTCAAAGGATTGTCAACACCCTTGAGTTGAATTGGTTGGATTGTATGTGAGGGAGTAGCTGCATCTGTCTCAGAAGATATGACTGCTACGACTTTCTTCCACTTAGTAGGAAACACGTCCTCACTCTCCAATACTACAGCATCATCGTCTGCCATCTGCAAGACACCGCTGTCAATTAATTTCTGAATAAGGTGGCGGAGTGCCTAACATTCTTCTGTGCTGTGACCGCGAGATTGGGAGTGATATTGGAACACTCCATTGAAATCAAACCGTCTTGAACGCGAGCTGATTGGAGGTAGCAGATTTGTGATTCTTCCTTCATTTATCAACATTTGCAGTATTTCTTCCATCAGTTGGCCTAAGTATGTAAATTCCCTTTTGTGGGCAAAATCCTGACGGCCTTTAGCACTTGCTCTTTTTGTAATTTTATCCTCCAGTGTTTCATTTTCTGGAGTATGCGGTAGAGTGTTTATAACAAGAGGAAGGAGACTGGTATGCTCCTGACTAAATAATTGGCGTGTGACTTGATACTGATGGACCACCAGTTCTGCCAATTGGTTAAGTTGCTCACGCAGAGCATTCATTTTCTGTTCCATTGTAAACTGGAACTTTGCATAGTCCCACTTGTCAGCACCATCCTTGATGGCCTGGGAAGATCCATCATTAAAATTGGAACTTTGTCCACTACTCCAATTAATCATATTAACCTCTTCTTCTTTGTGTTGAGGAAGAGGGTTGTCTTGCACATGAGGTTGATCGGGCTTGGTGACCACAATCTCACCGCTATCGATCAAATCATGGATCTTGTGTTTCAAGGCCCAGCAATCTTGAGTATCATGTCCTGGTGCCCCCAACATGATAAGCACACTTCCGAGTAGTATTGAAACCCCTCCCATTCGGGTTGGCTGGTGGAAGAAGATGTGTAATTTTCTTCTGAGTGGTCAGAAGATTGAGAATATTCTCGAGCGAGTCCCCTAAGGGTGTGAACACTCGAGTGCGTCTGACTTCTCCACCTTTAGGTAATGGAGAGTTTGAAGACTGTGCATGAAAGGGAGTGTAATTTCTCCTTTAGATAGGCATATTCTGACTGCCTTTCTAACCTTGTAGTATCAAGGAAACATCCCCATCTTTCTTTTTATGGACCCTTTGGGGGTTGTTTCCATAATTTTCAGACTGGATGTGTTCTGCAATAGCTTTGAGGGCAGATAGGTCTTGAATTTTTCCTAACTTCAATCCCATCTCAGCCATCTCCCCATGCTTAATCATTTCAGAGAATGGTTTGCCAATACCAGCCAACACCCTCTCATAGAAAGGAGCTTCTTGTATGTCTATAAAGGTCATAACCATTTCTGACTCATTCATAGAGGGAACAACTTGAGCAGCAAGGCGCCTCCACCTTTGAGCATACTCTCTGAAAGATTCATTGGTTTGTTTCCTGACTTTAGTAATTTGGTACCGGTCAGGGGCCATCTGAGACTGGAAGCTGTACTGAGTGAGGAAGGCATGAGCTAGCTCCTCCCAGCTATGGATCTTTGAATTGTCTAATCTGGTATACCACGATCGGGCTTCTCCATTTAGGCTTTTATGGAAGAGCTATGGATCTTTGAATTGTCTAATCTGGTCCTCTTACTGGTGTCCCCAGCAGAGTCGCCACCTATCGACTTCGGGATTTTACTTGCCCCTTTTCTATTCTTCTTCTTTGGTGTTCTCATGTTAGGTGAGATTTGTTTGAAAAAACAAGTTGTGAAAAGGTCCGACATTTATATGTCGACGATTTGACTGTAAGAATCGCCAGTTGGTTTTTTAAATGGTTGAACCAACACAACAGAGAAAAGGTTTGCACATTAACCCAGTGATGTGACACTGCTAAACAGGTCTGTGAAACCGAGATTCATTAGGGTCCGGGAGATTGATTATGCGGAGGGAAGGTGTTAGGCACCCCCCGACATCCGTGTTGCCACGTTGACCGCCACTTTTTAAGAAACTGTTATATGAATATGTGTGTGTGTGGGTCAATGTACAGTTATTTGAAAGTAGTGATATGCCTCGTTTGCACCTAATACACAAGGTTTCAATTTTGTATAAAATTCAGTTTTAACAAGATATAGCAGTGATGTTTTGGAAAAAAGAGGTTTTTCAAACCTTTATGCTCAATAGTAATTGACGCCTTTAATATTTCCATTTTATTATGTGTTCGGCTTGATTGTTTTTATTTTCGAGATGCGAAGCATCTTCGAGAAAATAATATACATAGCAGTGCCAAACTCCTTGTGGGCATGAGAGCCATCTAAAGAAATTCGAACACTGTGAATAATTTACAAGTCATGTATAGCTGAAAAATGTCCATCACAAGAACCGAATCTAGATTCAGTAGACTGAATCTGTGATCACATGATTCTTAGGCTCACATGATGTAGCAATTTATATGAAAGCTATAAGCAGTTATATATATATAAGCTGTAAATATATATATACAGACATGATCAACCACCACGAAGCACCTCCATGGGGGATCGAAAATGTAAATATATAAAAGCGGTATATATATATATATATATATATATAGACATGATCAACCAGCACGAAGCACCTCCATGAAGGATCAGAAATGTAAATAAAGCAATAAAAAACCAATTAACCACCACGAAGCACCTCCATGGGGGATTGAAAAATATAAATAAAGTAATAAAACGATCAACCGCCTTGAACTAAACTCCAGGCGGGATGAAATATAAAGAAAACAGTAAAAACGATCAACCGCCACGAAGTAAACTCCAGGCGGGACGAAATATAAATAAAACAGTAAAAGGCTAAAAGGTCACGAAGTAAACTCTAGGGCTGACAGAAATGTATATATATATATATATATATATATATATATATATATATAAAGCAGTAAACGCTCCGGATGTAAAATCCAGGCTCAATCGATGCATAACTCGATATATGTATAGTATATATATATATATATATGTAAAATCCACGCTCAATCCAGGCTCAATCGATGCATAACTCGATAATGTTAGTCCATATATATATATATATATATATATATATATATATATATATAAATATACAAAAAGAAATAAAAGCCACGGATCGAAGTCCGGGCATACACACGCTACATGACTCTCAACGTGAAGAATTATGTGTGCACAGTAGTGGAGAAAGGCTTTAAAATGTGTAAGAAGGCTTAAAGTGAACTGCCAAAGAAGACTTCAATAGCTTTAAAGGGATGAACATTCGGCTCTCGCCGGTAAAAATATAGAAATATATGAGCTCACAAGTGTTTAAAATGAGAAAGCACTCAATTTATAGTGTGTACAAAGCAAATTGGACAGGGCTTCCTCGCCTTTTCTCTATAAAAAAATGGCTGCCCCAAGCCCTCTATTTATAGAGGGGGAGTCGCAGGTGTACCTGCGACAGCCCGGGGTGCCCCTGGTTCTGCGGGTCCTGCTGTCTCGAAGTACGTGCACGCGTACAATATGATGTCCGCTCGAACTTTGAGAACTTCAATCCGGGCATCCGATCGAGGTGTATAAGATCTTTTTCGGCATGCTGTTGTTGAGAGCTACACAATGATATAAGATTAGAGGTTGTACGAAATCAGAAAGATGGGACCACGCCCTTGGTCTTCAAGCTTCAAATTCTATCTGGTATGATGTCTTGTGCAGTAGTCACTCGGGATTGGCGCTCTTTGGTTCTTATAGGACATTGATGTGTAGAATGAATGTTGTGATGGTGCAATGTGGGGTTGGGATGGCAAAATGACGGTTCTGACCTACATCGGGGTTATCTCCAACTTGAGCTGATTTAGCAGTCGTTGCTTAGGGTTATCTCTGAGATTGGACTGCTACAGGCATTGACCGTCCTCAGTGTTGTTTCTGAGATGTGCCTGACTTCCCGGGGTTATCTCCAGACTTGGGAAATGAGTGCCTCGGGGCCCTTGCAGAGTGTTTGAAGCTGATTGCATGTGTTTGAAACAAGCATTTCTGGGGTTATCTCCAGAACTGCAACTGCATGCCTCGGGGTTGTCTCCGAGGTTGACGCTGTCTTTCCCGATGTTATTTTCGGGATTGAGACTGAGTATCTCGGGGTTATCTCCTAAATTACACGGTCTTCTCCGGTGTAATTTCCGGTATTTGAACTGCATTCCTTAGGGTTCTCCGAGGTTGACGCTGAAACTCCCGGTGTTGTTTTCGGGGTTGAGGTTGAAACTTCCGGTGGTATTTCTGGGTTTGAGCTGGATGTATCGGGGTTATCTCCGAGATGGTAATACTGAATATCCCAGGGTTGTCTCTGGGATTGAACTGGGCTGTCTTCCATGGTTATCTTTGAAAGATGATTCTGCCCTCCTACAATGTTAGTAACAGATATGCAAAAAATTTCGAGTGTCTACAATCCATATGGACCGTCAGTTCAAGTTTTAATAGCAAATCAATATGGATCATCCATTTTAATAGTAAATCAATCTGACCCATTCTTGAATTAGTTACTATTTAGTTCTTTTTCTTATAAATAGAAGCTCATTCCTTCATTATTTCTTACAAATTCACTAAAACTCTAGAAAGAGAAACTATAGAGAGAAATAAGAAGAGTATTCTGCTACTTCACTATTGCAGTATCCAATCTTCTACTAAGGTAAGGGATATTATTTTATTTATATTCGTAAAAGATGTTATTTTCTTCATATTCATAAGGATTGTCATTCATTCTTTATTAATCTGCAGGAGTAACCTGTCTACGCGCATTACCGCATGCATGGTGAATAACCCTTCTTATTCATTCTTTATTAATTTGCGGCAGTAACCTGTCTACGCGGATTACCGCATGCATGGTAAATAACCCTTCGTATTCATTCTTTATTAATCCGCGGGAGTAACATGTCTACGCGGATTACCACATGCATGGTGAATAACCATTCGTATTCATTCTTTATTAATCTGCGGGAGTAACCTATTTACGCGGATTACCGCATACATGATGAATAACCCTTCATATTCATTCTTTATTAAATTGTGGAAATAATCTGTCTAAGCGGATTACCGCATGACGGGTGAAAATCTAGTTGCAGTTTCTTATTATCTTTTATACTCGTATGAGATGTCATTTATTTTGTACTCATCAAGGGATATCGTCTTCTTTCATATTTCCTCCATTTATGGTACACATTTATTATTTATTTCCACAACCTTATTATTAAATGGTGAAAACCCTTGAAATTAGTGGAATATTCTTAATAGTTTGTGATTCATCTAGTATCATTCCACTATTGGTCTGAACTTTCTTATTAAATGGCGAGATAATATTTATGTCGGGATACTATTCATTTGGAATACTATTCATTTGGGATACTATTCATACGAGGTACTATTTATTCGGGGTACTTTTCATTTGAGTACTATTCATGGGGTACTATTCACAGAGTACTATTTACAATAAAATTTGATTTCTTTTCTGTCCAAATTATTTTTGATACATTAATATCATTCTTGAATTTTACTCCATAATTAGTGATCATGTTGACAATTTGGACATTCTTGAACTCTAGATAAATTGAATTATAAATCTCTAATATTTATCCTTGATCTCACTTGATTGATTCCTTAAATCATTGTCATCATCCTCGTGCTTATATTGTGTTGAAAGTTATCTTTGGCCCGTAGTGCAAAGATGAACTGTTGATTGGTATGATTATGATCAGGAATTGTGTATTAGTATTTTCGACGTCAAGATTTTTATTTGTCCCTTTTCTGTTCTTGTCTTTTGGTGTTCTCATATTAGGTGAGACTTGTTTGAAAAAATAAGTTGTGAAAAGGTCCGACATGTATATGTCGACGATTTAACTGTAAGAGTCGCCAGTTGGTATTTTTAAATGGTTGCACCAACTCAACCGAGAAAAGGTTTGCACATAGACCAAGTGATGTGACACTGTGTAACTGGTCTGTGAAACCGAGATTCGTTGGGGTACGGGGGCTTGGTTATGCGAGGGGAAGGTGTTAGGCACCCCCCAACATCCGTGGTAACACGATGATCGCTACTTTTCATTTTAAATTTTTATCTGAATGTGTGTGTGTGTGTAGGTCTATTTGCAATTATCTGGAAGTAGTGCTATGCCTCGTTTGTACCTATATACAAAGGGTTTGAATTTTGTATAAAAGTTCAATTTTAACAAGATATAGCAGTGATGTTTAGTAAAACAGGTTTTTCAAACCCTTATGCTCAATAGTAATTGAGGCCTTTGATACTTCCATTTTATTATGTGTTCGGCTGGATTACATTTTCGAGATGCGAAGTATCTTCGAGAAAATAAGATATATAGCAGTGCTGAACTCCTTGTGGGCATGAGAGCCGTCTAAGAAAATTCAAACATCGTGAATAATTTGCAAGCTGGTTACAACTGAAAATGTTCATCACGGGAACCGAATCTAAATTCAGGAACCGAATCTAAATTCAGGAACTGAATATGTGATCACATAATTCTTAGGCTCACATGATGATGCAGTATGTAAGAAACCTGTAAACAGTTATATATATATATATATATATATATATATATATATATATATATATATATATATATATATATGAACGATCAACCGCCACGAAGTAAACTCCATGCGGGACTAAATGTAAATATATATATAAAGACGATCAACCGGCACGAAGTAAACTCTAGGCGGGACTAAATTTATATATATATATATATATATATATATATATATATATATATATGTATAAAAGCAGTAAATGGTCACGAAGTGATCTCCGAGCCTGACAAAAAAAATAAAATAAAATATATATATATATATATATATATATATATATATATATATATATATATATATATATATATATATATATACAGAGAGGATTAGGTCCGGACTCCCGGACCTGATTAAAATACGGACATTATTATTTTATTTGTATACAGACTGTGCATACATATTTTGTTATATGTATCTAAATCACACCCAAAACACTGTATTATGAAAAAAATTCCAATTCTATAAAATATTTAAAAAAAATTAGTCGTTTTAAAAAAAAGCAAAAAAAATAAATATATCCAGACGGTACTAAAATTCGGGAGTCCGGACTGGAACCGGACTATATATATAAGTATGTATATATATATATATATATAAAACAATAAACGCCACGGATCAACCATCCGGGCATACGCACACAACACGACTCTCAACGTGAATAAATGTGTGTGAATAAATGTGGAGAAAGGCTTTAAGAAATGTAAGAAGGCTTACAGTGGACTGTCAAGAAGACTTCAAATAGCTTTAAATGAATGAACACTCGATTTTTACCGGTAAAATGTAGCAAAGTATAAGCTCACAAGTGTATGAAATGAGAAAGCACTCAGTTTATAGTGTGTACAGAACAAAATGGACAGGGCTTCCTCGCCTTTTCTCTTTTCAAAATGGTCACCCTAAGCCCTCTATTTATAGAGGGGGAGTCGAAGGTGTACCTGCGGGTCTACCTGCGGCTGCCCGGGGTGCCCTGGGCCATGTGGGTCTCACCGTCTCGAAGTACGTGCACTCGGACAACGCGTTGTTCGCTCAAACCTTCATAACTTTCATTCCGGAAGTCCTACGGAAGCGTGCCATACAATTCCTGAAAGCTCTTTCCGAGAGCTACACAATGACATAGGATTTGCCCTTTTTTGAATATGGAAAGATGGGTCCATGACCGAAGTAGCATTTTCGGGTCTTCGTCAGGCAGTCCATTGAGCTGTTTTGCGTAGTTTGCACTCAGAAGTTAAGATATGGTTCTTATGGGACTTCTTTTGAGGAAGTTTAAGTTGCAATGAGTTGATTTGATTTGAGTTCAGTTTGAGTTGGCAAAATGACCATTTTACCCCTCCCGGGATTGTTTCTGACTTTGACGCAGTTGTAGCGGTTTTTTCCTAGGGTTATCTCTGAGATTGTCATGTTGTTAACTCTGAATATTCTCAGGATTATCTCTGAGGTTATCTTGAGCTCCCGGGGTTAACTCTGGGCATTAAACTTGATATCCTGGGGTTATCTATGGGGTTGGAACTGACTTTCCCGATGTTATCTCCGGGGTTGGAAACTGGATCTCTCGGGGCTATCTCCAGGGTTAGTATTGATGTTGTGGTCCTCCAGGGTTATCTTTGGAGTGTGAAAAAGATGCTTTTGTCCTCCTGCATAGTTAGTAACAGGAAAACGAAATTTCGAGTGTCTACAGGTATATTCATAACATTTGATGTTACAGATAAATGTTTGTGGTGAAAGTTTTCTTTGACCCGCAGTGCATAGATGGACAGCCGTGATCATGACCACTGGTGATACATACGATTATCTTTGGCCCGTAATGCATAGATAACTCATTGATTGGAAATAATTATTGATTGGTGTTACAGGGAGAAAATATTGATGATAAACTTTTAAATCATAGAAAATAGTAGACATCATGCTCTACTTGACTCTTCTAATGGATTGCTATTTCCATTGCAGTTGTTGATCTAAAACTTGTTGTCTATTGTATTCTATCAGATTTTCCCATGTTGAAGACTAAGGATAATTTGTTTTACATCATCTTAGTCATAATATTCCTTACTGGGCTAGTTGAGCTCACCCTTTTCCTATTGGTTCCATTGTTCTTCTTAGGAGGCGAGAATGTAGCTAGGACTAATCGGGGAGTGGAGTAATGGTCCAAGATGATTCTTACAGTAGTCCTCACTATTGTATAAAATAGTGTGACAATAATTGTAATGATGACTTAATTTGAGTTTAGATATTGTCTACGAGACAATATTTGTATAAAAACTCGCAGCTTATGTGTTGTCGTATTTTACACGACATTTGTATAAATAAAGTTGTATTTGAATTTTGTACCACGTATATCTGGCGACCCAGAATGGGTTTTGTGGACCTATTCTGGGGGCGTCACATTAACTTAAAATAAAATGTGAAGGTGTTTGACTAAAATAACTTTTAAGTTAAAATTAGATGCAAAGACTATTAAAATTAAGGCCGTAAACGAATCAAACAGTCCGAGCTCGACTAAAAAATATACAAGCGAGATTCGAATTCGTTAATAATATGATCCAAATTTGAGCATAAAAAATAGTTCGAATAAAAATATGAGTAAAATCCGATCAATGTTATACTCAACTCTTTTAAGAATCGAACTACTCCATTGTGATACTCGATTGTTACATATTCGTTTAGATTCTCGATACATTTTCTTATAATATATATAAAATTAAATCAAATTAGAATAATTAATTATTATTATTTTATTTTATTTTATTTTTATTTTTAATTGTGTTTTTATATTTGTAAAGTGTAATAGTAAATATATTTTCTCATTTTTAAGTAAAATAACAAATTTAATTTATAATTACATTTATTATAAAGCTAATTATTATGTGGAGACTCAAATTCGAGTTTGAATTTCAAGCTCGCTAGTAGTTTGAATATAATTCGATCCGAGTTGGATCAAATTAGAGTAATAAATATTCGAATCAAGTCGAATATAAGTAAAATTTTTTAAATACAATTCGAATTCGAGTATGAATTTAAGTCGAATTCGAGCAACTATGTTAGTTTCAATTCGACTCAAAATACCCTTAATTAAAAATAAGAGCAAAAATATTTTTATATTTGATCAAATCTACTTATTTTAAAATGACTTATATGTCATTTTTGAGAAGTTAAAATTTGTTTGCTGACTTATAAATCAAAAAATAAGTTATGCCCAAACACCTAAATAGTAAAAATCAACTTATAAGTTAGTTTGACGAACTTATAAGTCGAACTAACTTATAAGTTGATCTCGAACACCCAATTCCAGGTTCATTCACGATTCAGGAGGATTCATTCAAGATCTGAAAGCATCAACAATAGTTTTTTTGATATGGAAGAGCTTAAGTCAGCTATGAATGAGCACTTGGATCTAATGGCTGATCTTGTTGAGAAATTCACAGCCGAACTTCGTTCTGGAATGCGACCAGCCTACGACAACTTCATTGGATTCTTCCATGCTATTGACTGGAAGGTATTTCTCTTACTTTATCTAATTTTGCGCCGACCCATAACATTTATGATTTATGTGAATTTTCTGCCTAGAATCATTCTTTTAAATTCTATATTTTTAATCTAGGTTTTAGTTCTAATGTATAATATTTCAGAGGGTAACATTACATTTATGTAAAACCTATTATTATTTTTTTCTTGGTTTTCCTTTTCATACAATGTAATTAAAGTAAAGTGGTGACAAATGCCATATTCATTTGGTGAATGTATTGGAACATGTTGAAAGTTGAAAGCTCTGCAAAATCTGCGCCTGTAAACTATACCTGTTTCTTTTGGCTTTGTAATTTTCTAGATTCCTTTTGATATTCGGTTAGTTGATTCGATTTTGCTTAGAATCTTTCAGTCCTTTTCCTGTTTATAAAGTGTTGCAGACATGCAGTGAATTAAAACTACCATATTTATGTGGTTTATAATGTGGAGAGAAGGGCTAGGTTAGCCATCTGTAATTGGTATTTCTGTTTTAAAACTGAAAGTCGTTCAGTTGATGATGTTCTTCTATAATGGGTACTGTTATAGAAACGCCTAACATGTGTAACATCAGGTATGAACAATTATGCTATAAGTCCTGATTAACAATATGAATATGGGGTTGTTTTACATACTGATATTACCTTTTCTTTTGACAAGTACATTCTTGTATTGATTCTAGATGAGTAACTATTTAAGTGTTTATCTTGGTTGTGTTGGTTCATTTTAAAAATTGTATTTCCTTTTTGAGATTTTTATGATAACATGGAACCTAGTGAATCAACATAGATTTTTGCATTTTCGGCATAATGGTTGTCAATTTTGTAAGTTTATATTCTTTATATTATGAACAACATATCATAAACAAACCAGTCTATTCTGGCATAGCAGCTAGAAGTTTCAAACAAATGGAGTACTAAATCATTGAAAAAAATAGTTACGCTAATTGGGGTATTATAGAAGTATTTCCTGTGTACATGGGTCGCTCCACCAAACTATAATATCATACATATAGAAGTTCTATCAATTACTTGTTCTAAAGTCTAGACACCATTTTTCTTGCCGTGTTAGTGCATCATATAGATCTCTAATCTGTAATCACTTTGTCCTCTTCAAAAGAATGAAAATGAAAGACTGAGATGATTATTGCCTCCTATCCCAGCCATTCAGATTTAAGTTTTTAAATAAGATATTTAATGCAATTATAGATCCTTAGAACCTCAGTTAGCCTTTTAGGAAATCCATTCAATGGCCTCTGCCATCATAATCATAGACTGAACTGTAAAAGAGCTCTTAATGCTCTTAAGATTATTTATCCCCCTTGCTCTTACATGAAATGATATCATAGCGTTTAATTCATAACAATTTAGTACACATATCACATATGTAGCGAATCACATTTTCTTGAGTAAATAAAATAAAGATTTACTGGAATAAAATTTTATTTTTATTTAAATATATGTTATTATACTGCATATACTATTACGTGCAGTATAATATATGTGGATATCGCGATGTGATATGTTAAGTATACTAATTAATATTTATTATATTTAATAAATTGTGAGAAGCAATTTATGATGAAAAAGAAATCAAACTATGAAAATATTTGATCTATTGTATCGCTTATATAAAATTATTTGTGGTAAATAAAATATGGGAACAGGACGTGATAAATATATCTAATTATATTTGTTACGTGAATATGTAGGAAAGTTAATTAAAAATACACTTGATGTATTTTTGTAGATATTAGAGTAATTTATAGTAAATAAATTACTCTAATATAATAACATTAATTTATCAAATAAAATATTTTTATTTGATAAATAGTTTCTGTATTAGCAGAAATGGTATACGAATATTTTGTTAAATTTTTTGGAGTGTATTTAGTATAATTAAAATGCAGTTTTTGCTATGCGATATGTATGGAGAGGGAGATAATTGGTTATTCTAACCAAACACAGCCTTAAATTAAAACTTAGCAGTTAAAAAGGATTAGCATGAGCCGTAAAATTCATATAATAGAAGCTTGAGCTGGCTAAGGCAATGAGGAGTGAAGTAGGAGCTGGGAGCTTTTTATTCCAGTAGAGTTAATACTTGGTTAGGCTATGAGATAGAGACTATGCAATTGTGTATATGTAAAACCAATGTATCTGTAAAGTTGAACCTAACCCAAGAGTATTCACCTTCCTTCTCCTTCTTCACCCGCCGTCTCCTCTCCTAACTAATTTAATTCTCTATTCCAGCCATAGTTGTTACGGCGTCGCCTAGGTGACGACTTGGCGTCCCGGCGAGAAAGAAAGACCAAGGCGTTTGATGACTTGTGTCAGTGTTTCCAAGGCGGCCGCCTAGGCAGCTCGGCGTCTCACGTCGTCGCCTAGGCGACGCCGTGAGATGCCGAGCTGCCTAGGCGGCCGTTTTAGAAACACTGACCCAACTGATTTTTACCCATGGGCTAACCCATGACCCCATCAAATAAAATACAACAGAAAACCCTTACCTGCAGAAATTATAGGAGAAGTCGATCGCGATTCACAGCCATCATCGCAGCGAACTAGGACGACGACATCGACTTCGCAGTCCATCTTCGCTGTCCAAGGCGTACAACGACTTCGACTTCCACTTCACAGCCCATTATCGCAAGCGACGACGACGGCTACGAGCCTAGGTTGCGAGTTGCGAGAGAGAAGCGAAGTTGACTAAGTTGCGACCGAACGAGAGACAACGTTCGGCGACTCTGATCGTCGACTCTGATCGGCGAGGCGACTCCGATCGATTGCTTGGATATTTTCGTTTTGTTTCTTTTATGTGGGCAAGACTGATGTCACTGTCTAATAATATAGTAACAGGGAGTCGATTTTTTTTTCTTTCTTCGTTAGCCTTCTTTCTTTTGCTGGGTCTTTATATATATAATAAATAATTATAATTATAAATGATAATTATAAATATAATTATTATAATTATAAACTATAATAATAAATATAAACTATTATAAATATTATTATTAAATTATAAATATATAAATATTATCAATATATTATATATATATATATATATATAAAATAATATATAATATAATAATAATAAATTATATATATATATTTATATATGTATTTATTTATAATTTATATATGTACACTTAACATTTGATGCATTGATATGTAAAATTTATTTACTTGATGTGATTTATAGTGGTATAATTTATCTGCTTTGTTTTTGGATTGTTATTGCTAAGTATTTACATAATTATGCCTTTAATGTTATTCCATAGTGTTATGTTTTGAGTTTTAATGCATATGAAATTTTATTCCCAATATACTTGTTAAGTAAAATAAATAATATATAAATTGAACATTGTAAACGACTCGTCGCCTTACGGACGCCATGGCGGTCGCCTTGTCGCCTAGGTGCCGCCATGGCGTCCAGGCAGTCGGCTACCGCCATGACTCGCCGTGGCGCCGTAACAACTATGATTTCAGCTCGTGCAAGGGAGTAGTAGAGGTGTAAATTTGGTGCTGGGCAGCTAAGAATTTTTAAGGACTAACAAGTTTCAATCGGTAATCAGGAATAAGGTAATAGAATACAACCCTGTTATGCTTTCATTAAGAATATAATGTTTGAATATAACTGATTACTATATGATTAGTAGAAGTTTATCAAATGTTTGTACAACTGATTAAGCAAAAAGGGGGATAAGCACTGGATGTTATGTGTGTATAAAATGGAAATTTATATATTGCATAAGTATGAAAAAATCAAAGGAAGGCAAATTTTGAAGAATGGATAAATTGGTTAGTTTACTAATTATTTGATTTTGTTTAACTTGGTTGTGTATTTGACTGCTATGGACTGAATTTAGGCACAAGGAGATAGGTTGGGCTGAGGAGTAATAAGGAGATTAAAATGGGTTCATGATATAAACCAATGGCTATGAATCTGGTAACACAAAACTGTGCACACCACGTGTTCGTTAAAAGTCCCAAGTGGACTGGTTTGACTAAAAGTCAGGTATTAGGCAAACACAAGGCTGGGGATTGATTTCTGTATTTCAGGTGATGAAAATTAGAGTGTTTAAGCATACTAAATGGAAGCGAAAAGCAAATTTTAGCTAAAACTAAATGTTAAAATTTAGCATGACAAGCACCCATGCACACTGTTTTGGGGCAGCTGAACAAACCCAAAAATACAAGCCTAATGTGTTCTTGAGTAGGCTAGCGCAACATCTTTATAACACTGAGGAATGGGTATAAATAAACTTGTGAAATTGAGTTTATAGGTTTTGCAAAGGAGGGGACTAGATGAGTTCGCCGGGGCTGCTGCAGCGCAGCAGCCAGTAAGTTGAATTAGCACACATGTTGGGTTAGTATAGAATATGTGTTTTGACTATTTGTAAGCTAATTTAGGAAATGTAGATGGGACCAAAATATGAAGCAAGCGAGTTTGAGAGCTGCTGCCCTTTGGCAGACAGTAGGCAGCAGGCGCAGTGCTCGGCATGGGCTGGGGACTCTCTTGAGTTCTCAGTCAATGCGATTAAAGGAACTAAACAAATTAGTTTATATCTTTCTAAATAGGTGAATATATTACCTATATAAACCCCAAGATTTTAGCATACTAAAATGATTAAATTGCAAGTTAAAAGCTAGAGAAATGGAAGCTAATTGATGGGAACTGCTCCATCTGCAGCTGCCTTCCTCAATTCGCAATAGCAAGGATTGGTTTGGTTAACATTTTGGTTCGTGTGGGTTATAGTTTCGCTATTGATATGAGTTATTCTAATAGTTGAATATATTAGTTGTGTAACCTTCAAATGAAATGTAAATGAATCAAGATTATGGGGAGTTAAGGTTATTCAAAGCAAGGGAAACAAAAAAGGTGCAGCTGCTGCCTATGGGCAGCAAAAGTTGGCAATGAAGGGCTGCAGCTGTAAGCTGATGCTAAGGCAGTTTTGAGCAGTATAGTTTAGACTCGAAATGCAACTTGAGAAGTTAATTAATTGCCTAAATAAGTATGTATGTAGAGGCAATGACGTAGTTATAATTCTATATTAACGACTTAGTAGTTATATTATAAAGCTAACAAGGATGGCATCTTAACTTGGGGTTGTTAAGTCAATGTTAGGACTGCTAGGTTCGAATAGGGCCGTGTGGCCAAGTGTGGCCACACCAAGCTTGGCTATGCCCCATAGGGCCAAGCAAAGCTTGGTTGCCACACAATGAATTAAATTGGGACTGTTTTGGCATTAAGAAGAAAAACAAGAATGTTTGACATTTTAGCATACAGTAATGAAACTACAAGTAATGATAGGAACTATAAATTACCCAATCAAGTGTTGGCTACACCCAAGTCATGTAATTCTTTATAAATGAATGTGTAAGCTATGACATAGCAGTTGACATAGTTTAAAAATGCAATGAGTTTGAGTAAATAAATTGTTAATATGAGTTGCAAAACGAATTAGCAACTGCAATTTTATTTCTTTAATATACAATCATACTCAATTCATGAAATACCTTACGTATTCACCTTGAATACCTAGGTTACGAAGAAAATTGTGAAGTATACTTATAGCAAGAAAGAAAAAGAGGAATATGAACTAAAATCATATAAGGGTCATGAACTGGAATTATGTCAAACCCTATAAAAGAAAGATATGGCTATTGAAAAGACATGTATGAGGTATTTGAAAAATGTATAGAAATATCTCAAATATAGAAACATAAACTAAAAACATGATCACTGTGATTATGTGATATGTGAACATACAAGCTATATGACTTGGCTATTTGGCTAATATGCTTGTAAATGCAAATAATGGTGTAGGATATGTGAGAACACACAAGTTAAGCTGAGATTGTATCAATAGCCTACGAACAAGGCAAGCATCTAAATTTTATTATTTATTGAGCAAATATTCTAGAATTATTCATATATAGACAGATTTTCTAAATTCTGAACCATCTTTCATTATTTATGAATAATACAAGGTTAAATAACCTTTTTATTCCAATCAGCTTCAAAAGATTGGGTGATGTATTTTCATGTATATCAAATGGAATTTAATATGCATGAACAAATTGCAAGGAAGTCTGAGCCATTTGTCCATTTGTTCTGGCCAGACATAGATGTAAAATATTTCAATTTTTTTATTATAAGTCTTGAAATATTATTGTGCGATGATTTAATCTATCTAGCTATATTGTTGTAGTTTGGATTCTAGACTGAGAATGAACAAACCCTGAAATGAGATATTTTTATTGCACTTTGGGAGTGGTGACGTTGAACATGAAAATTGTTCTGGAAAAGATAGTATTGATTAATACAGGGCATAAAGGGCTGATCACCCACTGTTCCCGTAAGTTAAAACGGTTCACAGATAAACTTCTTATTGAACCTTTTCAAGAAAAGAAAAAACATGTTCATGGTCTTATGACCTCTTAGTTATTCAATATTGTTATGATATTCCAGAGATGTGAATAATTCAAGATTTATTTACTTTACAGTTTTGATTCACTGTCAAAGCATGCTTCAAAGAAAACATTTATTGATTGTTGAGCCATTAAAGAATGCTATTACTGGCTGAGCAATTGAATGCTCATACTTGCTTTGTTATAAATGTTTTCAGCTGAGCAGACTCAAATAAAAGGGTCTAGTAGAGACAAAGGCAAAGGAAAAGCTACGGAATAGCTGTAATATGATGTAATAGATAGTTTACATGTTTGTAAATATTAAACTATCATGTAATAAGCACTTAAAGGTCTCCGTGCCTGGTATTAGAAGAACTTTGATGTAATAACGTTATTAAGTTTGATTTTATAATATATTGAATGTTTGATAGCGTGAAGCACTGAATAAGGGTTTCAAATACCCGAATTTGGGGGCGTCACAACATAAGTATAGCAACTATGCTATTAGTGAAAAGCCCATATATCTTTGTTAGGAAAGTTGTCAAATTATTAGTGCCAAACTAAATTATTAGTGCCAAACTGCGTGCTCAGAATTAGAACTTCAGATAAACTGTACCAACCTGAGATTTGAAAGTGTTGCATGGGTTGAGTGCAGTACTTGCTCATAAGTTACCCCCTAAAAGTGAGGCTTATCGCATGCTCTCAAGTGCCTCCCTTGAACACAATCATAGTAATGGAATGGAAGTAATTTAACCGCAACTATTTTTGTGACGCCCCCAAAATTAGGTATACATCACCCATCTTGGGTCGTCAGATACATGGTACAGAATACAAATACAACTTACTAATACAACTGTCGTGTACAATACGACAAAACATAACTGTGAGTTTGAATACAATTATTGTCTACTAGAGACTATACAAACTCAAAAGGAGTCCTCATTATAATTATTGTCACACTATTTAATAGAATAGTGAGGACTACTAATACTATCATCTGGTCCATCACTCCGTTTCCCGACTCGTTCAAGTTATATTCTTATTTCCTGAAGAGAACAGTGAAAAAAAGGGTGAGCTCAACTAGCCCAGTAAGAAATATTATGACTAAGATAATGCAGAATAAATTATCATTAGCCTTCAACAGTGTTAAACTGATAAAATATAACGAACATCAAGTTTAACTGCAGCGGAACAAGCAATCCATTAAAAGAGTCAAGTAGAAAATAAAATCTAATATCTTCTATGGTTTAAAAGGTTTTTCAACACTGTTATCGCTGGGACTCAGCTTAATAAAATAATCCACATCATCGAATCACCCCTGCACTACGGCCAAGGATATTCGTGTATTCATTAATGGTCATGATCATGCCAACAACTGTCCATCAATGCACTACGGGCCAATGAGGACTTTTACCACATCATTTGTAACATTACGGTCATGATTATACCGAATAATCCCTGGTCATAATCATACCAAGTCCATCTATGCACTACAGGCCACAGATGACTTTCAACATTTTATAAACATGAGGATGATGACAATGATGTAAGAATTCAATAAAACAAGTTCAAGAATTAATTTATCCAAGAATTAACAACGTCCAAATTGTCAACATGATACTGCTTTGTTGAGTAAAATTCAAGAATGTTTAGAATAATATTTTCATGAAAAGATACTGGATGAAACGCAATTATCAAGGATATTCCACTAATTTCATGTAGTATAGAAGTTAAAACTTAAACAACTGAGTATAATAAAGAATGAAATAATAAAAGAAATCACCCGGCATGCGATAGACCGCACAGACAGGTTATTCTAACAGAATAATAAATAATGGAACCAGGTCCGGCGTAAACGCACAGACAGGATATTCCGACAGAATAATAACTAATGGAACCAGGTCCGGCGTAAACGCACAGACAGGATATTCCGACAGAATAATAAATAATAGAACCAGGTCCGGTGTAAACACACAGACAGGATGTTCCAACAGAATAATAACAAGACGGAACCAGGTCCGGTGTAAAACACACAGACAGGATGTTTCAACAGATTAATAATAAATACAGAACCAGGTCCGGTGTAAAACACACAGACATGATGTCCCAACAGAATAACAGAAGAATGTCACCAAGTATAGGGTAGACCGCGTATACAGGTTATTCCAACAGAATAATAAGAAATGGAATAACAACAGTTCTCTTCATGAATAAGAAAGAATAACACTCCTTACCGTTTTAAAGAAGAACTGAAATAAGGGAGTAGTTAAGTAGCAGAATACTTTTCTTCTCTCTCTATAGTTTCTCTCTATAGTTTCTCTCTCTAGAGTTCAGTGAATTCGTAAGAAATAATGAAGGAATGAGCTGCTATTTATAGAAAAATGGAATGCATAGTAACTAATCCATGAACGGTCCAGATTGATTACTTTAAACTTACGGTCCATATTTAAAGAAAAATCTTTTAAATAAAATATAATATATTCTATTTATAAAATAACTTTAATAAAGTATTCTGTTTTATATAAAAAGATGTTTCTGTTTTATTACGTTAATAATACGAATAAAACAAAACTTCATTATCGCTAAATAATTCATATTATTAACTGACAATAATTGTATCAAACTGAGTGACTTCTCACATAAGCATTAATAATCAATACCGTGTGCTACTATGCAACCACACGTGTTACTGTACTTTTACTACTGAGTAGTTCAACAGTATCAATGGTAAAACTTCCGCCGTTATTTTTAATAAAATATTTTTGTCGTTTTCTCAATCCGACAATAATTCCGTTGTGGGGTCCACCAATGATTGTGCCGTTGTACGAATATTCTCTGTTAAAACGAATATTTTCCGACCAATCGAATATTATATAACAACTTGCGTACTTTGCAAAATTTATAAATATTACCCACAACTATAACATTATATCAAATTAACTCCATAATATTCAAAAATGATAATTTTAGAAAATTCATCTTTATTTATAAAAGTTGGGGTCTTACAGCCTCCCCTTCTTATGAAATTTCGTCCTCGAAATTAGGGTACGTACCTGGTATGTCGAAGAGGTAAGGATACCTTGACTTCATTTCAGATTCTAACTCCCAAGTCATTTCCTCAACATCGTGATTTCTCCACAAAACTTTGACTTGAGGTATAACCTTGGAGCGTAGAATATGTTCCTTCTTATCCAAGATTTGAACATGAACTTCTTCATACGTCAAATCTTCCGCTATTTTGTCCGGTTCTAACTCAATAATGTGGTTCGGGTCTTCCACATATTTACGTAACATGGATATGTGAAAAACGTTATGAACACGAGACATACTTGGCGGTAAAACGAGTCTATAAGCCACAGTTCCTACTCGATTGAGGATTAAAAATGGACCGATGAATCGAGGATTGAGTTTTCCTCTCTTTTCAAATCTCGTAACTCCTTTCTATGGAGCAACACGTAAGAACACATGATCTCCTATATCAAATTCCACGTCCTTTCGATGAAGATCAGCATAACTCTTTTGTCGATCTTGTGAGGTTTTTATACGTTGTCGGATCGTTTGAATCTTTTCTGTAGTCATACGTACCAACTCCGGTCCCAACAACGTTGCTTTACCCACCTCATCCCAGCATACTGGAGAACGACATTTTCTTCCATACAATGCTTCGAATGGAGCCATGCCAATACTTGCTTGATAACTACTGTTGTAGGAAAACTCCACCAATGGTAAGAACTTGTCCCAACTTCCCTTGAAGTCAAGGACACAGTCTTAATAAATCTTCTAGAGTTTGAATAGTCCTCTCTGATTGTCCGTCCGTATGAGGATGATATGCCGAACTAAATCGTAAATCTGTGCCCATAGCTTTTTGTAAACTAACCCAAAATCGTAAAGTGAATCTTGGGTCTTGATCAGAAACTATGGATACTGGCATACCATGCAGTCTTACAATCTCGTTTATGTACATACGAGCAAGACGTTCAAGTGTATAAGTTTCTCGTATCGGTAAGAAATGAGCAGACTTGGTCAATCTATCAACAATGACCCAAATCGCATCTATACCTTGAGAAACCTTAGGAAGACCGGTAACGAAATCTATGGTAATGTGCTCCCACTTTCATTCTGGAATTTCAAGTGGTTGCAATGGACCTTTTGGTACTTGATGCTCCGCTTTGACTCGTTGACAAGTTAGACACCTCGAGATAAACAGCGCTATCTCTCTCTTCATATTGCTCCACCAAAATGTATGACGAAGATCATGATACATTTTGGTACTTCCAGGATGGATTGCAACGGTGTGTTGTGCTCCTCCATCATGATTTCATACTTTAAATCAGGGTTAGGAACATAAAGTCTGAAGTTGACTTGAAGTATTCCTTCTTCATCGATTCTTGCTTCCGGCATAGTACCTTTGCACTTTCTTCCTTATACGCATCAGCTCCAGGTCTGTAGCTTGAGCAACTTTAACTCTATCGATTAAAGTTGGTTCTACTCGTATATTCGCCATCATCACATGGGTCCCTGGAGTCTTTAACTCTATCTCCATCCTTTGCAAGTCACACAAAATGGGCCTTTATGTTGACAATATCGCACTCGTACTTGCATATGATCTTCTACTCAATGCGTCAGCTATCACGTTCGCTTTTTCAGGATGGTATTGAATGGTATGATCATAATCTTTCAACAGTTCAAGCCAACGTCGTTGTCGCATGTTGAGTTCCTTTTGAGTGAAGAAATATTTGAGGCTTTTATGATCCGTAAAGATCTCCACCTTCTCCCCATACAAGTAATGCCTCTAAATTTTAAGTGCAAAGACAACAGCTGCCAACTCTAGATCATGACTAGGATAATTCCTCATATTCCTTGAGTTGTCTTGATGCATAGGCTATGACTTTTCCATGTTGCATGAGAACGCATCCCAACCCTTTGCTTGAAGCATCACTGTAGATGACAAATCTCTCCGAGCCAGATGGTATTGTTAGAACAGGTGCTGAAATGAGTCTCCTCTTGAGTTCTTGAAAACTCTTCTCACATTCTTCGCTCCAACCGAACTTTGTATCTTTCTGAGTCAGCTGAGTTAATGGAGTAGCGATTCGAGAAAATCCTTCCACGAATCTCCGATAATAACCAGTTAAACCAAGAAAGCTACGTACTTCGGTCACTGATTTAGGTTGCTCCCAGCTTTGAATAGCTTCAATCTTTGCCGGGTCAACAGATATTTCACGACTTGATACTACGTGCCCAAGGAATGCTACCTCCTCCAGCCAGAACTCGCATTTCTTTAACTTGGCATAAAGCTTGTTATTCACGAAGCTTTTGGAGTACCAGCCTCAAGTGTTGCTCATGATCTTCACGGCTTTTGGAATAAATAAGGATGTCATCAATAAAGACGACCACAAAGTGATCCAAATATTCCTTGAATACCCGGTTCATCATATCCATGAAGGCAGCAGGAGCATTAGTCAATCCAAAGGACATGACTAGGAATTCATAATGCCCGTACCGAGTTCTGAAAGCCGTCTTTGGAATATCCTCAGTTCTAACCTTCAGCTGATGATATCCAGAACGAAGATCGATCTTTGAAAAGAATTGTGCTCCTTGCAATTGGTCAAACATGTCATCAATATGTGGCAATAGGTACCTGTTTTTGATGGTGACATGATTCAACTCCCGATAATCAATACAAAGTCGCATACTTCTATCTTTCTTCTTCACGAATAGAACAGGAGCACCCCAAGGAGAAGTACTAGGACGAATAAAGCCAATGTCTAACAATTCTTGCAGTTGGATCTTTAACTCCTGAAGTTTAATAGGAGCCATTCGATATGGGGCTTCGGAAATGGGTTTTGTACCGGGTTCAAGGTCGATACAAAATTCAATTTCACGCTCTGGGGGTAGGCCAGGAAATTCTTCAGGGAATACGTTAGGGAATTTATTAACAATAGAAATATCATTCAAAACTGATGTATTTTTGTTTAGATCCGTGACATTAGCTAAGAAAGCTTGACATCCGTTTTTCAATAAACGAATAGCTTTATGGTTTGAGATGACAGCGATTGATTTTAATGGTTTGGTTGCTTGAATTCGCATAATAGGTCGATTAGGAATATGAAAGCTAACAACCTTACGAAAACAATCAATTTTTGTATGATGAGCAGTTAACCAATCAATCCCTAGAATCACGTCAAATGCAAGTATTTTTAATGAAATAAGATCGACATGTAATGTGTGGGTACCAACTTGAACCAAACAAGACTTATAAACTGTGGATGTAATGAAGGTTTCTCCCAATGGAGTTTCAACAGATAAGTCAAAGTCTAATTTCTCCGGAGTCAAATTTAATCGATGAGCGCAAGTAGGAGAAATAAAAGAATGGGTAGAACCGGTATCTAATAAAGTATAGACTTCGTTAGAGTGTATGATAAGCTTACCCGTGATGACCTCATTCGGGTTCCTTGCTTTCTGGGAGGTCACAACAAACGCTCTCTCTTGCACTACCGGTTTTGACTTTTCTGGGACGGCCTTTGGTGTCTCCATCCTGGCTGAACTTGTTTTTGATAAACGACAAAATCGAGCTAAATGACCTTCTCTTCTACAGTTATAACATGCTTTAGACGGCATCGCGCAGTTTGGACTGATGTGCCCCTCCCCTCCGCATTTGAAACATATGATAGGTGGTCGTTCTCATTCCTTAACAACGGGTGCTGGTGCTGACGTCTTTCCATCATTGTTGAATCTCCTCTTCTTGAAATGACCATTCTTATTGTTTTGGCCCTGATTACCACCGAAGTGGTTACCATTTCTGGCCTGTTGATTTCCTCCACGTTTGTTGTCACCGCTTCGATGACTGCTCTCACTGGTATTATCATTTTGCCGACTGCTCTCTTTTGGTTGCGTTGACTCATTATCGCGCTCCACTAACTGAGCCCTATTCACACCATCTGAATACAAACACAGTTTATGAGAAATAAGATGTTGACGTATCTCAGGTTTCAAACCTCGCAAAAACATTCGCGTCATTCGCTCTTCATTATCCACCAAGTGGGACGCAAACCGGGATAACTCAGCAAATTTAGTCTCATACTGCGACACGGTCATATTATTCTGCTCTAATTTGATGAATTCCACCTCCTTCATGTGACGAACACTTTCGGAAAAGTATTTGTCATTGAACAGCTCTTGGAACTTCTCCCAAGACATCTTCAGTACGGCAGGTTGTGTACGCTTAATCGATTCCCACCAGTAATCTGCCTCTCCTCGCAACATAAAGGCGGCAAAGGGAACCTTTTACTCCTCAGAGCATCCCAAGACATCAAATATCTTGGTGATCTGCTTTATCCATGTTTCCGCTATAAGTGGTTTTGGCTCTCCCTTAAACTCCGGTGGTCCCAGCTCCTTGAACTGTTTAGCGGTGACCGTCCGAAAGTTTTCAGTGTTTCCACCTACATTTTGGACAGGAGCCGCTCTCGCCTGCTGTTGCATGAACTGCATAAAGTTTCTGAACATTCCATCATTCATCATCTGGTCAGTGTTGTTGTTTGCATGAGGATCGTCACCTTCTTGATGCACATTATCCTGATTATTGATATGTGCTGAATCAACAGTCGCCTGTGCTCCATTGCTATTCTCAACATTCTCAGATGCCATTTTCAGATACTGCAACAAAACAAAAGTTAATTGATATGTCATATATTTTCTTTATATTCTGACCGACCAATTAAATACCATGCAAATAACTTAGGTAGGTCATACTAGCGAAGGAATTCCCAGTCTCTCCCCTCCTAGTTCTATTCTCACATCTTAGCCAGAGATCATATCCCTAAGCTCTGATACCAACTGTGACGCCCCCAAAATTAGGTATACATCACCCATCTTGGGTCGTCAGATACATAGTACAGAATACAAATACAACTTACTAATACAACTGTCGTGTACAATATGACAACATAACTGTGAGTTTGAATACAATTATTGTCTACTAGAGACTATACAAACTCAAAAGGAGTCCTCATTACAATTATTGTCACACTATTTAATAGAATAGTGATGACTACTAATACTATCATCTGATCCATCACTCCGTTCCCCGACTCGTCCTAGCTATATTCTCATTTCCTGAAGAGAACAGTGAAAGAAAGGGTGAGCTCAACTAGCCCAGTAAGAAATATTATAACTAAGATAATGCAGAATAAATTATCATTAGCCTTCAACAGTGTTAAACTGATAAAATATAACGAACATTAAGTTTAACTGCAGCGGAATAAGCAATCCATTAAAAGAGTCAAGTAGAAAATAAAATCTAATATCTTCTATGATTTAAAAGGTTTTTCAACACTGTTATCGCTGGGACTCAGCTTAATAAAATAATCCACATCATCGAATCACCCCTGCACTACGGCCAAGGATATTCGTGTATTCATTAATGGTCATGATCATGTCAACAACTGTCCATCAATGCACTACGGGCCAATGAGGACTTTTACCACATCATTTGTAATATTACGGTCATGATTATACCGAATAATCCCTGGTCATAATCATACCAAGTCCATCTATGCACTACAGGCCACAGATGACTTTCAACATTTTATAAACATGAGGATGATGACAATGATATAAGAATTCAATAAAACAAGTTCAAGAATTAATTTATCCAAGAATTAACAACTTTCAAATTGTCAACATGATACTGCTTTGTGGAGTAAAATTCAAGAATGCTTAGAATAATATTTTCATGAAAAGATACTGGATGAAACGCAATTATCAAGGATATTCCACTAATTTCATGGAGTATAGAAGTTAAAACTTAAACAACTGAGTATAATAAAGAATGAAATAATAAAAGAAATCACCCGGCATGCGATAGACCGCACAGACAGGTTATTCTAACAGAATAATAAATAATGGAACCAGGTTCGGCGTAAACGCACAGACATGATATTTCGACAGAATAATAAATAGTGGAACCAGGTCCGACGTAAGCGCACAGACAGGATATTCCGACAGAATAATAAATAATAGAATCAGGTCCGGTGTAAAATACACAGACAGGATGTTCCAACAGAATAATAACAAGACAGAACCAGGTCCGGTGTAAAACACACAGACAGGATGTTCCAACAGAATAATAATAAAAACGGAACCAGGTCCGGTGTAAAACACACAGACAGGATGTCCCAACAGAATAACAGAAGAATGTCACCAAGTATAGGGTAGACCGCGTATACAGGTTATTCCAACAGAATAATAAGAAATGGAATAATAACAGTTCTCTTCATGAATAAGAAAGAATAACACCCCTTACCGTTTTAAAGAAGAACTGAAATAAGGAAGTAGTTAAGTAGCAGAATACTTTTCTTCTCTCTCTATAGTTTCTCTCTATAGTTTCTCTCTCTAGAGTTCAGTGAATTCGTAAGAAATAATAAAAGAATGAGCTGCTATTTATAGAAAAATGGAATGCATAGTAACTAATCCATGAACGGTCCAGATTGATTGCTTTAATCTGACGGTCCATATTTAAAGAAAAATCTTTTAAATAAAATATAATATATTCTATTTATAGAATAATTTTAATAAAATATTCTGTTTTATATAAAAAGATGTTTCTGTTTTATTACGTTAATAATACGAATAAAACAAAACTTCATTATCGCTAAATAATTCATATTATTAACTGACAATAATTGAATCAAACTGAGTGACTTCTCACATAAGCATTAATAATCAATACCGTGTGCTACTATGTAACCACACGTGTTACTGTACTTTTACTACTGAGTAGTTCAATAGTATCAATGGTAAAACTTCCGCCGTTATTTTTAATAAAATATTTTTGTCGTTTTCTCAATCCGACAATAATTCCGTTGTGGGGTCCACCAATGATTGTGCCGTTGTACGAATATTCTCTGTTAAAACGAATATTCCCCGACCAATCGAATATTATATAACAACTTGCGTACTTTGCAAAATTTATAGATATTACCCACAACTATAACATTATATCAAATTAACTCCATAATATTCAAAAATAATAATTATAGAAAATTCATCTTTATTTATAATAGTTGGGGTCTTACAATTTTCACTTCCAAAATGTTGTCTCATTGACTCGTATGTTGCCTTACTACTATTTCAATCATCTGTTGCTTGTGTATATTGAATAATAATATATAGAAAGAAGGGTTGAAACCTATTTTCCCTCTACACTAATCACAATCATATGTTTGTTTGTATGTTACGATACCGCATCTGTCCATGGTGAGTTTGAAAAGTTATAGTAGAGAAGACAGTCAATAAGGCAGTCAATCCAATTGGCTTCTTATCAAAAGAAACCATCAGGGTCCAAATGTTTGATTGTTCCATTTGCGGTTGGAGAAACCAAGTACAACATTACTCGATAGGATACTTGGTACCCTATGGATGGATCCATGGTCTGTTTCTACAAATAGAAAGCTTATGATCCCCCCCTATATGACATATGATAATATGTTCTAGCTCATTGTTAAAGGACCCGAGATGCTCCCCGAGCAATGCAATTGTTAACTCAAGGCCTCCCTTTTAAGTACATATTACATATTTGTGCAGTAGGTTATCCTTATTTGACCACAAGGAAATAACATTGCAAAAGAGGTGATGGATGAAATTGCCACTTTTAGCAATGAAACGAAAATTGTGAGGAAAATGTACACAGTCCCTTTTGAAGAATGACAAGATTTAATTAATTTTGAGATGGATATAGTGAAATGAGCCCTCTTTCTCTGATGCTAGTGATCGAATCCACTGGAACAATGGACAGATTCTTTAACAAAACATTCCGCCTTTACATTCATGAAGGACAAGTAGACTTCTTAGTTCTTACAAATGGGAAAGAGGATGAATACCCAATCACGTGGTCCATGAGGTTAGAAATGAAATAAAATCCTTTCTACAGTTTGTGTGAAGATTGGAGGACAGTGCAGTGGGTACATAGTATATTTAGATAAATGGAAGATACATTTGTCTGGCCACACAGAATGATATACACGCTGCATTATATTTCTTTTCTTTTTTTCCCCTTACAAAAACATCCTCTTTGCATGATTCAGTTCCTATAGTCTGAACATTATGAAAACCATGCTATCCAAAACTATTTTAAAGAAGATTTTGGTTAGTCAATAAGAATGTTGGCTGAAAAATACCTAAAAAAATTTGTCGTGCATGTCACATGCAATTAGTACTATTGGGAAATAAAAAGTGATATTATTAATTGGCTTGAAGTTTGAACAACTCAATGGTAAGATTGAGTCAAATTGCATAATTGAAATAATATTAAGCATGTTAATCTTGAACAAATTTTTCCTTTGGTTGTCCCAACATATCTGCATTGAATTTAGAGTTTGATAAAAGCATTCAATGTAGCTTCATAGTTACTCTTGAGTTTTTGAATACTCATAGATTATTTCTAGCATAACTTCACTTTTGTTGTCAAATATACTGTCCACATATGAAAGGTAGACAACTAGAATATAACCATTTGAATGAAATTTACAAGCCATACTGTCTTTGTTTTAATGAATTCCATATTATTGTGCAAGTAAGCTAGGGCTAGAAACGAACTGGTTGCCTGCGAGCTCAACTCGACCTGGCTCGGCTAAGCTAGACTCGATCTTGTTAAACCAGCCGACCTTAAACAAGCTTCTTTGCCTATTTAGGTAAACGAACCGAGCTCGAATAGTGGGTGTCCAGCTGAAGCCCGACTCATTTAGGCTCGACTCATTTAGCATTTAATTAATTAATTTTTTTATTTTATAATATAAAAAAGAAGTTAAACGGGTTGAGCTTAAGCTTGACTTGTTTAATAAACGGGCCGAGTTTTTACACCAATCTTAAGCTTGTCTAGCCAAAGCCTGACTCAGCTATTTACAGCTATTAAGTAAACTTTTTAAACAGAAAAAGATTCACATGTGTTTTTTTTTTGGTTATTTTACACCTTCGACTCATGCTTGACAAATTTTCTTTATTATTTTCCCCTGATGGTGGATTTTATTATGTCTAAATATTACCAGATTGTTGCTTTATAATTATGATCTATGCTTTTCATGGCTCATTGTGGTTCTCATTTGTTTTTGCTTTCTTTGCTTTCCTGCAGGAACCTTGGTTAATGTGTATGATGTCGTTCTATGTAATTTTTCTTCTAGTAACAATCATCTCGAGGAAGAATATCAATTTCCAGATGTGCTTGTTCCTTCTTGCATGTAAGTGTAACATTTCTGAAGTGATGAAATATAATGTTTGGTTATCTATAGACAGTCATGTTCATGTTCCAGGTGCCCTTTGGATTTTGTGCATTGATAGTGGTATGATATTTCTATAATTCAATTTCATCTAGAGGCGATATTATACTATATGTGCATGTTACTTTCCTTCTGTTAGTGTTGTGATATCTATGCATAAATGCTGGTATTTATTTGGGGTGAAAATTAAGGAAAAAAACTGAACGAAAGATTAAGAGAACACTAACAGCACCTAAGCCTAGTAACTGGTAAGGCTTATATGCTCTTGTCAAAGCATAGATGGGAGATAAATTAGTGAAATTTTGTATTTTTGAAGTGCGTGTAACTATAAAATTATTTACTATGATCATCGAACAAATAGAAATAAAAGATGCATGAACCAGCTGTTCATTGTATAAGGAAATCCCAATACCAATCCCAGCAGTTGGTGCAGTGGTTTAAGGTCGCCCTGGGATGAGCCGTAAACCCGGACATCTTAGGTTTGACTCCCACTTGCAATAATTGTCAAGGCAGAAATGCTAATGGGGCCACGGACCGCCAGCGCAACCTGGTTCAAAGAAAAGGTTGGTCCGAGCTGGGGAATTAGTCTGACTGCTGTTGGAAAACCCCACATTATCAAAAAAAAATAAAAAATCACAATATCAAATCCCTGTCAGTTTCTTTACAATATGTGCAAAGTAACATCCTGCCAATCCAATTTAATTTAATATGCATAATATGTTTTAAAACCCTAATCCTCCTAGATGTGCAACTTTAGGGCATCACAATGTCATACGACATTCAATGCTAAATTTCTTTACTTTGGCTCTTCTTTTAATTTCACATTTTCAAATTGGGTTTCTATAATAAGGTGGTGAGGAGTTTCTCTGATATAGTATGCTTCTAAGAAAAATAAGTTAAGGAATTTATATAATAAGGTGGTGAGGAGTTTCTCTGATATATTATGCTTCTAAGAAAAATAAGTTAAGGATGGGGAAAAAAGAAGTTATGGAGATGATCACTGAAGGTGATGAAGATTCTGAAAATCTTGAAAAGGAATAAGATCTATCCATAAAGAAACTTTGGAATTTGGCTCAACTTCAAAATGGGAAAGCTTACATAATTGGCACTGATAGTGTGTTTGACTTTGGGTACAAAATAAAATAAGAGAAGTTAAAAACTTATAAGTTTTATAGAAGAGAAATGAAAGGGGAGTTATAGTAACTTTACTTTCTTCTGTTTCTGAGTTAAGGATAGAAAGTGGACATGGAAGCATCTAAAGTTTTAATGTTTGTTATTTTTGTTGGTAGAACTGGGAATAATTGTTTAGTGAGGCAAGATTACTTTCCAGTTTCCACCCAAATCTTCCCATTTTTGGGTGGAATGTTTTGGAAAAAGCGAGGGTTACTTTTTAACTTTCTCTCCACAGAGAAAACTCACAGACATTACATTTGCAACTAAAATATTTAAAATCCTCCATTTTCCTTTTTTTTTGTTGCATTTTTTAAAACTCACAAACAACGCGAGTCTAATAGTCTTATTGTAGGTTATTCTTAAGTTTAGGTTGCTTTTATTTTTATTGTGTCTGTGTGTTCTTATGTTCTTTATAATATGCGAAGGGAGTCAATTAGTGTCTTTATTTTCAAGATTGTGCATTTATTTGTCAAAGTGTAGTAAGTTCTATGGTCTATATAAGACTTTCATTTATGCTTTTAAGGTAAAACCACTCCCACTTATCTTCATTATTTTTTATTAGATGTACGTATTATACTTATTTGCTTAAGATTACATATGCTCGCATATATTCTTATGTTCTTTAATATAACTCTTCAGATTCATTCCAATTTCATTTTTATTCCCTTTCTGTTGTTAGCTCTTATGATGAGCATGGAAACAAAAGATTAACTGTTATTATTGAATATTTATATTATTATTTAGACACAAGTCAATTGTAATTAATATTATCTTTTAACTATATTAGCTAAGATAGATCATTCTACAAGTTTTAATTATACTAGTAGATTATTATTAGGAACTTGTTTACTTTTTAAGTTAGATTACCTAAGTGGTATTAGAGATTTACTTGGTCTCCAGTTTTAAGGTTTCCTTTACTCCTGAACTATTGTAACCCATCATATTATTCTGTGAATTGATCATAGTTGTCAGAATTTTACGATAAGCGATACATATCGTACGATATGGTATGATACCTAGACAATTCAATACGTATTGTAGGGTGAATTTAAAATGACACCGTATCCTACGATTCAGTTACTTACGATTCGATACAATTCTTACGAAAAGATACAATACACGATACTTTTTAAGGTTAGCAACCAATTTGAATTTTTTTTTATGTAGAACCAAGAGTAAAAACAAAACTTTTAAACCTTCTATCATTTCAAATGAAGAGGTTTTTTTAGTATAAACATATTCTACATCACTTGATGAGTCTTTTATCACTGAGTTTTATATCTTTCTTTAGAATGTCGCTCTATTTTTCTCATGTTACTTTCTATAAGCCGACACATAAATCTCCACTTGTTAATTTGAATTATTCTCTTTTATTTTATAGATAAAAGGTGAATATTAATTTTTCGTTTTCTCTTGTTACTTTATAAAGATTACAAAAATAATATCTAATAAATTAATTTAGAGTATTTTGGCTATTATCTAACTGTAAAATTTATTTTTAGTCTAAATAATATTTACTTTTACTATTTTTATATACTTGACTACTTTTATATATAGTCAAGCTAATAAGCTTGATTGTCCAATAAATTGTGTGTTTTGTATGTTTAAATATATATTACCACATTTTTCATTTCATTTTCGTATTGTAAGATACGATTCACGAAACATGATACAGAGGTCTTCGACACACGATACGATTTTGACAACTATGGAATTGATTATTGATGAATTTTACATTGGTATTATGCCATTGCAGCCTTCGGGCATTATTTCCTTTCACCTTGTCCAGCATCAAATGGTACCGGAGCTAAACAAGGTATCTTTCATTCAATCAAATGTCTCCCTCACCAATTTTCTAGCTATCATCGCTTGTCTAAGTGTGCTAAGAATCGACATCAGTATCCCAAAAGTGACGATTGTTATTAATTACCAAAAAAATTAAACACCAAAATGTGAATTGTTGCTGCCATCACCCATTGAAGCCTTCACTATTATCACAAAATATAACCCTAGCCAAAGACAATCTTAACAGCCCCCTATTCGCGACTGAAAAAAAGAACGAAAAAAACTAATCCTAATCTTGTCCCGTTCCAAAAAGTTGTCCCATTCCATTTCTAAAAATACCAATACGATTAGGGTTAAAGTAGGTTCTTTTAATCATTGTTTTCAGGCTCGGTCCGAACTGGAGGTTCTATGTCTTGTCCGGTTTGACCCAGTTGAACCAGTTTTGTTAAAACCGGATTGAATCGGTTGACCACCGGTCGGTAAAACCGGTTAAGTTACCCGGTGAACGATTTTTTAAAATATTTTTTACCAAAATGTTTTTAATATTAAAAGTAATCACTTTTTTGATATTGTAACTCAATTTTATTATGTTTTAGTTCATAATTTTGTTTAAATCACCAGTTTAATAACTGTTCAACTACTGGTTGAACCAGTGACTCATCCACCCGATAACTTTTTCGGTTTGATAACCGGTCCAAATTTGAAAATATTGCTTTTAATTATTATTAGGGTTGAGGAAGTCAATCCTATTAATATTTTTCCCCTCCTTAAAATGAGACGACTCTCCTCTAATCCTGCTTGGTTCTGTCCTTTACAAATTGTTGGTGACTTGTTTTCTGGCAAAGTACCAAGGGGTGGTAAGTTTGATGTCTTGTACATTAGAGGTGACGTATAGATGGGTTCATACTCATTGCACGCAGAAGAATTCTTGAATGAGGTGTATGAGTGTCTGATGGGATAGGAACAAATGTTGTGATATCTTTAAACTTAGCAAATGGGCTATAATGCTATATTATTGGGGTAATGTCTTGGAGTTGGACATGAGTGTGTCTGGCTGTCATGGCCTTGCTTTGTGTTTGTGGCATTGTACCTTTTTTGCATTTACTTTTGTTTTAATATGGCCCGGTCTGTATTGTATTGTGTTTGTAGTTGGTTTGGGTCTTAAGTTGGTTTTGGTAGTTTATACATTATATGTATTTTTTTGTGTTTTTTTATTTGTAGTTGGTGTCGGTTAGGGATAGAATTTCATTGGCATTGAGTTTGGCTATGTACCTTTTGGAATGAGTGATGTGGGTTTGCAATAAGTTGGTCAAAATCCCAATTTTTTATGTATTTGTTTACACTATTCTTATTGTAATCCTTCATATGTAATGAAGTTCTAAATGTTTACCCAAAAAAGTATACATCTCTTCTAAACAATGACACTCATATACTGAAATAATTTTTCTAAGAAGCTAATAAATATTTATGCATATATTTATTTGATTATAGTTGTAGTTAATTAGTATATGACTCTGTCTCACGCACAAGTAGAGCTGAGCAAGTAACCAAATTGGAACTGAAATCGCACCAAAAACCGCACGAACCGCACCAATTAAAACCGCAACAACGGTTCCGGCGTATGTGGCGGTTTTAGATGGGTTGAATAACCAAATCTACGGTTCCGGTTTGGTTACTAGCCAAAAATCGCACGCATAAAATCGAAACCGCACCATGTGTGTGTATGTATGTATGTATTATCTCTAGTAAATTTTAAAGTTACTTTTCACTTGAACACGCTCAGAGAAAACCCGTCTTATATTGTCATTTTTTCACCAATTGAAAGAAGATTGTTAGAGGTTATAGAGTCAAAAATTAAGCAATTGGGTTTTGGAATTTCGAATTTATTTGATGCGTTATTGGAGGGGTTTATAGCTGAGGGGCCAAATTCGTTGGTTTGAGCACTTGATGCATTGGTTAAGGTCAATGTTATAATAGTAATAGTCTAATAGATTATTTTTCAAATTAGGTATATTTAGGATTATATTTTATAAGTCATCCCTACAATATATATAGAATTTCATTCTATCTCCAATATATACTTTTAATTTTTGGGAACTAAATAAACATTCTTGTTTGTTATCAAATATATGGTATCCGTTGTTTTATATAGCGTATATATGTTTTAGTTTTAAAGCATCATTCCTTTATTATAAACTAAAATTATTTTACGTGACTCATTGTTCTATTCCCATTACCAACTATGTCACTATTTTAATTGCTCGATGTAAGTTCTATGTTAAATTTTATTGAAGGCTTAGATTTTTTTTTTGTTTCAATTGATTTTGTAACTGAAACCGCACCAATTAAAATCGTACCGCACACTTTAAAACAGCACCGCACCAATCACAAGCGGTTTCGTGTGCGGTTTTGAATTTTTCAAACCGCACCTAAGCGGTTTCGGGTGCGGTTTGGACTTCAAACCGCACCAAACCGCACCATGCTCACCCCTACACACAAGGGTGCTCCCTGCCTGATCAAAGTTTCAATTTTGTTGGTGCTGACATTTTATGAACTACATTTGCTAGTCACTCCATTAAATGTGCTACATGACAGAAGATATTCATATCTTAGATGATTTTGATTCTATTTTCAACTTGAAGAGCGAAAAAATTAGGAGATGCATGTAAGAACTTGATATGACTTATTACATTCCGTAGTATTCCATTTCCACTCCAAGTTTAGTTCCATAACATGAGTAGACCCGCATATTGACGATTGGTTTGGATTGTAAATTTGTAATAGTTTAGTGGGAACATTTCCTAGTGTAGTGGTAAAATCTTGATAAGAACCCTGAAGTTGGTTGATTCACTTTGCAAGCTACTTTATGCAAATAATACCAAAGCTTAATAAGTTTATATCTAGTCTACCATCTTCAGAAGTTCCAATGAGAAAGAGCATACCTAGTAATGGGCTTTTTTAAGTTAAAGTACATTGCCAATGAGGTCTTAGCTAGTGGTTAATACTAAGGCCTTGTGAACTTTAGGTCTAAGGTTCGATTCTCACACATTTCTTCCTTTATGTGAAGTACATTTTCTATAACGACTGAGAAATCGTACTAGAATGTAAATAAGTTTTATTTGATTATATTGAATAAAATGAGATTATATGAATTTTATTCTATGTTATGTGGTTAAAGGTCAATTTGATGACCCAGAATGTATTTGAATGTTAGGGTTTACGAATCTGAGATCGTTGGAGAAAATAAAAAAATTTCGAGAAAAAGACGCAAAATCACTATTCACCCGAAAATGCTTTTGCGTATTTTTTCGATTTTTCGAAGAACGCGTAAACATTAAAATGATGAGGAAAGACAAAATGTCAAATAAAATTTTCAAACGAAAAACGCAATTTTTAGACTATGTAATGAATTTTGAAAGTTAACCAAGTATTCGTATTATATGAGGAGAATACGAGAATGATACGAGTATAATACGAAGAATAATATGACGTATAATACAATAATAATACGAAGTATAATACGAGTATAATACAAAAATTATATGGTAGGAATACGAGAAGTCAAAGTCAACAAAAGTCAAGGTTGACTATTAAGCCATTGGGCTTCGACTTTGAGAAACCCAATAGTAAATGTTAGGAGGCCCAATGATAATTTAATTCAAGGCTCAAAAGAATGTTAAACCAAGCCCAAAGAATGACCCAAACTAAATTTATATCACGCCCAAACAAAGGTCCAACAAGATGGGTCAACCATGGGTCATTGGGTGGGTTGGGGCAACCCATGTGGGGCCCCCACAACCCCAAGTAGCTGGCCATGCCAAGCTTCCTTGAGAAGCTTGGCCAAGTATCTTGCAAAGGAGGTGGCATTTAATGCAAATTTGCCACCAAAGTCATGTATCATCATTTTGATTGATAATGGTTAATGAGAGGATGGTTTATAAGATTGGAAAAGTTGAGAGTGTTGACCATACAAGACCCTAAGTAAAGTGACCAATTCATAAGTTATAGCAAAGTTGGCTAAATGACCATAAGGTCCCAAGTCTTGCATATTCTATATATAGCAAGCCTTTTTCGTCATTTCTCTCACCTAATTTCATCCAACACACGAGCAAAGTCTTATATTGAGAGAGAAGTGAGAGCAATTCAAGTAATCAAGAAGGAAGTGCTAGCTAAATTCATCAACCAACCAAGAAAGCAATCAAGAGGTAATAACTAAGAACCTTTCATCTCTTTCAAGTTTTGTAGATTTGTTAAGAAGTATTTTGTTGGTGGTTGTTGAATGATTCGTTGGAATCATATTATGTTCCGGTGGAATAAGGAATAATTAGTGGACTTAAAACACTAATAAGTGCATGCTAAGTGAAATCGTAATCGTTAATAACGAATTAAACGAAGAACGTATGAAAATTTTAGAGCTTGTTGTTTATGGACAAGTTTAAAACCATCGTAGGTAAATAAGTTGTTATATTTGAGTAGAAGATATTAGACTTGTATAAATGGTGGAAATGTTCCATTTCGAACGGAGTAAAAATATGCTATAACGATGTTATGACGAAAATTTTAGTAAAAGACGTTAACCGTTGAAATCGTAGTTTGTTATGATTTCCGGACGAATATGTAATGCTAGATAATGATCCCGAATAATTAGGGTTTCATAAGAATGTTGAAGAACATAGAAAATGTGAGTTGTAGGCTCGAGAACGAACTCATTCGGGTATCGGATGAGCAAGTTATGGACAAACAAATGATAAACGTTAAAAACGTAAAATGAGCAACGAAGGAATTTTGAGCCGACTGAAAGGCTTATTAACGGATTCAGAAAATTATTCTGTCCGGAGGAAATCGTAGTATGCAATATGAGTAAAAATTTGGCTCGGAAACGGATTCATTCCGAGTTGGAATTATGAAGTTACGTGTTAGCAAAGTTGGTGTTTCAATCATGTTGGAAATCTTAGAAATTTTTCTAAGAATTGGGCCTGGCGCCACAGCTCCGGCATAGACTTAAAACCGAGCGCCGCAGTGCTGATTCGGAAGGAGAGCTCCTAACTTCAAGCGCCGCAACGCCGGATTATAACTAGGATGCGGGCGCCGTAACGCCGGAGTAGGGCAAGGCATAGTGAAGAGTTTTTGTTAGCTCAAAGCTTGGGGAAAGTTTAATGAATGATTATGAACTTAAAGTTCACTTAATGTAACACTTTAAGGAGTGATTCAAACCTTAAGTTAATGGTTTAACGTTGATTAAAAGATTAAGAAATGTAAATGTTTAGTATAAGCGTCAGACGATTGTTCTTAGCATACATAGGGTTGTATGACTTGAACATTGATGAATAATAACGAAGTATGACGTTTGAACGTCGAAAAGCCGTAATGAATGATAAAGAACTTTACGAACGTTATAAGTTTAACGATTCGGATAAGCTATGATAGAAGAAGAAATTAGTGTAAAGCAATGTGTTAAGATTGTTATGTGGCTAATTGATGTACTGTTATGATTATATCATGTAGAACATATAAAGACTGCATTAAAGTAAAAGACTAGAAGACGCATAAGGCAAGTTTTCTAACTCTTGTCTATACTTTATGTTACAGAATTTGTTATTTCATTTGATTTTGTTCATATGAAGTTGTATGATATGTTAAAGTTAAGTATACACAATTCTTGCATGAATGCGTGTATTTTAGACTAATACAAATCTTTAGTATTTGTACAAGTGTTCAAGCCATGCTATGACATGAAATGTTTAATAAAGAGTCGATGCCATTTGATTCGGCTAGACGAATGTTAAAATATTTTGTTGATTTATTTACAAGTCTTTCAAAATATTATTGATACTATCCTAAACATAGTTGTTAAGGCGTCGCGTAGGCGACGCCAAGTCGTCCAGTCGGTAAGGAAAAGGCAAGGAGAGCGAGCGACTTGGTCGATGGCGGAAAGACGAGCGCCTAGAAAAAACAGTCGTCGCCTTGGACAATGCGACGACGACTTGGACGACTAACCAGCTGATCGAGCGATTTGGCCTCTATGGGTATAGATCGACCTAACTCTGAACTGGGTTAAAAAAACGACGTCGCAGTAGGAACAGGAAAAGGATTGACGTCGAGAGAAGCGAAGTGCGAAGAAGAAAGGCGAAGTCGAGAGATAGACTGGGATGGTGAGAGGCTGATACCGAGAGCGAGAGAGACGGGAAGAAAGCGAAGTTGAGATAGAGACGAGACTCTTTCGAACTGTGCGACTACGATCGTCGATCGGCAAGTATGTCATTTTTTTCCCTTCCCTTTTTCTGCTTACTGAGAGCGAGAGAGAGATAAGAAGAAAGCGGTGTTTTCTTTTTTTGCTGCCTGTCTGACTGTTGCTTACTAAAAACACACATATTAGACTTTTTTTTGTTAGCCTTTTTCGTTTGTTGCTGGGTCTCTTAAATAAATTTATATATGTATAAATTTATACATATTTATATATATATATATATATAAATTTTTATATATTTATATACTAATACATGCTTATACACACATAAGGCCATTTAAAGACGATCTTATACTTATTTTGGCTTGCTATGTGGTGTTTTATTAGTTATTAAACTACATATTTGTGATTGTTGGTTGCAACTTTATATTCTATATTGTGTTTGTTGAATTCTTCATTTCTTTTACTAATTTTTAATATCAAGTGTTTTGTTTTTAGATTGTTATTGCTAAGTATTTACATAATTATGCATTTAATGTTATTCCATAGTGTTATATTTTGAGTTTTAATGTATATGAAATTTTATTACCAATATAATTGTTAAATAAAATAAATAATAAATAATTGCACATTGTAAACGACTTGTCACCATACGGACGCCATGGCTGTCGCCTAGATGGCGTCCTGGCAGTCGGCTACCTCTATGACTCGCCGTGGCGTTGTAACAACTATGATCCTAAACAAATTGTTTTGGTAAGGATTCAAAGGTAAGCATGAGAAAGAATAAACAAAAGGTTTTTAGTTGAATTTTCGACTGACACACAAGGTTGCCAAAACTTAAACGTAAATACGATTAACTGGATGAGTGTTGTACAACATAAAGTACTACAGGTTAATCACCTAGATGTGCTCTTAAGAAATATCGGACTTACAGTCTTAGTGCTGGGGTTGTCCTTTTCAAGAAAAGAAAAGAAAGTTCATGGTCTTTTGACCAACTCAGAATTTAAATGAATGATGTCATCAGGAAATGTTTTAAAAGGAAAGAAAAGTGCTATTTTGTTATTCATAATACTTCGTAACTATTTGTTCAGTTATTGAAGATAAGTCATATGATTATTGATTTTGTTGTTATTAAAATTGTTAAACTTGTTGGGCTATTTAATGCTCATATTTTGCTTAAATTATATGATTTTAGCTAAGGCCGAACGGATTGAAGGATCCAGTAAAGATAAAGGGAAGGCTAAGATTGATAAGTAGATTATCCTGTAATAGTATAATATTATTTTTGTAATGAATAATATTATGATAATACAAGAATGTAATGGTTATAAAAATTTGGGGAAATGTTTAGATATGATGTAATAGTGTAATAATTACATTCATGTCAGTAAGATATATAGTTGAATATATGTGTATGATGTAATACCATGTAGTATCAAATCTAGGGTTTGATGGTATCCGGATTTGGGGGCGTCACATTTTCTCATTTGTTTGATTGATTAGTGTATTTTCTCTTTTGGTTGAGACTGATTATGATATTATAATAGTGATTATGTACTTGATTATGAAAATATATTGTATTCCAAAATGGGGGCTCAAGAAAAGAGTTAAAATGCATTATTATTCAGTTAAAAATTTTAGGTCTTGTGGATGCAGCCTTGCACAAGTTTCATGAATATTTACCCTTGCATTGCAGCTTATAGTTTAATCTTTGAAGATTTCATTTTAAACAATGATGTGTTTCAGTGGGTGGTGTATATCTTGCTGAGAGGATTAATGTCTTTTTGGCTAACAACTGGAAAAGCTTTGCCGGGCAGAACTATTTCGACCCTCATGGACTCTTTCTGTCTGTCCTCTGGTCAGGACCTCTTCTGGTCATTGCTATCATAATATTGGTGAGTTGAGCCTTAATATTTTCTTTCTTCATACTACTGTTAACTTCTCTTACTGCTGTTTTCTTATAAACGACTTCCAGGTAAACACTCTTTTTTCGGTTTGTCAACTGATCCTGCGGTGGAAGAAAGCTGAGCTTAGATACCGTGCAAGAATTTCTCGTGAGAAACAAGAATGATTTACCGTTCTACTTCAGAGACACTTTTTACCCAATTTCTCTCAATACACATTAACATCAAAAATATTATATTTGGCGACACAATAAAAACTCGTTACAAATAATTGTATTGTTGGTACTGATGCTAAAAGTAATATTTATGCCGCTAAATGTGTATTGGAGGAAATTGAGTGAAAAGTGTACTCGTGAGATCTTTAGTCTAAACTAACCCTTGCTATCTATTTAGCATCCATGTTGATGATAAATGGGATTTTTAACAGACAATCAAGCAATCAACATTTTGTCTATCCTTGTATAACATTACTTTCTTACTACATCAGCTCGGATCTCATGAAGTGGAATTTTTGTAATATACCTTTTTTTCCTACTAATTTTACTTTTTTGGACATACTAAGAATTTAATTTCTTATGAAGTATAAAGTAATTCTATATTTTTTTATGTTAACTATGTATATTTTATTTACTCAAAAGAGAGATGACTTCCATTTGATGTGCATTCTTTACCGTTTCCCATTTGAATTATTAAAAGTTTCACCCAATAAATAGTGATGAGTTAAAATTATGTATTGCAAGTGCATAACGTCTATTGTAAATTTGGCAAGTGCAGGTCAAACTATAGAGAATAGATCAATTCTTTAATATATTCTTAATTAATATTTTAGGCAAATTAGAAACAAAAATGGTGGAGAAGATTTATTAACTAAATTATGCAAACTATTAATTAATAATGAAAACTATTAAAGAGAAAAGATACTTAGGAATCAGACTTTACCAAATATTAACATAATAAATAATTTCTTATTTCTTAATTAATTTCCAAATTATTTTCCATTCCCTTTAAAAATAATGATTCATATAATTAATATGGACAAATACAAGTTATGAAAAATTCACATATTAACTATAACTTATTAAAACCTCGCAATCAATATAAGAGTCATATGCAATTTATGCGGAAGAAAAATATGAAGGTGAAAATAATTAGACAATAATTTTGGAACGAAAAGAAAATATTATTATGAAATACCTTATTTCATCATCATCCTAAGTATTAGAAATTTAGCTAGCCATGGAATTAAAAACAAAAACAAATAATATTAGTACTACTATTTGCATGAAATAAGAACAATAATTAAACAGAGAATTTCTATTATATCAATAAAAGAAAGTTACAAATACTCTCTGACATTAGTACCACACATGATTGGAATAAAAGAAAAGACAAAAACTCTAAATATCTTACTCCCTTCTACACCAACAAAAAACTAAGACTCTAAATATCTTACTCCCTTCTACACCAACAAAAAATTAAGAAAAAGAAAATACCAAGTGGTGCCCTTTCTCTATAAAACAAGAGTCCTATTTATAGGAAAAATAAATTTATGCCCTAATTTAGGTTCATTGAACTTGGATAGTTTTGTTCCTTTTTTTTTTCTATTCTTTCCTTCTTGACTTTCATCTCTAAATGGTAATCCTCCAAGAGTCTTTTTTCATCTTTAAAGGTTGTGTTGGGAGATTGCATATTTAAATTTGATGTTGAAAGTAAATATTCATGATTATATGTAAAGTCCTTCAAGGAATATGTGTACAAGGACTTAGTGGTAGATCACATTTGTTAGGTTGATCTAAGCTTTTAATATTTATCATTCTGTAAATGAATGTATAGATGAAAAGATCAAAGTTGTTAGGTTGATCTATATCTTGAAATGTAATAGATAGGCTTCAATAGAATCATAGTCTATCGAGCTGATCAAAAGATTGCAGAAGCCAAGGCAGAATCGTAGAGCATTGAGAATCGTAGTGTGTCTGCTTTGGAGGACCTCTCCTAGAATCGTAGAGTGATCCAAATGCCTGCCGAGTCAAACTCAAGAATCGTAGAGTGCTCTCGGAATCGTAGAGTGTGCAAGTAAAGCAAGTTAAGATCGTAGTGTGCCAGTGCTTAAGAGAAATCGTAGTGTTCTCTTCTATTAGTACCGGATCAAGCACCAAGGTGGCAAGACACCACGATCAGAATCGTAGAGCATCATCTGTCTGCATCAGAAGCATCGAGCCTTGCCCATTTGTTTAAGAATAAATCACAATAAATGTGGAATGGATTATAAACGTTGAAGTCCTTGGGAGTCCTAATGGCACAAAAATCATCCTTAGTATATAACAAAGAAACGTATTGAAGAATCTAAGGAAAGTACTATGGGTCAGCAGAAAACACCTTTTCAGGTGTTAGGTGAGATAGTAGTCTGTTGTGTCAGTGGGTCAGACTGCTAATTAGAAGTTGTGCAGAAAGTCTCCATCAAAGCTCAAAAATGTCAAATACATTTAATGCTTCAACGGATGTCTTCAACGGATACATTTCAAAGGGCTCATATATGCAAAACATAAGCAAATAAAAAAGATAAAGCAGGCACTGAACAAAAACGCTGAAGAACACTCAACGCTCAACTCTATGATCTAAGAAAGAAAGCTTGCTCAGCTACTCAGTTCTTTCGAACACAAGCTTAACGGCAACTGAGTAGCACCATTCAACAACTCAACTATTATCAAGTGAAGTAAGATGTTACAAGTCAGAAGGACTTGAAGAGTTCTAAGTGAACTGAGAAGTACCAAGTCTGCTGGATTTGAAGAGTTCAAAAGTGAACTAAGAAGTTCTAAGACTGCTGGTCTTAAAGGAATCTTTGAGATTCAAAGATTGTAAAGATATCCTTAGTGGATTTCCTACTCGAGGAGTAGAAGAGTGGACTAGGAGCTTTGAGTGTTCTAAATCACTTAAAATCATTGTGTCTCGTATATTCTTGTTATAATTGCTATAACTGCTTAACTCCTATTAACTCGTTATATCTTAAAGGGAAAATAAATAAATCTCAATTCCGCTGTGTTTAAATCATTATCAAAACTAACAAGTATTTTGTAAAAGAATTTTTAAAATATCTATTCAACCCCCCTTCTAGATAACTATTGTGCCTCTGGGAACTAATAATTGGTGTCAAAGCAGGTTCTATCAAACAACCTACAAAGCTTAAGTAGATCCAATGGCACATCTGATAAGCGAATCAAAAATTGGAGGAGACAGCAAGCCACCTATGTGCAACAAAGATAAATTCGCCAACTGGAAAGTTCGTATGCAAGCCTACATGGATTCAATAGATGAAGATCTATTTAAAACTGTTCTGAATGGGCCCTACGTTCCTACAAAGCTTGCACCAACTTCAGATGACCCAAACAAAATTCAGATCAAGGTCAAAGCAGAATGTACTGACAACGAAAAGAAAGATGTCCAACTTGACAAAAAGGCCAAGAATATTTTGTTCAATCTTTAGAAGATGACCTGTTTGAAAATGTGGTCAACGACAAAACTGCAAAGGAAGTATGGGAAGCATTGTTCATCATGCATGAAGGAACAAAAGAAGTCATAGTAAACAAGCAATCTTTCCTGACTCAGCAATATGAAATGTTTGCCCACGTTCCAGGACAAAATGTCACTTCCACCTACGAAAGATTCAATGTTCTGCTCAACTCTCTTCGAGCCTTTGGAAATATCTATCCAAATAAAGATCTAATCATAAAGTTCATGAGAGCCTTACCTAGCAAGTGGGATGCCAAAACCACTGCCATCAGAGAATCAAAGAATCTCCATGAAATGACTGTTCAACAGTTATATGACAACCTTCTCACGTGTGAACTGAAGCTGACTCAACGAGCAGAAACTCTATCTGAAGGAAGAAAGAAGGACTAAGGGGTTGCTCTCAAAGCAACAGATAACATCTCTAAAGCTAATACTGAAAATGATTCTGACTATGATGAAGATGATGAAGAGGAATTTGCAATGCTGGTAAGAAGACTTAAAAGATTTATGTGTCAAGGCAGAAGCAACAAACCTAAGAAAGTCAACAACTACAATATCCAGGAGTAGATAAATGACTTATGCTACAACTGCAAGAAGCCTGACCATTTCATTGCAAATTGCAACAAACCTCTTAGAGAAGAACTAAAGAGGAAATCAAATTCAAAGGCAACAAGAGGCCTCAGAAGAAAGACAAAGGTCTTGTGGCCGGAGGATCGTGGAGTGACTCAGACAACGACTCAACTCCAAAATCTGGAGATGATACAGACCCTCAAATGGCAAATATTTGCCTGATGGCCAAACATGCAAAGGATAAGAAGAGCTCTGACATTCATGAAGTAAGTATAGATGATGTATTTGACTTTAACTCTCCTGATGTAGATATTGATGATTTAAGAACTGCACTACATGGCATAACATCTGATCTGCATCAATACATGAAATGGTTCAGAGTTCTGTCTAAAGATTATTCTATTCTTCAAAAAAAGAAAGGGAAAGTTTAGGAAGAACTAGAAATAACTCTTCTAAGTACTAATTCTCTCTCCAAATTTGAAGCTGAGAATAAGCTCTTAAAACAAACCAATGAAATTAATGCACAAAGAGAATCAAGTCTAACCTCTAGAATTGAGGAACTAGAAAGGAAAATCTCTACATGGAATAAATCCTCTTCTTCCATGGACTCCCTGATCTCCAGTCAGAGAAGTGTATCTGACAGAACGTGTTTAGGTTTTGGAGAATCCACCTCAGAACTATATGTGGAAAAGATAAAGGAAACTAGCTCTACTAATGTTTTAAGTTTTATTAGAAGCATTACATTTGTGAAATCCTCACAGAAGGAAGAGCCAGTCCAACCCTGCTCTTCTGATCCAATCTATGTTCCAAGGTATAAAGGATCCCATGCTGGCCTAGGTTTCAGAAAAGAGAAGAGTAACTTAGTCACTACTCTCTAACCTCGAAGGGTCGTAGAGTCGAGTAAAATCAACTCCACGAACCAACTGGGAAGGAATAGTAGAGTTAAGCTTCACTTCTCACAAATCATGAATCACAAGGGCACATGAAAAAAGGAGAACCAGTATAAAGGAAGGATTGCTAAGAACCCACATAAGTCCAAATGGAGGAAGAATCCACATACACGCACAAGCATGCATCATTTTAGATGCTTTGTATATAATAAGATTGGTCATATGACTGCAATATGCTACCATAATCCTATGCATATGAGACCCAAAATCAAGCAAATTTGGGTTCCCAAGGGTACTAACAAAGTAGGACCCATGCAAGTATGGGTACCAAAATGAGAGTTTAATCTTACCACAGGAACAGAGCTCCACGATCACAACCTGGTATCTGGACAGTGGATGCTCAAGGCACATGACCGGGAACAAAGCCCTCCTGTCTAACATCATTGAGAAGGAGGGTCCGTCAGTTATCTTCGGAGACAATGGCTCTGGCAAGACAAGAGGATATGGCTTAGCTGGGAATAGTGCAGTATCCTTCAGTAAAGTAGCCTATGTGGAAGGATTACAACACAATCTTCTGAGCATAAGCCAACTCTGCGACAAGGGTCATCAAGTCACCTTCCTCAACAATCAATGTCAAGTCAGAGATCTGAAGACATCCTCTATAAAGCTGACCAGAACAAGAGAAGGAAATGTCTATATTGTTAATCTTGGTCAACTGAGCTCGGACGAGACAATATGCTTTCTAGCTAAAGCATCTGAAGAAATGAGCTGATTATGGCATAGAAGACTGTCTCATCTCAACTTCAAGAGCATGTGAAAACTGGCCTCCAAGGATCTAGTAGCAGGCTTACCCAAGTTTAGCTTTGTCAAAGAAAGGCCATGCAATGCCTGTCAGTTTGGAAAACAAACTAGAAGCTCATTCAAGAGCAAAACTGTGAACTCAATTGACAAGCCTCTGCAGTTGCTTCACATGGATTTATTTGGACCAATTCCAACAACAAGCCTTGGAGGGAAGAGATACTCATTGGTCGTAGTGGATGACTACACCAGATTCACATGGGTGTTCTTTCTAAACTCAAAAGATGAAACAAGCTCCCAACTAATCAAGATGTTCAGATTGGTGATGAACGAGAAAGGGGAGAAAATCAAGGCTATAAGGAGTGATCATGGCAGAAAATTTGACTTCTCTGAGATGGACCAGTTCTGCACAGAAAATGACATCAGTCACAACTTCTCAGCTCCACAAACTCCTCAGTAAAATGGAGTAACTGAGAGAAAGAACATAATGTTTATAGAGGCTAAAAGAACTCTATAAGTAGCAACTCGTCTGCCTGAATACTTCTGGGCAGAAGCTGTCAACACTGCATGCTACACTCAGAACAGATCTCTTGTGCACTCTACGTTAAAGAAGACTCCCTACAAACTATGGAAAGGAAAAAAGCCAAGTGTCAGCTACTTTCATGTATTCGGTTGTGCATGCTATATTCTCAACAATGGAAAACAGTATCTGACAAAATTCCAACCCAAGTCAGACGAAAGAAACTTTCTCGGATATGCCATAAACAGTAAGGCTTATAGAGTGTTCAACAAGAAGTCGCTGAGTGTTGAAGTCTCGATTCACATCATCTTCGACGAAGTAGACAAAAAAGTGTCTCGAGACACTACGAATGGCAATTCAGACACTACGAACGAGGTCATCAAGCTCAACACCACGATCGTAGTCCTAAAAAATGAAATCGTCGAGTAAGGAGAGGAGATCGTAGAGAGAACTATGCAAGATAACGAACCTCCACATCAAGAAGTAGAAATTGATCTTGAAGAACTTAGACAACAAGGCATCAGGTTAGATGTTCCAACAGGAAATAGATGGGCAAAAGATCACACTCAAGACTTAATCATTGGAGATCCAAATGCAAGAGTTAAGACAAGAGCTGCCACTCAGAATGAGTGTTTCTATCTAAGCTTTCTGTCACAAATGGAACTCAAGAAGATAGAAGATGCTATGGAAGACTCCAGTTGGATAGAAGCCATGCAAGAAGAACTAAATCAGTTTGAAAGAAACTAAGTATGGAGATTAGTTCCAAGACCAAGAAGCCATTCAGTCATTGGCACCAAGTGGGTTTTCAGGAACAAGATGGATGAATATGGAGTAATAATAACGAATAAGGCAAGACTAGTAGCTAAAGGTTACTCTCAAGAAGAAGGCATTGACTATGATGAGACCTTCGCACCTGTTGCCATATTAGAAGCCATAAGAATATTCCTTCCCTTTGTTGTCCACATGAAGTTCAAAGTCTTTCAGATGGATGTCAAAAGTGCATTCCTGAATGGTGAACTCCAAGAAGAAGTATATATGGAGCAACCTCTAGGTTTCATTAATCCAACTCTCTCTAATTATGTCTATAGATTAGACAAAGCCTTAAATGGTCTTAAACAAGCACCTAGAGCATGGTATGAAACACTAACTAACTTTTTTATTGAAAATGGTTTCACTAGAGGTAAAGTAGATACCATATTATTTCTTAGAAAGCATAAAGACAAAGTCTTATTAGTTCAAATATATGTTGATGACATTATCTTTGGTTCTACTGATGAAAAACTGTGTAAGAAATTTGCCAAGCTTATGCAGAGCAAGTTCGAAATGAGCATGATGGGTGAGCTGAATTTCTTCCTTAGATTACAAGTTAAGCAGACTGATGAAGAAACCTTCATAAACCAAGCCAAGTACATTAAAGACTTACTTAAAAAGTATGGCATGGAATCAGCCTCTCCCATGAAAACACCAATTGCTCCAGCAACCAAGCTTGACAAAGATGAGAAAGGTAAAAGTATTGATATAACTCAATACAGAGGTATGATAGGTTCTCTTCTATATCTAACTGCCAGTAGACCAGACATAATGTTTGCAACATACATATGTGCTAGATTTCAAGCTAATCCTAAGGAATCACACTTAACTGCTGTAAAAAGGATTTTTAGGTATCTCAAAGGCACACCTCACTTGGGACTTTGGTATCCCAAGGAGTCCTCCTTTGAACTGACATGATATACAGATGCTGATTTTGCAGGCTACAAAATAGATAGAAAAAGTACCAGTGGCACCTGTCAGTTGCTAGGAAACAGACTTGTGTCCTGGTTTAGCAAGAAGTAAAACTCAGTATCTACCTCAACAACAGAAGCTGGATACACTGCTGCTGGCAGGTGTTGTGCTCAAATCTTATGGATGAAAAATTAGCTAGCAGACTGTGGGTTTGATTTTAAATCTATACCTGTTCATTGTGATAACACAAGTGCCATAACAATAGCACACAATCCTGTCATGCATTCTAGGACTAAGCATATAGAAATAAGATATCATTTTATTAGGGATCATGTTCAAAATGGAACCATATCTTTACAATACATCCCTACTAAAAATCAACTTGCTGATGTCTTTACAAAGCCTCTAGATGAATCCAGATTTAATAAATTGATAAGTGAGTTAGGCATGCTAAATCTACAACCATAAACTCTGTGCTCTAGTTTATGCTAACCATGCATATATAAAGGCTATGTTCAAAATCGTAGAGATGACTAAAGAAAGTCCACGATCGTAGAGCTGCCTTAACATGAAGGACCACGATCGTAGAGCTGCCTCGATATGACAAAGAAGCATCCTGTGACGACAGCATCTCCAACAAATCCAAGCAATCCCTTTGTCAAGTGCCTCAGGGACAAACGTGATCCTTAGTTCATTCTAAGAGATTGGCCCTTCCTGAGCTACCTTGACTCGGAAGGAATGCTAAGTCAAAGTTCATCACAAGGACCAGGGCAGACAACGTTCGTAGAGCAGATTCAGCAGTGAACTCAACGATCGTAATGACTACCTCAACGATCGCAGTACAACCTCAATGATCGTAGTGTTACCTCGACAATCGTAGTCCTCCCAAAAGATATATTAGCTCAGGAGGAGCTAAGGGCAAATCAGTATTTTTCACATCAGTTAAAATCGTGGAGCCAAGCAGAACTTGACACATGCCCCACTAAGCAGAACAAGAGGAGGGAAGTTATAAGTACAGTTTGAAAAGATCTTTTTAAAATCATAAGTTCAAAAAGCTTATTCCTCTCTCTCTACCAGCAGAAACCCTATGTAAGACCCCAACTTTTATAAATAAAGATGAATTTTCTATAATTATCATTTTTGAATATTATGGAGTTAATTTGATATAATGTTATAGTTGTGGGTAATATTTATAAATTTTGCAAAGTACGCAAGTTGTTATATAATATTCGATTGGTCGGGGAATATTCATTTTAACAGAGAATATTCGTACAACGGCACAATCATTGGTGGACCCCACAATGAAATTATTGTCGGATTGAGAAAATGACAAAAATATTTTATTAAAAATAACGGCGGAAGTTTTACCATTGATACTGTTGAACTACTCAGTAGTAAAAGTACAGTAACACGTGTGGTTGTATAGTAGCATACGATATTGATTATTAATGCTTATGTGAGAAGTCACTCAGTTTGATTCAATTATTGTCAGTTAATAATATGAATTATTTAGCGATAATAAAGTTTTGTTTTATTCGTATTATTAACGTAATAAAACAGAAACATCTTTTTATATAAAACAGAATACTTTATTAAAGTTATTCTATAAATAGAATATATTATATTTTATTTAAAAGATTTTTCTTTAAATATGGACCGTCAGATTAAAGTAATCAATCTGGATCGTTCATGGATTAGTTACTATGCATTCTATTTTTCTATAAATAGCAGCTCATTCCTTCATTATTTCTTACGAATTCAATGAACTCTAGAGAGAGAAACTATAGAGAAAAACTATAGAGAGAGAGAAGAAAAGTATTCTGCTACTTAACTACTTCCTTATTTCAGTTCTTCTTTAAAACGGTAAGGGGTGTTATTCTTTCTTATTCATGAAGAGAACTGTTATTATTCCATTTCTTATTATTCTGTTGGAATAATCTATATACGCGGTCTACCCTATACTTGGTGACATTCTTCTGTTATTCTGTTGGGACATCCTGTCTGTGTGTTTTACACCAGACCTGGTTCCGTTTTTATTCTTATTCTGTTGGAACATCCTGTCTGTGTGTTTTACACCGGACCTAGTTCCGTCTTGTTATTATTCTGTTGGAATATCCTGTCTGTGTGTTTTACACCGGACCTGGTTCTATTATTTATTATTCTGTCGGAATATCCTGTCTGTGCGTTTACGCCGGACCTGGTTCCATTATTTATTATTCTGTCGGGATATCATGTTTGTGCGTTGACGCCGGACCTGGTTCCATTATTTATTATTCTGTTAGAATAACCTGTCTGTGCGGTCTATCGCATGCCGGGTGATTTCTTTTATTATTCCATTCTTTATTATACTCAGTTGTTTAAGTTTTAACTTCTATACTCCATGAAATTAGTGGAATATCCTTGATAATTGCGTTTTATCCAGTATCTTTTCATGAAAATATTAATCTAAGCATTCTTAAATTTTACTCCACAAAGCAGTATCATGTTGACAATTTAGACGTTGTTAATTCTTGGATAAATTAATTCTTGAACTTGTTTTTATTGAATTCTTATATCATTGTCATTATCCTCATGTTTATAAAATGTTGAAAGTCATCTGTGGCCTGTAGTGCATAGATGGACTTGGTATGATTATGACCAGGGATTATTCGGTATAATCATGACCGTAATGTTACAAATGATGTGGTAAAAGTCCTCATTGGCCCATAGTGCATTGATGGATAGTTATTGGCATGATCATGACCATTAATGAATACACGAATATCCTTGGCCGTAGTGCAGGGGTGATTCGATGATGTTGATTATTTTATTAAGTTGAGTCCCAACGATAACAGTGTTGAAAAACCTTTTAAATCATAGAAGATATTAGATTTTATTTTCTACTCGACTCTTTTAATGGATTGCTTGTTCCGCTACAGTTAAACTTGATGTTCGTTATATTTTATCAGTTTAACACTGTTGAAGGCTAATGATAATTTATTCTGCATTATCTTAGTCATAAAATTTTTACTGGGCTAGTTGAGCTCACCCTTTCTTTCACTGTTCTCTTCAGGAAATGAGAGTATAGCTGGGACGAGTCGGGGAACGGAGTGATGGACCAGATGATAGTATTAGTAGTCCTCACTATTCTATTAAATAGTGTGACAATAATTGTAATGAGGACTCCTTTTGAGTTTGTATAGTCTCTAGTAGACAATAATTGTATTCAAACTCACAGTTATGTTTTGTCGTATTGTACACGACAGTTGTATTAGTAAGTTGTATTTGTATTCTGTACCATGTATCTGACGACCCAAGATGGGTGATGTATACCTAATTTTGGGGGCGTCACAGTTGGTATCAGAGCTTAGGGATATGATCCCTGGCTAAGATGTGAGAATAGAACTGGGAGGGGAGAGACGGGGAATTCCTTTGCTAGTATGACCTACCTAAGTTATTTGCATGGTATTTAATTGGTCGGTCAGAATATAAGGATAATATATGACATATCAATTAACTTTTGTTTTGTGGCAGTATCTGAAAATGACATCTGAGAATGTTGAGAATAGCAATGGAGCACAGGCGACTGTTGATTCACCACATATCAATAATCAGGATAATGTGTATCAGGAAGGTGACGATCCTCATGCAAACAACAACACTGACCAGATGATGAATGATGGAATGTTCAGAAGCTTTATGCAGTTCATGCAACAGCAGGCGAGAGTGACTCCTGTCCAAAATGTAGGTGGAAACACCGAAAACGTTCAGACGATCACCGCTAAACAGTTCAAGGAGCTGGGACCACCGGTGTGACAAACGAGATTTTTTTTAATTAATTTCTAATATTTATTGAATTAGATAAATATTTTTTGATGATTTAATTATTGGATTAAATAATTAATTGATGCAATTGTGATAGATTAATTTAATTATATGTGTTACATTTATTAAATTAATGTAAAAAAATTTTATTATCCAAGTATGTGAGCTTATTGAATTAAATGAAATATTTAATTAAGCATGATGTTATTTAATTAATGTAATTATTAATTAGAGATTTAATAAATTGTCATTATTTATTAATAAGATATTTAATTATGTGACTATGTGAATTTATGAGAAATTATTATATTTTATTTAAAGATAATTAAATAAAATATGGGATTTATTTTATAAAGAGTGTGACATTTTCAAACTATATTATAAAAGTTTTATTAAATTAATGGGTTTTGTAAATATTAAACTAGCCAAACGTGGCCTTAGAAGGAGTTACCACTAGTTACCCATGACTGGGCTAACTGGCCATGATGCGCGTCTGTACTCGACTATATGATACATATTCTCCTTCTTCTCTTATTATTTTTTAAGTCTGATAAAACTAACCAGAGAGAATTGAGAGAAAATCATATCTGTTAAAGAGAAAGTTTGAGTGAGTAATCAACAGGTTATTGTAAAAAGGGTCATTTGGAATCACTCTTCATTAATTATACTCTAGATAATTCTCCTTCCCAAATTCTTATTTTCACGTATTCAAGTTTCATGAATATGGCTTTCATAGTTTTTGGTTTAAACCTCTGTAATTGGGGTAGGAGTAATGATTATGGGTTGTATATGTGTTATGATTTATCAAATCGTATTAATTATATATGTTGTAAACCATACCATCAAATTCATGAAAACATGTCGTATATGATTTCTACAAAATTACAGAGTATGGGTTTTGGCCTTATGGCCTTATACGTGATATTTTATGTAGTGATCGTATATTATCCCTAAATTTTACACTCCTATATTATTATGTATGTTGATATGAAGAGACCAAGCCTTAAACGAACGGATTCGGTGTTATAACGAATTCGTAGTGTTAAATTTATGATTTTGTTCATTAACTTCAAGAACATCAAGAACAGTCCCATTTTACATGATTTAATCTGTTATTAAGTGTTTAGATGGGTTAAAATCACTCTATAGAGGTTGGGTAATGATTATATGTGAATATTAACATGTGGGTATGTTAAACTAGTGAGTTTAATGACCATGAAATGTGTAATTCGCCAAACTCTATGTTCTTCGCGAACTGGGAAACAGAATCTGGAGTCTCGCGCCGCGGCGCCAACTCTAGAACTGAGATCTCGCGCCGCAGCGCCACTGCACCGCAACGCTAAGACTCGAGCCACGGCGCCACAGCGTCAAGTGTTCGGCTGCAGCGCCACCGCGCCGCAGCGCGACGATCACGTGTATCAGTGGTGCCGCAGCGCCACTCTCCAAAAAATTCAGAAATGAGATTTTTAAAATATTAAAGTCTAACAAGTGTTAATGAATTGATGTAATGAACATGTAAATATGATAGAAGAATAATGTGATGATAAAAATAGTTGTTTAAACATGTAAATAACATAATTACATGTGATTTAAATTATTGAATTCATAATTAGATTATTATTCATGAAGTACAAATTATGTGATAATGAGATAAATTGACTAAGTATAGTCGATAATTAAAGTAGACAACGAGAATGAGTTTATGTTGATTAGTTAATTTATAATTAACTGGTATTGTGTATATGAATGGTTTGTAGGATTTAATTCAAAGAACGTGCTTAGTTAAAGTATAATCTACGCGCGAGGCAAGTTTCCTAAACTTAAACTCTTAAATTTGAGCAAATTCCCTAATCCTACTTGTCATTATTATTCAAGTTTATTATTTACCTTGAATAAATTATCGTTACTATTATTCAAGTTCAAATGTTATATTAAAGATTGATTATCTTTTCAAAGTATGATTTAGTTATACAATAATTATTCTATTGTATACTTCTTGAGATTATTATTCAAATTGAATATCATTATTGTCGAACCTTATTAGACTAGTGAAACCTTAATGATTCAACTAGTCCATAGTTGATGAGCGTTCTAAATTTCAGAACCCTTGATGATTTATCCAAACCAAACTTCCTTTGGTGTGGACTCGAATGTCAAACTGAGATGAACAACCCTGTATAGGGGATAATTTACGCTTTAGCGTTAAGATATTGTGCATAGTATGGTACTAAGGGCTGATCCCCCTAAGTACGAGAAGAAGGACCATAGTCTTATGACTGTTAAAGGTTTCAAGTATAACCCTTGTTAACCTAGGACATAGTTCAAGGTCTTATGACCCTCAGAATTCTTTTGATTCTTGTTATTCACTATTGATTCAAAAGTTGAGCTTTTATTCAAATGTCTTTGATTTATTCGCATGTTATTATACTGTTATTTCATTTTTATACTTGTGGGCATTTGTGCTCACTCTTGCTTAATAATAACATTGTAGTTAAGAACGAAAGAGCTGACGAACCTTCCACTAGTAAGGGCAAGGGCAAAGTTAGCAAATGATGGAGACTTGTTATTTGATATGACTTGTTATTTTATATGATGTATTGTTTAAGACTTATTTATTTATAATTCCGAACAGATGTTTAAGGTTAGTTTAACCTGGAATTGTATTACTATTCAGATGTTGTAACTCTATAAAGGGAGGAATTTAATTCTATTTATTGAATGGTTGCAATTGTTATGGGTAGATAGATAGATGATATTTGTGCAGTGAACACCAAATTCCGTGGAATTGAAGTACCTGGATTTGGGGGTGTCACAGGTTGGTATCAAAGCCGTAGGTTATGAACCTTAGGTGGGGGAACAACCTTAGGTAGTAGCCTTATAGAAAGAAGATAGTAAAGGAAAACTCTTATCGAGTTTTAAGAAATGAATTTTTGGTAATTCATTGAAGATAATAAAATACATTATGTGTTTATGTGTTAATTTATGTGGTCGTTAGTACGACTTAGTAACTAAAACTTAAAATTTTGTTGTCAGGATGACGAATGTTGGAGAAGCTAGTCAAGCTGGGGAGGAAGAACCCCGATTACCTATAGTACCTACAGAGGTGGAGCCCCGAGACATACATGTTTTTAGGGAACAATTAGTTCAGAGGGAGTCATCTCCATTGATCACCGTTGTTGGTCAGGAGCATGAGCCCAAGACTGATCCTGAGGAGGATCTTGAGGAGGAGTTTGATGAGGAAGAGGAAGAAGAGGAGTTACCACGGTACACCGTTGATGCGGAGATGTATGACACGTTATACGACCGTAACGTGGAATTACAAGACGAGGTTCAGGAATTGACTGAGCGAGCGACTGTTCAGCAGTCTACTTTAGAGGAAAAGGAGAGGGAGATTTTGACTCTTCACACACGATTGGGAAATGTAGAATGGGATTTGGTCCATGAGAAGGGTCAAACCGAAGATAAGACCGAGGAGATAGAGAAGCTGAAAAAGGAACTGAAGGAAACCTCCGGAAGACTTAAAATAGCAGAGGAAGGATGGGTAAGAGAATCACGTCGAGCTGATCGTGCAGAAGATGATAGTCGTGCAAAGAAGGCAAAGCTTGAAGAGACATATTCCACACTTAATCATGCAATGGATGAGGCTCAGGAACGAGTTTTGAGATACCCCATCCAGTTCGAAGGACTTCCGTCGTATATGTTGGATCGTAGGACGATGTCTCGTATCATGGATGAGGAGCGTGGCAAGGCTATTCAGCACCTTGATAGACAGGATTAGAATCTGTTTAATTATGTGAAAGACTTAATTAGTTTTTATATGTAAATTCCGATGTGTTTATGAACGAAGGAAAATGTTAATATTTTAAATCCTGTGGATTCTTTATTCCAGGATAGTTGATGTAAATAGCAGTTATGCTATAGTTTGATGTTAAAACTTTGAGTTGAATTAAATATATTAAATTGTGTTAAATGAGTATGTTAAATTGTTGAGTAATGCCTTAACTATTTAGAGAAATAAATAAAGTTCTAATAAGCGTGTATTTAACAGAAAATGCCGCCAAGGAGAAGACAACAACGTCAACCGGCTCAGGAAGAGTCAACCAATAATAACAATAACGCCAACGCTAATCCTGTTCAGTAGTTGGTGAACTTACTGATGGGAGCAATGAACAATCAACCTCAAGTTCCACCAAACACAACGTTTAAAGACTTCAAGGCGGTGGGACCGCCAGAATTCAAAGGTTCCAGGAACCCAATCGAGGCTCAAACGTGGGTCATGGAAATGGAGAAAGTATTCGACGTTGCTAGGGTTAGAGAAGACCAGAAGACCGCTTTCGCAACGTTTATGTTGAAGTCTGAGGCTAGCTACTGGTGGCAAGCAAACAAAGTGCGAGGAGGTGAAGGTGTAATTACGTGGGAGAGATTTAAAGAAATGTTTTTCGAAATATATTTCCCAACTAGTTCGCAGAATCAGATGGAGATTCAATTTCTAGAACTGAAGCAGGGAAACATGAGCGTACCTGATTACGCGACTAAATTTGATGAGTTGGCAAGGTTTGCCCCGTACCAAGTACACACTGACGAAAGAAAGGCCAGAAGATTTGAACAAGGACTAAAGCCTTGGGTTTACAGTAAGGTGTCAATGTTTCAAATAAACACATTTGCCGGAGTACTGGAAAAGGCCATCCTCGCTGAAGGTGGGAGCGATGCAGTGACCAAGTACAATCAAGAGCAGAAGAAGAAGAAGAGTGAAGGTGAAGGAAATAACAAGACTGGTGGGAATAACACTGGGGGTAGTCATAATCAGAAGAGAAAGTGGACGGATAACTCGTTAGCTGGAAATCAACAAGGAGGGCAGAAGAAGAAAATTGAAGCGTGCTCAAATTGCGGAAAAGCTCACCTGGGAGTTTGCATGAAAGGGAAGCGAGTGTGCTACAATTGTGGTTAGGAAGGCCACATAGCACCAAATTGTCCAAACCCAAAGAAGGGTGCTTGTTTTAACTGTGGTTCTAAATATCATCTAGCAAGAGACTGCCCCAAGAAGGGTTCAGGAAGAGCAGTGCAAGGAGGTAACCGTGGAAATAGCAGTGGAAATACTTTAACCATCACCGGACCAACCGCAACAAACCGGCCGACCGCCAGAACTTTCAATATGACAGTGCAGGACGCAATCCAGTCTCGTGATGTGGTGTCAGGTATCATTCCGATCAATGAAATTAATGCTTATATTTTATTTGATTCGGGTGCTACTTGTTCCTTTATATCCGAAGACTTTGCTAATAGTTTAGATTTGCTTATGGATGAGTTGGAATATCCCATGAATATAGAAATTGCGAGTAGAGAGATAATTCCTGTTAAGTACGTGTTTAAGAACTGTAGGGTGGATATTAAGGGTAATATCATGAACGTAGATCTTATCCCTATTCGGCTTGGGGAATTTGATGTTATTTTGGGTATAGATTGGTTATCCAATTGTGGGGCGGTAATTGACTGCCAGAAGAAACGTATTAATCTTATGACTCCGTCAAAGGTTGTATTTTATGGTAGCAAGTCGCCTAGACAAGCGAGTTGTCTGACGATGATGCAGGCCAGGAAGTTATTAAGACAAGGCTATGTAGGATACTTAGCTTATATAGTCGACAGTCGAAAAGAGAATCCGAAAGTAGAAGAGATACCGATTGTGAGGGACTTCGTCGATGTATTTCCAGACGATTTGCCAGGACTTCCACCAGATAGAGAGGTAGATTTCGTGATCGAGTTGGCGCCCGGAACTGCTCTAATATCGAAGGCACCATACCGAATGGCACCAGTAGAGATGAAAGAACTGATGGTCCAACTATAAGAATTGCTGGACAAAAAGTACATTCAATCGAGCGTATTGCCGTGGGGAGCGTCGGTGTTGTTTGTGAAAAAGAAGGACGGATCGATGCGGCTCTGCATTGACTACAGAGAACTGAATAAGGTCACGATTAAGAATTGATATCCATTACCAAGAATCGACGATCTGTTTGATTAATTAAAGGGAGCAAGATACTTTTCCAAGATAGACTTGAGGAGTGGTTATCACCAACTGAAGGTGAGGCCAGAGGATTTACCGAAGACAGCGTTTAGAACGCGATACGATCACTACAAATTTTTAGTAATGTCGTTTGGTCTAACGAATGCTCCTGCAGCATTTATGGGACTAAGGAATGGTGTATTCAAGCCGTTTTTGGACAAATTCATGGTGGTATTTATAGACGACATTTTGGTATATTCCAAAACCAAAGAAGAACACGAAGAAAATTTGAGGTTAACGTTGGAAGTATTGAGAAGGGAGAAGTTGTATACTAAATTTTCGAAATGAAAATTCTGGATCGAGCGAGTATAATTTCTTGGTCACGTGATCGATAAAAATAGAATTTCGATAGATCCATCCAAAGTAGAAGCCGTGATTAACTGGGATCAGCCGAGAACGCCGTCAAAAGTAAGAAGTTTTCTTGGATTGGCGGGATATTATAGAAGATTCATTCAAGATTTTTCCAAGATCGCAACTCCATTAACGAATTTAACTCGAAAAGCTGTGAAATTTGTTTGGACAGAGAAGTGTGAGGAGAGCTTTCAAGAATTAAAGAAGAGGTTGAGTACAGCACCTGTGTTATCTCTTCCGGATGATACAGGCAATTTTGTTATTTTTAGTGATGCGTCGCATAAAGGACTTGGTTGTGTGCTGATGCAAAATGGTAAAGTCATTGCGTATGCATCACGACAATTGAAGGATTACGAGAAGGGGTATCCGACCCATGATTTGGAGTTAGCTGCAGTTGTATTTGCTTTATAAATTTAGAGGCACTATCTCTACGGGGAGAAGTGTGAGATATATACGGACCACAAGAGTCTGAAATATATTTTCACACAGAAGGATTTGAATATGAGTCAAAGAAGATGGTTAGAATTAATTAAGGATTACGACTGTGAGATTTTATACCATCCGGGTAAAGCAAATGTAGTTGCCGACGCCTTAAGTAGAATGGGTTGTGAGAAATTGATGATGTTGACTGCTCAGGAGGAGCTAATCACAGAAATGGAGAAACTGGAGTTGGAAGTGAAGTATCCAATGGAGATTGATGAGAAGCTATTTCAGATGCAATCTGGTACAACTTTACTAGATAAAGTGAAGGAGGCTCAGTTTCGGGATGATGAATGCAAAAAGGTGGCAAAGAAGATATCAGAAGGGACCGAACTGAGATTTAAGATGGATAAGGAAGGAATACTAAGATTTGAGAGTAGAATTTGGGTACCGCCAGTACAAGAGATTAAGGAAGATATTTTAAGCGAGGCTCATAGTTCACGATATTCGATTCACCCTGGTAGTACCAAAATGTACTAAGATCTTCGACAATATTTTTGGTGGCCGAATTTGAAGCGTGATGTTGCAGAATGTGTTGCCAAGTGTCTGACCTGTCAGAAAGTGAAAGCGGAACATCAGAGACCAAGTGGATTGCTACAACTGTTAGATCCCAGAGTGGAAATGGGAACATATTACAATGAACTTCGTGGTTGGCCTTCCGACGACTCAGAAAGGCTACGACGCAGTATGGGTTATCGTTGACCGACTGACGAAATCTGCACACTTCCTTTCGATCAAAATAAGATTCAACTTAGATCAGTTGGCCAGACTATACGTAAAAGAGATTGTTTCGAGGCACGGAGTTCCGGTATCAATTGTTTCAGATAGGGATCCGCGCTTCACATCAAATTTCTGGAAACGTCTTCAAGAATGCATGGGTACGCAATTGCGAATGAGTACAGCTTACCACCCACAAACAGACGGACAGAGTGAGAGACCGATTCAGACATTAGAAGATATGTTAAGAGCCTGTGTGATGGACTTTAAAGGAAATTGGGATGATCACCTACCATTAGTAGAGTTCGGCTACAACAACAGTTACCATGCTAGTATTGGCATGCCACCTTATGAAGCTTTATACGGCAGAAAGTGCAGAACTCCGCTTTACTGGGATGAAGTTGGTGAAAGACAATTGATAGGGCCAGAATTGGTACAGCAGACAACAGATGTAAGACCCCGAATTTTATGAAATAAAAGTATTCAATTTTTCTTAAAATTACTATTCAGTAAATGGTTAAATTGATAAATATTAAAGTTAAGGGTGATATGTGAATTTTTTTCAAAATAAGCAAGTGGTTATAAAATAATCATTGTTGTCGGGGAATATTCGTTTGGTCGTGGAATATTCTTTCTGTCGGAGAATATTCGTACGACGGCACAGCTATTTGTGGGCCCCATAACGAATAACTGTCGGGTGAAGGAAAACGATAAATTTGAGTTTTTACAAATAACGGCGTAGTTGTTACCGTTAACACTGTTGGAATACCTGGTGGTTAAAATACAGTAATACGCGTTATTGCACAGTAGCACACGGTATTGCACAGTATTTTTAAAATTATTGATTCTTACGTAAGAAGGCACTACTCAATAATTATTACAGTAATTACTGTTCAATATTTTATTTTATTGATTCAATAATTGCTACGTTGAAATTTTATATTATTGTTGTTCAATAATTGTCACTGCACAGTATTTCCCATTATCAGATCAATAATTCATATTATTTGAATAATATTATTAGATAACATTATTGGCAATGACTAGAAAGTTCTGTCTAAGGAGAGGTTTGGTCACCTAATTGCGCGCCAGTAAGGAGAAATTCTTATTGGAAAGCCCCCTCTTTCCTGGGAACGGCCTGGTTGTCATAAATGTGATTCTGTAATATTATTTGTGAATAATTAATTATTGATTCATATGATAAGAAAATATTTATTTTATGTGGATATAAATGAGGGATATATTTTTGTGGTTTAAAAATGAAGGAGTTAATGTTGAGATTTTTATCCGTATTTTTGTCGGAATGGAGGTATTAAAAATTAGGGTTTTTGAGATATTTTGCGGGGGTTATAATTTTTAATCCGACCGTTGGATCGTGGTAATTTTTGGATATGTTATACATATATACGTTGAGTATATGCCCACAAATTTTGAACCGTTAAAAATGAACGTATGATTTATTATGAATTTTACGAGATGACTGGTTCAGAAATTATTGAATTTTTGGAGTTTATCATTTTGGTGGAAAATTCTAGAATTGGTGGGCCCCACTTGTGGTTGGTGAAGAAATGTGCTGAATTATATTTCAAATGTGGTGGGTGGGAATAGTAGCAGGTAAAGCCATCAGGTTACAGGTCAAACCTACCAAAATTTTCCTATAAATAGAGGGCTAAGTTAGAATTGAAAATCACACCAGAAACATAAGCTTTCTCTCTTTCTCTCTCTATATTATGAAGCATATTTTGTGAGTATTTAGATACTCTGTGAGTTTCTATTCATCAGTGCAAGTGTCCTTCAGCCTTATACCGATCAGAAGTACTGCTCTTTTGAGGTAAGGGATAGTAAGGGATAGTAAGGGATATTAAGGGATTTTAAGGGTTGTTATGATTTTCAGTTTCGTAATTTTTCTGATCTTCAAAAATTCTGGAAAAATTTGAAATGATATTTTGATGAGTTTTATTGATTGTGTCCAAAAATGGTGATTTTTGGATGTATAGATTGAGAGTTATGAATTTTATGAGAAAAGACTATTTTAAAAGTAACCGCTTATAATTCCTTGTGGTTAACTCTAAAATTGATGAAATTTTTATTGGGAGTACATGTATATGATAGAAGTATACTCTGTAAATTTCAGAATTTTTAGACAAAAGTATAATTTTTGATAAATGTCTAAATATTCGGCTATTTTGGCCATATGAAAAATAGTAAATGACTTTTAAAAATTCTGAGAAAAATATATGTTCACTATGGGACTATATTATGCTAAATTTCAGAAAAGAAATATTTTTGGAACGGATTTGGTATTTTTCATGAAAATAGTCTAGTTATGAGAAAATGAATTAAATATGTTATGTGAAGTAAGAAAATTGAAAAATAGGATTTTATGGCTTGAGAATCCTATATATGAGGTATATGCAGATTTTTGATGAGAGTTTTGGTTATTGATGATGAAATCTTAAGAGTTGGCGTTTTATGATGATTAAATGCATTAATTAGTAAAGTGTAAACAATTTAAATAAATTGTTTATAAGCTTAAGAATATTATTCTTTCAATATCATTATACCGAAATATTGGTATGTATTTTATTGTGGAATTTCTACCTTTTTGTGTTGAGTTTACTATTCATGAGTTACTATTCATGAATTACTATTCACGAGTTACTATTCATGAGTTACTATTCACGAGTTACTATTCTCCTTTTCTGACCAAATTATAGTTGGTTTATGAATATTATTCTTGAGATTAAATCTATATGTTGATTATATTGATTTTATTATCTTATATAACATTTTTATAACCCTGATGTTGAAATTCTCTTTCACTGGAGTGTAAAGATGGGTAGATTATTGGTATGATCATGACTAGGGTTCTCTTTGGCCTGTAGTGCAAAGTTGAATTGTGACTGGTATGATCATGACCATTGAATTTACAATTGAATATCTTTAGCTTAAGTGTAAAGATGAATTGATTAACATGGTTATAATTATGGTGTATATAAATTCTGAAATGATTATATATTTCTTTGAGATATGAATATATTTGGCCTGTAGTGCAAATATGAATTGTTGAGGAATATCTTTGGCCTGTAGTGCAAAGATGAATTATAGATGAATATCTTTGGCCAGTAATGCAAAGATGAACTGTGGATGAATATCTTTGGCCTGTAGTGCAAAGATGACTTGTTGATGAATATCTTTGGCCCGTAGTGCAAAGATGAAGTTATTTGTATGATTATGAACAGGAACTGTGATTTGGTATAACCATGATGTTTGATGTTTCAGGTGATGAAAATTATCTTCGTCCTAGATGAGAAGAGGAATTTAGAACTACAGTTATGATTATGAGTTATTCATATGATTGTGGACCAGAATTGTTGATTGATGTTACAGGGATAAAACATTGTTGGTGGATTTTTAACATGGAGAAAATAATAGACTTTATAGTCTATTTGACTCTTCTAATGGATTGCTCGTTCCGCTGCAACTATGGTTGAAATTTTTTATCATCTACCATATGTTCTAAATCTCTGATTTATTATTGATGAAGACTATTGATAATTTATTTATCTTTAGTCATGATATTCTTTACTGGGCTAGTTGTGCTCACCCTTCTATTTCACAATTCCTTTCAGGTAATAAGAGTGTAGCTGGGTCGAGCGGGGGTAACAAGGGAATAGAACGGTGGTCATCATTTAGTAGTTATATTTGGTGAAGAAAATAGGGTGAGGCGAACCCAACGTTGGAAGGGTGTTTTGTTACTATCATACAAGATGTCTAATGACATACAACCTCGTGTCATCATAAGACAGGGTTGTGCTCATCCACTTGCTGAGTATATCTATGGGCACTACCTATATAATCTTGGTGTTTGTTTGAAGTATAATTCTCAATTAGAGACAGTAGAGATAATGATAAGTCAAGAGAAGACTCACCATTGGGAAGAATATGATAGTAATCTTCTCGTTTTTCTTTGGGGTCTATTGGGTCAACCAAGGATAATTCTGTGGCCATATGATATCTATCATAACCTAGACGCGTGGCCTCCCATGTACGAAGGTTTCCTTGAGCACTTCCCAAAGATTCTAATTTCTAAAACAGTTTTTGACTATACCTTTATGTAAGGTGTTATTGTGAGGTGATGTCCACGGTTGGAACATGAGTCACATTTGGTATATATTTGTATCCAAACTCACAGCATATGTGTTGTTGTATTTTGCACGATAATTGTTGTAATAAAGTTGTAGTTATTTTCTGTACCATGTATTTGGCGACTCAGAATAGGTTGGATGGAATGAACCTATTTTGGGGTTGTCACAACAGAAATGGTCAAAGTAATCCGAGCACGACTGGTAGCGGCTCAAGACCGACAGAAGAAATACGTTGATCCACATCGTAAAAATATCGAGTTTGAATCAGGTAGTTATATTTTCTTGAAGGTCTCTCCCTGGAAAGGGAAGATCAGGTTCGAAAAGAAAGGAAAATTGAGCCCAAGATTCATTGGACCCTTTGAAGTACTGAGAAGAATCGGAGAAGTTGCGTATGAGGTAGCCTTACCTCCAACACTCGAGAATATCCATAACGTTTTCCATGTTTCTGTGTTGCGACCCTACAAGCCTGATTACAAGCATGTAATTGAATATGAACCCCTACATTTTGAGAAAGACTTATCTTACGAAGAAATTCCTGTCCAAATCGTCGACCGAAAAGAACAAGTTCTGAGAAATAAAGTTATACCTTTTGTTAAGGTAATTTGGAGGAACCACAACGCTGAAGAAGCTACGTGAGAACTCGAAAAGTATATGATGAAGAATTACCCTCATTTATTTTCTTAATTATTTGTAAGCGATTCTGGGGACAGAATCTTTGTAGGGGGAGAATGTAACGGGTCGAAATTTATTGAGTCGTGATTCTGGGGACAGAATCCTTTTAAGGGGGGGAAGATGTGACAAACGAGTTTTTTTTAATTAATTTCTAATATTTATTGAATTAGATAAATATTTTTTGATGATTTAATTATTGGATTAAATAATTAATTGATGCAATTGTGATAGATTAATTTAATTATATGTGTTACATTTATTAAATTAATGTAGAGAAATTTTATTACCCAAGTATATGACTATGTGAGCTTATTGAATTAAATGAAATATTTAATTAAGCATGATGTTATTTAATTAATATAATTATTAATTAGAGATTTAATAAATTGTCATTATTTATTAATGAGATATTTAATTATGTGTCTATGTGAATTTATGATAAATTATTATATTTTATTTAAAGATAATTAAATAAAATATGGGATTTATTTTATAAAGAGTGTGACATTTTCAAACTATATTATAAAAGTTTTATTAAATTAATGGGTTTTGTAAATATTAAACTAGCCAAACGTGGCCTTAGAAGGAGTTACCACTAGTTACCCATGACTGGGCTAACTGGCCATGATGCGCGTCTGTACTCGACTATATGATACATATTCTCCTTCTTCTCTTATTATTTTTTAAGTCTGATAAAACTAACCAGAGAGAATTGAGAGAAAATCATATCTATTAAAGAGAAAGTTTGAGTGAGTAATCAACAGGTTATTGTAAAAAGGGTCATTTGGAATCACTCTTCATTAATTATACTCTGGGTAATTCTCCTTCCCAAATTCTTATTTTCACGTATTCAAGTTTCATGAATATGGCGTTCATAGATTTTGGTTTAAACCTCTGTAATTGGGGTAGGAGTAATGATTATGGGTTGTATATGTGTTATGATTTATCAAATCATATTAATTATATATATGTTGTAAACCATAACATCAAATTTATGAAAACATGTCGTATATGATTTCTACAAAATTACAGAGTATGGGTTTTGGCCTTATGGCCTTATACGTGATATTTTATGTAGTGATCGTATATTATCCCTAAATTTTACACTCCTATATTATTATGCATATTGATACGAAGAGACCAAGCCTTAAACGAACGGATTCGGTGTTATAACGAATTCGTAGTGTTAAATTTATGATTTTGTTCATTAACTTCAAGAACATCAAGAACAGTCCCATTTTACATGATTTAATCTGTTATTAACTGTTTAGATGGGTTAAAATCACTTTATAGAGGTTGGGTAATGATTATATGTGAATATTAACATGTGGGTATGTTAAATTAGTGAGTTTAATGACCATGAAATGTGTAATTCGCCGAACTCTGTGTTCTTCGCGAACTGGGAAACAGAATCTGGAGTCTCGCGCCGCGGCGCCAACTCTAGAACTGAGATCCCGCGCCGCAGCGGCACCGCACCGCAGCGCCAAGACTCTAGCCATGGCGCCACAGCGCCATAGCGTCAAGTGTTCGGCTGCAGCGCCACCGCGCCGCAGCGCGACGATCACGTGTATCAGTGGCGCCGCAGCGCCACTCTCTAGAAAATTCAGAAATGAGATTTTTAAAATATTAAAGTCTAACAAGTGTTAGTGAATTGATATAATGAACATGTAAATATGATAGAAGAATAATGTGATGATAAAAATAGTTGTTTAAACATGTAAATAACATAATTACATGTGATTTAAATTATTGAATTCATAATTAGATTATTATTCATGAAGTACAAATTATGTGATAATGAGATAAATTGACTAAGTATAGTCGATAATTAAAGTAGACAACGAGAATGAGTTTATGTTGATTAGTTAATTTATAATTAACTGGTATTGTGTATATGAATGGTATGTAGGATTTAATTCAAAGAACGTGCTTAGTTAAAGTATAATCTACGCGCGAGGCAAGTTTCCTAAACTTAAACTCTTAAATTTGAGCAAGTTCCCTAATCCTACTTGTCATTATTGTTCAAGTTTATTATTTATCTTGAATAAATTATCGTTACTATTATTCAAGTTCAAATGTTATATTAAAGATTGATTATCTTTTCAAAGTATGATTTAGTTATACAATAATTGTTCTATTGTATACTTCTTGAGATTATTATTCAAATTGAATATCATTATTGTCGAACCTTATTAGACTAGTGAAACCTTAATGATTCAACTAGTCCATAGTTGATAAGCGTTCTAAATTTCAGAACCCTTGATGATTTATCCAAACCAAACTTCCTTTGGTGCATACTCGAATGTCAAACTGAGATGAACAATCCTGTATAGGGGATTATTTACGCTTTAGCGTTAAGATATTGTGCACAGTATGGTACTAAGGGCTGATCCCCCTAAGTACGAGAAGAAGGTCCATAGTCTTATGACTGTTAAAGGTTTCAAGTATAACCCTTGTTAACCTAGGACATAGTTCAAGGTCTTATGACCCTCAGAATTCTTTTGATTCTTGTTATTCACTATTGATTCAAAAGTTGAGCTTTTATTCAGATGTCTTTGATTTATTTGCATGTTATTATACTGTTATTTCATTTTTATACTTGTGGGCATTTGTGCTCACTCTTGCTTAATAATAACATTGCAGTTAAGAACGAAAGAGCTGACGAACCTTCCACTAGTAAGGGCAAGGGCAAAGTTAGCAAATGATGGAGACTTGTTATTTGATATGACTTGTTATTTTATATGATGTATTGTTTAAGACTTATTTATTTATAATTCTGCACAGATGTTTAAGGTTAGTTTAACCTGGAATTGTATTACTATTCAGATGTTGTAACTGTAACATTCCATATTTTTTTAAATGTAAGTTATAAATATTTATTAATTTATATAAATATTTATTGGATATGTTTATTATTGAATAAGTAATTGTTCAATTTGATTGAGTTTATTTAGTTAATTATTTATTTGCTAAATAATTAATGTAATTAGTTAATTATTTATTTATTAAATAATTAATGTGTTATGTGGATTGAATTATGTGATTAAGTAATTTATTTAATAAATTGTTATTAAATAAAGTGTAACAAATAACTATGTTATAAAGAGTTATTAAAATAAATTAAAGTAATTTTAATTTAGTTTTTGCCAAACAAGGTGTAAGTATATTAATCATTTAATTTTTAATGGTTGCCAAACAAAGCCTATGGCTTTTAGATTTCTTTTGATTTTTAAATTATTAATAAAATAAATAAAACAAGTATATAAATAAAATATATATTTATAAGATTATACGTTATATGTTTGGTAACTGATAATAATAAGTAGGCTTATTATTGTCATATCAGTTTTATTCTACGTATAGCAGTTTTGGTTTACGCTCATTGTTAGTACCTAGTCTATTATTGAGAGAAGTAAGAAAAGAGAAAGGAAAAGGTCGAAGAGTTTGAGAAGAAGCCAAGTGCAAGATTGTCCAAAACAAGTTTTGATTGACAAGTTTTCTATAGCAACAAAAAGGTAGGTTCCTAAAACCTTAATGTATGTACGTAGATATGTTTTAAGCCATTTTTCTATGAACTTGGTAGTCTCTGTTTTCTGGTTTTTCACTGTGTATAAGAGTTTTACCAAAATTTATGTAAAAGCTATGTTGGTATAATTGGTTAGGTAATTACGTGTTTATATATAAACCGTTATTCAATTGTCAGTATTTATATATAATTGTATGTTTAATATATAAATATGATGGTATGCTAAATTACGTAACTAAGAAATTGGTTTTCACAGTGAAAAACATGTATGAATCGTATATTTGCAAAATAACAAAATTGGTATGTGATTATGCAAATTGTGAACTAATACTGAGAAATTGAACTACACATGTGAATTGATTTATATGTTGGCATACTTGTATTTCAAAGGAATCAAATTTGGTTGATAACAGTAGAATTTCAGTTCACTGTATTTTTTTTATTTGTCAACCATGGAGTTTTGATCTAATAACAGTGTTTCAAAGAATTAGCCTATGATATTGTTAATTAGTGGTTGGTAATTGGTATATGGATGATTGTTAACTTTTATGTGTAATTTTTATGAAGTTATATATGTGCTAGATGCCATTGGTTGTTAAAAATAAATTAGACAGTAGCTTTGCTCTGTCTTTCGGGGTTGGTTCTGTGAGTTTCGGCGCCCCAGCGTCAAAATTCACGCCCCAGCGCCAAATTTCGCGCCCTGGCGCCAAGTTTCGCGCCCCAGCGCCAAAATGGGCCAGTAGCTCGCGCCCCAGCGCTGTAGCTCGCGCCCCAGCGCCGTAGCTCGCGCCCCAGCGCCACTGTTCCGCGCCCCGGCGCCGGAAAAGTGTCCTAGTTGGGCAGTTTTGACCTCCTGTAGTAAAATGGCCATAACTTTTTCATACGAACTCTGATTGTGGTAATTCAAGATGATTCGGAAAGAGGACGAGTAGACCTACAACTTTGATTCTTTAAGTTTTTTAATTTGAGGTCTTTAACAGTAGTCAAAATGGCCATCTTTAGGACTGTTGTGTATTTAGAGCCAATCGGAGGGCGTCGGGATGCACGAATGCAAGTGCAACCCTTTGGGTATTAGTATAACTTAATGATAACATGTTGGACATGTATTAGGATGTTGTATTAAGTTGTTAATGTACACGTGGTGCAATGGCATGATCATTTAAGTAGTTGTAATAAAGCTAAAAAGTAATGTTCATGAAAGATGTGATGTTGTTTAAACTTAAACTTAGTTAGTAGCTATACTAAGAGTAATAAAGGAACTCATAAAGGTAATGTTAGTGTAACTAATGTGTATTGTCAATGCATATGGTATGTGTAGGACTTGGGGTGAACGTGAATAGTAATTGTTTAACCTACGCACGAGGCAAGTTCCCTAACCTTTGCTACTTTATTATTCAGCAAGGTTACTTTTCACTGTTATGTTACACTTATGCAAGTTCTCTAACTCTACTTTTATAATTGTTCAAGTTTTCTTAACTCTAAACTTGTTATATTAGCATGCAAGTACCTTTAGTTTATCGTTCAAGTTATTATTTATTGTGCATGCTTGATATTAAATTCTAAGATGTAACCTTAGCTTAACGTTGTTCAAAGCAAGGTATGATAAGTTATTCAATTGTTATGCTATTAGATTATTCCTAAAGCATGAACTTAGAACGAAATGTTTATTCAGTATGATCATTCAATAACATAGTGTTATTATCTTGTATTCAACTAATCCTTAGTTGATGTCCGTTGAACTCCAAATTACCTTGAAAACTTATCCAAACCAAACTTACTTTGGTGCGGACTTGTATTCTAAATACTGAGATGAACAACTCTTTTAATAGAGGTTTACTCTTAGCGTTAAAATGGTTGTGCACAATACATTATACGAAGGGTTGATCCCCCTAAGTACGTGGAGTCCTTATAGTCTTATGACTGTTAAAGTTAAAGTTGGAAGATTACTTATAATTGTGGACATGATTCGTGGTCATTAGACCCTCAGTGAATGTTATAATTTTCAGAAAGTTAATAGAATATATTGTTCAGTTCTATTGAGCCTAATATTGGCAATTGATGTGAAAGTTTAAAGATTTACTTATTATTATTTTAAGTGGGCCTTGTTTGCTCACTCTTGCCTGTAAAATTTCTTACAGCTAAAGTTGAAACGGGTGACGTACCTAGAACCAGTAAGGGAAAAGGAAAGATGAATAAATACTGAAGACTTGTAATAGTTTTGATAGTTTACTTTCAGAATTTGATTTAAAGATTGTAATGAAGTTATTTAATTTTTCGCATTTGAATGATTGTTGTTAAAGGTTGGATAACCTGAGAGATTTCTTTTATTTAAGTTTAATCCTGTATGGGCAGGTTTTCTTTTATTATTCAATTCTATTATGATTGGGTAGTTAGAAATGAATGTTTTGATTACGTGAACACCAAATCTTGAGGTAATGAAGTACCGGGATTTGGGGGTGTCACATGTTGGTATCAAAGCTTTAGGTTATGAACCTTAGATGGGGGAAAAGCCCTAGGAAGTAACCTTTGAAAAGATAGTGGAGATAACTCTTATCGAGTTTCAAGGAAGAAGTAATAAAACACTTATGTGCTTATGTGTTTATAACTTATGTGCTCGCAAGTGTCGAGTAGAATGATTAATAACTAAAACTTTAAAATTTTGTTGTCAGGATGACTAATGTCGGAGAATCTAGTCAGACTAGGGAGGAGGGACCTCAAATGCCTATAGAGGAGGAGCCTCGCGACATTCAGGTAGTTTGGGAACAACTACTGCCACGGGAGTCAGCCCCGTTGGTCACAGTGGTTGAAGATGAGGATGATGATGTGGAGACGGATGAGGAGGATCCCGTGGAGTTGCCACAGGAGGATGAAGATAACGAGGACGAGGAACAGGAGACTCCACTAACCTCGATGGCTGCTCGTATGTATGATGAGGTCTACGACCGTAACATGGAACTTTAGGACACAATTGAGGAGTTGCAAGAGATAGTAGCTGAACAACAGACTGCAATGACACAGAAGGACGACGACATCCGGGGTCGAGATGAACGTCTAACTAATGCTGAAGAGAAGCTGATGCAGACTGAAGGAGAAAAGGAACAACTGATCGAGACGGTCGTGGAACTGAAGAAAAAGCTGAATGAAGAAGCTACCAAGAGGGCGAGAGCTGAAGACGCATACGAAGAAGCTTATCAACGAACTGGAAGAGCAGTAAGGGACACACAAGCAAAGAGGATGAAGATGGAAGAGATGGATAAAGTATTCAATACTGTGATCAATCGAGCTCAAGATCGGGTCATGGGTTATCCAATTCAGTTCGAGACTCTGCCATCATACGTGTTAGATCACCGAACCATGTTTCGTGTTATGGAAGAAGAGCGTCAAAAGGCAACTGATTATCTTAATAGATCATCATAGGAAATCTATCTGTTTTGCAAGTAACAAGTGTTAAATAATGTGTAAATCCCTAGTGTTAAGTAACCATGGGATATGAGAATGATGATGTTGTCCTGTAACTTTTATAGTTCAGGAAAGAAATGTAAATGGCAGTGATGCTATTATTGTTATGTTTTTCAAAGTTATGATGAATAAATAAAAAGCTATTATTTTATTCAAAGGTGTTATGTGGTTTTTTTTTTTTTGGAGGCAAGTTAATTAGAAAATACTTAAAGAAGTTGGGTAATAGTCTAATAGATATTTTTTTTAACAGAAAATGCCTCCCAGACGTGAACCAGCCCGTCAGAGAACCAATACGAGAACTAACAATAACGATGTTGAGGATAATCCCGTTCACAACTAGTGACATTACTAACAGGAGCGTTGCAGAATCAACCTCAAAACCAAGGCACAACGTTTAAGGAGTTTAAGGCGGTCGGACCACCTGAATTTCGTGGGTCAATGAATCCGGTCGAGGCACAAACCTGGATTATAGAGATTGAGAAGATATTTGAAGTCGCTAGGGTAGGGGATGAACAGAAGACTGCTTTTGCAACATTCATGTTGAAAGCAGAAGCTAGTTATTGGTGGCAGGCCAATAAAACCCGGGAAGGACCAGGAGTGATGACTTGGGATAGGTTTAAGGAGTTATTCTTCGAGACCTACTTCCCAGAGAGTTCTAAGAGTCAGTTAGAGGTTCAGTTTCTGGAACTAAAACAAGGAACGATGACGGTATCTGAGTATGCCGCGAAATTCAACGAATTGGCAAGATTTGCGCCATACCAAGTCAGCACAGACGAACGTAAGGCGAAGAGATTTGAACAGGGACTGAAGCCCTGGCTGTACAGTAGGGTTTTCCTGTTCCAGTTGAAGACATTTGCAGCGGTAATGGAGAAAGCAGTACTCGCTGAAGGTGGAGGTGAGGCAGTGACAAAGTTCAATCAGGAACAGAAGAAGAAAAAGAATGAGAATGAGATTAAGAATGGAGGTGGTAGCAGTGGAAACAACAACAACAACAACAACAGCTTGAAGAGAAAGTGGAATGGGAACATGGGTGCTGGAAACCATCAGGGTAACCAGCAAAACAAAAAGTTTGAAGCATGTGCGACATGCGGGAAATTTCACAAGGGTGCGTGCTTGATGGGGAAATGAGTTTGCTACAATTGTGGCCAGGAGGGTCACATCGCCCCAAATTGCACTCAACCGAAGAAGAAGGCGTGCTTCACGTGCGGATCCAAGGATCATTTTGCTCGTGAATGCCCTAAGAAGAAGGAGGGAGGGACAACCAGAAGCAATGGAGGTAACAATGGAAGTACATGGGATATTACAGGACCTGCAGCATCAAACAAACCCACAGCCAGAACCTTCAAGATGATTGTGCAAGATGCTGTGCAATCAAAAGATGTGGTGTCAGGTATTATCCCAATCAATGATATTAATGCATATGTATTATTTGATTCGGGTGCTACTTGCTCGTTTATATCTGATGAATTTGCCAAGAGGTTAGAATTGCCTAAAGAAGAACTGAATTTTCCTTTGAACATAGAAATTATGAATAAAGAAGTAATCCCTGTTAGATTCGTATACAAAAACTGTAGGGTGAACATTAAGGAGAATATCTTGTTGGTAGATTTGATTCCTATTAGACTCGGGGAATTTGATGTAATTTTGGGAATGGATTGGTTGTTTAAATACAGAGCGGTAATTGACTGCCAAAAGAAGTGTGTAAACCTTATGACTCCGTCAAAGGTAGTTTTCCATGGTAGCAAATCGCCTAGACAAATGAAATGTCTGACGATTATGCAGGCCAAGAAGTTGTTGAGTCAAGGTTGTGTGGCCTATTTAGCTTACATAGTCGATACTCAGAAGAAGGGTGTAAAACTGGAGGAGATACCAGTGGTTAGAGAATTCGTTGATGTATTTCCGGAGGATTTGTCAGGACTACCGCCTAATAGAGAGATTGAGTTCGTAATCGATTTAGTGCCCGGAACAGCACCTATATCGAAGGCCCCGTACAGAATGGCTCCGGTAGAAATGAAGGAACTCATGGTGCAACTGCAAGAACTACTGGACAAGAAGTATATTCAACCAAGCGTGTCACCGTGGGGAGCGTCGGTATTATTTGTGAAGAAGGACGGATCAATGCGTCTTTGCATTGATTATAGGGAGTTAAACAAGGTCACTATTAAGAATAGGTATCCGTTATCTAGAATAGATGACTTGTTTGATCAGTTGAAGGGTGCTAAATACTTCTCGAAAATAGATTTGAGAAGTGGGTATCACCAATTGAAGGTAAGAAAGGAGGATATACCTAGAACGACATTCAGAACTCGATACGGACATTACGAGTTTCTGGTGATGTCTTTTGGTTTAACAAATGCCCCTGCTGCGTTCATGGATTTGATGAACAGGGTATTTAAACCATTTTTAGACAAGTTCGTAGTGGTGTTTATCGACGACATTCTGGTGTATTCCAAAACTCAAGAAGAACACGTGGAATATTTACGTCTGACATTGGAGACACTAAGAAAGGAAAAGTTGTACGCGAAGTTCTCTAAGTGTGAATTTTGGCTCGATCGTGTACAATTTTTGGGTCATGTGATTGACAAAGATGGGATTTCAGTAGATCCATCGAAAGTGGAAGCTGTAATCAATTGGGAACAACCAAGAACACCTTCGGAGGTGAGGAGTTTCTTGGGGCTGGCCGGTTATTATAGAAGATTCATTCAAGATTTTTCTAAGATAGCCACTCCGCTAACAAATTTGACAAGGAAAGCTGTAAAATTTGTGTGGGCGGAGAAATGTGAATAGAGCTTCCAAGATTTGAAAAAGAAGCTAAGTATGGCACCTGTGTTAACCCTGCCGGATAATACAGGAAATTTTGTGGTGTATAGTGATGCCTCACATAAAGGATTGGGTTGTGTTCTTATGCAAAACGACAAAGTTATTGCCTATGCATCAAGACAACTGAAGGATTATGAGAAAGATTACCCGACTCATGATTTAGAATTGGCTGCAGTGGTATTTGCTCTCAAGATATGGAGACATTATCTGTATGGAGAGAAATGTGAGATCTACACAGACCACAAAAGTCTGAAGTATATTTTCAATCAGAAGGACCTGAACATGCGTCAAAGGAGATGGATGGAATTGATAAAGGATTACGATTGTGAGATCTTTTATCATCCGGGCAAAGCGAATGTGGTTGCGGATGCTTTAAGTAGGAAAGGTTGGGAGAAATTAATGCTGATAACAACTCAGGAGGAGCTCATTTCAGCAATGACAAAGTTAGAACTGGAAATCAAATTTCCACAGGAATCCGATGAACAACTATTTCAGATAGAAGCAGGTCCAACTTTACTGGACAAGGTGAAAAACGCTCAGTTACAAGATGAAGAATGTGAAAAGATAAAAGAGAATATGGTTGATGGTAACAATACGAAATACAAGGTCGATACCGAAGGATTACTACGGTTCGAGGGAAGAATTTGGGTTCCAGCAGTGCTAGAACTGAAAGACAAAATCTTAACCGAAGCACACAACACAAGATATTCGATTCATCTAGGAAGCACGAAAATGTATCAAGATTTACGCCGACATTTTTGGTGGCCAAATATGAAAAGGGATGTTGCAGAATGCGTGGCTAAATGTTTGACATGTCAAAGAGTAAAAGCCGAACATCAAAGACCCAGCGGATTACTTCAACCGTTGGAAATTCCAGAATGGAAGTGGGAACATATCACGATGGATTTTGTGGTGGGTCTTCCAACTACTCAGAAAGGATACGATGCGATTTGGGTAATAGTAGACAGACTGACAAAATCTGCACACTTTTTTGCCAATAAAGATTAGATTCAATCTTGATCAGCTGGCAAAACTATATATTAAAGAGATCGTTGCAAGACATGGAGTTCTAGTATCAATTGTGTCAGACAGAGATCCGAGGTTCACATCAAACTTCTAGAAGAGACTACAAGAATGTATGGGAACACAGTTGCGAATGAGTACGGCATATCATCCGCAAACAGATGGCCAAAGCGAACGAACGATCCAGACATTAGAAGATATGTTGAGAGCATGCGTCATGGATTTCAAAGGAAACTGGGAAGAGCATTTACCGTTGGTGGAATTTGCCTACAATAATAGTTATCACGCGAGCATCGGCATGCCGCCTTACAAAGCGTTATACGGCAGAAAGTGCAGAACTCCACTGTACTGGGATGAAGTTGGTGAACGTCAACTGTTAGGACCAGAATTGGTGCAACAAACTGCTGAGGTTATCAAACTCATCAGGATAAGATTGGTAGCAGCTCAAGACCGACAGAAGAAGTATACTGATCAACACAGGCAAGATCGTGCATTTGACGTAGGAAGCTATGTATTCCTAAAAGTTTCTCCTTGGAAGGGGAAAATTCGTTTCGGTAAGAAGGGAAAACTAAGCCCGAGGTTTATTGGACCCTTTGAAGTGCTGCGAAGAGTGGGAGAAGTGGCTTACGAGGTAGCTCTACCTCCAGAGTTGGAAAATATTCATAATGTTTTTCACATTTCGGTGTTACGACCATATAAACCCGACTACAAACATGTGATCGAGTACGAACCATTGCAGTTCGAGAAAGATTTGTCTTATGAAGAGGTTCCTATCCAGATAGTCGACAGGAAAGAATAAGTGCTCAGGAATAAAGTGATACCTTCTGTGAAGGTGATTTGGAGGAACCACAACGCTGAAGAAGCAACGTGAGAACTCGAAGAGAAAATGTTGAAAGAATACCCTGAGTTATTTGTTTAATTTGTGTCTTCGATTCTGAGGACAGAATCTTTGTAAGTAGGAAAGAATGTAACGAATGTGTTGTTTGAGTTGTGATTCTGAGGACAGAATCCTTATATGAGGGGAATGCTGTAACATTCCATATTTTTTTAAATGTAAGTTATAAATATTTATTAATTTATATAAATATTTATTGGATATGTTTATTATTGAATAAGTAATTGTTCAATTTGATTGAGTTTATTTAGTTAATTATTTATTTGCTAAATAATTAATGTGATTAGTTAATTATTTATTTGTTAAATAATTAATGTGTTATGTAGATTGAATTATGTGATTAAGTAATTTATTTAATAAATTGTTATTAAATAAAGTGTAACAAATAACTATGTTATAAAGAGTTATTAAAATAAATTAAAGTAATTTTAATTTAGTTTTTGCCAAACAAGGTGTAAGTACATTAATCATTTAATTTTTAATGGTTGCCAAACAATGCCTGTGGCTTTTAGATTTCTTTTGATTTTTAAATTATTAATAAAATAAATAAAACAAGTATATAAATAAAATATATATTTATAAGATTATACGTTATATGTTTGGTAACTGATAATAATAAGTAGACTTATTATTGCCATATCAGTTTTATTCTACGTATATCAGTTTTGGTTTACGCTCATTGTTAGTACCTAGTCTATTATTGAGAGAAGTAAGAAAAGAGAAAGGAAAAGGTCAGAGAGTTTGAGAAGAAGCCAAGTGCAAGATTGTCCAAAACAAGTTTTGATTGACAAGTTTTCTAGAGCAACAAAAAGGTAGGTTCCTAAAACCTTAATGTATGTACGTAGATATGTTTTAAGCCATTTTCCTATGAACTTGGTAGTCTCTGTTTTCTGGTTTTTCACTGTGTATAAGAGTTTTACCAAAATTTATGTAAAAGCTATGTTGGTATAATTGGTTAGGTAATTACGTGTTTATATATAAATCGTTATTCAATTGTCAGTATTTATATATAATTGTATGTTTAATATATAAATATGATGGTATGCTAAATTACGTAACTAAGAAATTGGTTTTCACAGTGAAAAACATGTATGAATCGTATATTTGCAAAATAACAAAATTGGTATGTGATTATGCAAATTGTGAACTAATACTGAGAAATTGAACTACACATGTGAATTGATTTATATGTTGGCATACTTGTATTTCAAAGGAATCAAATTTAGTTGATAACAGTAGAATTTCAGTTCACTGTATTTTTTTTATTTGTCAACCATGGAGTTTTGATCTAATAACAGTGTTTCAAAGAATTAGCCTATGATATTGTTAATTAGTGGTTGGTAATTGGTATATGGATGATTGTTAACTTTTATGTGTAATTTTTATGAAGTTATATATGTGCTAGATGCCATTGGTTGTTAAAAATAAATTAGACAGTAGCTTTGCTCTGTCTTTCGGGGTTGGTTCTGTGAGTTTCGGCGCCCCAGCGTCAAAATTCACGCCCCAGCGCCAAATTTCGCGCCCTGGCGCCAAGTTTCGCGCCCCAGCGCCAAAATGGGCCAGTAGCTCGCGCCCCAGCGCTGTAGCTTGCGCCCCAGCGCCGTAGCTCGCGCCCCAGCGCCACTGTTCCGCGCCCCGGCGCCGGAAAAGTGTCCTAGTTGGGCAGTTTTGACCTCCTGTAGTAAAATGGCCATAACTTTTTCATACGAACTCTGATTGTGGTAATTCAAGATGATTCGGAAAGAGGACGAGTAGACCTACAACTTTGATTCTTTAAGTTTTTTAATTTGAGGTCTTTAACAGTAGTCAAAATGGCCATCTTTAGGACTGTTGTGTATTTAGAGCCAATCGGAGGGCGTCGGGATGCACGAATGCAAGTGCAACCCTTTGGGTATTAGTATAACTTAATGATAACATGTTGGACATGTATTAGGATGTTGTATTAAGTTGTTAATGTACACGTGGTGCAATGGCATGATCATTTAAGTAGTTGTAATAAAGCTAAAAAGTAATGTTCATGAAAGATGTGATGTTGTTTAAACTTAAACTTAGTTAGTAGCTATACTAAGAGTAATAAAGGAACTCATAAAGGTAATGTTAGTGTAACTAATGTGTATTGTCAATGCATATGGTATGTGTAGGACTTGGGGTGAACGTGAATAGTAATTGTTTAACCTACGCACGAGGCAAGTTCCCTAACCTTTGCTACTTTATTATTCAGCAAGGTTACTTTTCACTGTTATGTTACACTTATGCAAGTTCTCTAACTCTACTTTTATAATTGTGCAAGTTTTCTTAACTCTAAACTTGTTATATTAGCATGCAAGTACCTTTAGTTTATCGTTCAAGTTATTATTTATTGTGCATGCTTGATATTAAATTCTAAGATGTAACCTTAGCTTAACGTTGTTCAAAGCAAGGTATGATAAGTTATTCAATTGTTATGCTATTAGATTATTCCTAAAGCATGAACTTAGAACGAAATGTTTATTCAGTATGATCATTCAATAACATAGTGTTATTATCTTGTATTCAACTAATCCTTAGTTGATGTCCGTTGAACTCCAAATTACCTTGAAAACTTATCCAAACCAAACTTACTTTGGTGCGGACTTGTATTCTAAATACTGAGATGAACAACTCTTTTAATAGAGGTTTACGCTTAGCGTTAAAATGGTTGTGCACAATACATTGTACGAAGGGTTGATCCCCCTAAGTACGTGGAGTCCTTATAGTCTTATGACTGTTAAAGTTAAAGTTGGAAGATTACTTATAACTGTGGACATGATTCGTGGTCATTAGACCCTCAGTGAATGTTATAATTTTCAGAAAGTTAATAGAATATATTGTTCAGTTCTATTGAGCCTAATATTGGCAATTGATGTGAAAGTTTAAAGATTTACTTATTGTTATTTTAAGTAGGCCTTGTTTGCTCACTCTTGCCTGTAAAATTTCTTACAGCTAAAGTTGAAACGGGTGACGTACCTAGAACCAGTAAGGGAAAAGGAAAGATGAATAAATACTGAAGACTTGTAATAGTTTTGATAGTTTACTTTCAGAATTTGATTTAAAGATTGTAATGAAGTTATTTAATTTTCCGCATTTAAATGATTGTTGTTAAAGGTTGGATAACCTGGGAGATTTCTTTTATTTAAGTTTAATCCTGTATGGGCAGGTTTTCTTTTATTATTCAATTCTATTATGATTGGGTAGTTAGAAATGAATGTTTTGATTACGTGAACACCAAATCTTGAGGTAATGAAGTACCGGGATTTGGGGGTGTCACAGTAACTCTATAAAGGGAGGATTTTAATTCTATTTATTGAATGGTTGTAATTTTTATGGGTAGATAGGTAGATGATATTTGTGCAGTGAACATCAAATCCCGTGAAATCGAAGTACTTGGATTTGGGGGTGTCACAACCGGAGTTTAAGGGAGAGCCAAAACCACTTATAGCGGAAACATGGATAAAGCAGATCACCAAGATATTTGATGTCTTGGGATGCTCTGAGGAGCAAAAGGTTCCCTTTGCCGCCTTTATGTTGCGAGGAGAGGCAGATTACTGGTGGGAATCGATTAAGCGTACTCAACCTGCCGCACTGAAGATGTCTTGGGAGAAGTTCCAAGAGCTGTTCAATGACAAATACTTTTCCGAAAGTGTTCGTCACATGAAGGAGGTGGAGTTCATCAAATTAGAGCAGAATAATATGACTGTGTCGCAATATGAGGCTAAATTTGCTGAGTTATCCCGGTTTGCGTCCCACTTGGTGGATAATGAAGAGCGAATGACGCGTATGTTTTTGCGATGTTTGAAACCTGAGATACGTCAACATCTTATTTCTCATAAACTGTGTTTGTATTCAGATGTTGTGAATAGGGCTCAGTTAGTGGAGCGCGATAATGAGTTAACGCAACCAAAAGAGAGCAGTCGGCAAAATGATAATACCAGTGAGAGCAGTCATCGAAGCGGTGACAACAAGCGTGAAGGGAATCAACAGGCCAGAAATGGTAACCACTTCGGTGGTAATCAGGGCCAAAACAATAAGAACGGTCATTTCAAGAAGAGGAGATTCAACAATAATGGAAAGGCGTCAGCACCAGCACCCGTTGTTAAGGAAGGAGAACGACCACCTATCATATGTTTCAAATGCGGAGGGGAGGGGCACATTAGTCCAAACTGCGCGATGCCGTCTAAAACATGTTATAATTGTGGAAGAGAAGGTCATTTAGCTCGATTTTGTCGTTTACCAAAAACAAGTTCAGCCAGGATGGAGACACCAAAGGCCGTCCCAGAAAAGTCAAAACCGATAGTGCAAGGGAGAGCGTTTGTTATGACCTCCCAGAAAGCAAGGAACCCAAATGAGGTCATCACGGGTAAGCTTATCATAAACTCTAACGAAGTCTATACTTTATTTGATACCAGTTCTACCCATTATTTTATTTCTCCTACTTGCGTTCATCGATTAAATTTGACTCCGGAGAAATTAGACTTTGACTTATCTGTTGAAACTCCATTGAGAGAAACCTTCATTACATCCACGGTTTATAAGTCTTGTTTGGTTCAAGTTGGTACCCACACATTACCTGTCGATCTTATTTCATTAAAAATACTTGCATTTGACGTGATTCTAGGGATTGATTGGTTAACTACTCATCATGCAAAAATTGATTGTTTTCGTAAGGTTGTTAGCTTTCATATTCCTAATCGACCTATTATGCGAATTCAAGCAACCAAACCATTAAAATCAATCGATGTCATCTCAAACCATAAAGCTATTCGTTTATTGAAAAACGGATGTCAAGCTTTCTTAGCTCATGTCACGGATCTAAACAAAAATACGTCAGTTTTGAATGATATTTCTATTGTTAATAAATTCCCTGACGTATTCCCTGAAGAACTTCTTGGCCTTACCCCCAGAGCGTGAAATTGAATTTTGTATATACCTTGAACCCGGTAAAAAACTCATTTCCAATGCCCCATATCGAATGGCTCCTATTGAACTTCAGAAGTTAAAGATCCAACTGCAAGAATTGTTAGACATTGGCTTTATTCGTCCTAGTACTTCTCCTTGGGGTGCTCCTGTTCTATTCGTGAAGAAGAAAGATGGAAGTATGCGACTTTGTATTGATTATCGGGAGTTGAATCATGTCACCATAAAAAATAGGTACCCATTGCCACGTATTGATGACCTGTTTGACCAATTGCAAGGAGCACAATTCTTTTCAAAAATCGATCTTCGTTCTGGATATCATCAGCTGAAGGTTAGAACTGAGAATATTCCAAAGACGGCTTTCAGAACTCGGTACGGGCATTATGAATTCCTAGTCATGTCCTTTGGATTGACTAATGCTCCTGCTGCCTTCATGGATATGATGAACCGGGTATTCAAGGAATATTTGGATCACTTTGTGGTCGTCTTTATTGATGACATCCTTATTTATTCCAAAAGCCGTGAAGATCATGAGCAACACTTGAGGCTGGTACTCCAAAAGCTTCGCGAATACAAGCTTTATGCCAAGTTAAAGAATGCGAGTTCTGGCTGGAGGAGGTAGCATTCCTTGGGCACGTAGTATCAAGTCGTGGAATATCTGTTGACCCGGCAAAGATTGAAGCTATTCAAAGCTGGGAGCAACCTAAATCAGTGACCGAAGTACGTAGCGTTCTTGGTTTAACTGGTTATTATCGGAGATTCATGGAAGGATTTTCTCGAATCGCTACTCCATTAACTCAGCTGACTCGGAAAGATACAAAGTTCGGTTGGAGCGAAGAATGTGAGAAGAGTTTTCAAGAACTCAAGAGGAGACTCATTTCAGCACCTGTTCTAACAATACCATCTGGCTTGGAGGGATTTGTCATCTACAGTGATGCTTCGAGCAAAAGGTTGGGATGCGTTCTCATGCAACATGGAAAAGTCATAGCCTATGCATCAAGACAACTCAAGGAATATGAGAGGAATTATCCTAGTCATGATCTAGAGTTGGCAGCTGTTGTCTTTGCACTTAAAATTTGGAGGCATTACTTGTATGGGGAGAAGGTGGAGATCTTTACGGATCATAAAAGCCTCAAATATTTCTTCACTCAAAAGGAACTCAACATGCGACAACGACGTTGGCTTGAACTGTTGAAAGATTATGATCATACCATTCAATACCATCCTGGAAAAGCGAACGTGGTAGCTGACGCATTGAGTAGAAGATCATATGCAAGTACGAGTGCGATATTATCAACACAAAGGCCCATTTTGTGTAACTTGCAAAGGATGGAGATAGAGTTAAAGACTCCAGGGACCCATGTGATGATGGCGAATATACGAGTAGAACCAACTTTAATAGATAGAGTTAAAGCTACTCAAGCTACAGACCTGGAGCTGATGCGTATAAGGAAGAAAGTGCAAGAAGGTGCTATGCCGGAAGCAAGAATCGATGAAGAAGGAATACTTCGAGTCAACTCCAGACTTTGTGCTCCTAACAACCCTGATTTAAAGTATGAAATCATGATGGAGGCGAACAACACACCGTTTACAATCCATCCTGGAAGTACCAAAATGTATCATGAACTTCGTCATATATTTTGGTCGAGCAATATGAAGAGAGAGATAGCGTTGTTTATCTCGAGGTGTCTAACTTGTCAACGAGTCAAAGCGGAGCATCAAGTACCAAAAGGTCCATTGCAATCACTTGAAATTCCAGAATGGAAGAGGGAGCACATTACCATAGATTTCGTTACCGGCCTTCCTAAGGTTTCTCAAGGTATAGATGCGATTTGGGTCATTGTTGATAGATTGACTAAGTCTGCTCATTTCTTACCGATACGAGAAACTTATACACTTGAACGTCTTGCTCGTATGTACATAAATGAGATTGTAAGACTGCATGGTATGCCAGTATCCATAGTTTCTGATCGAGACCCAAGATTCACTTCACGATTTTGGGTTAGTTTACAAAAAGCTATGGGCACGGATTTACGATTTAGTTCGGCATATCATCCTCAGACGGACGGACAATCAGAGAAGACTATTCAAACTCTAGAAGATTTATTAAGACTCTGTGTCCTTGACTTCAAGGGAAGTCGGGACAAGTTCTTACCATTGGTGGAGTTTTCCTACAACAACAGTTATCAAGCAAGTATTGACATGGCTCCATTCAAAGCATTGTATGGAAGAAAATGTCGTTCTCCAGTATGCTGGGATGAGGTGGGTGAAGCAACGTTGTTGGGACCGGAGTTGGTACGTATGACTACAGAAAAGATTCAAACGATCCGATAACGTATAAAAACCTCACAAGGTCGACAAAAGAGTTATGCTGATCTTCATCGAAAGGACGTGGAATTTGATATAGGAGATCATGTGTTCTTACGTGTTGCTCCATGGAAAGGAGTTACGAGATTTGGAAAGAGAGGAAAGCTCAATCCTCTATTCATCGGTCTATTTTTAATCCTCGACCGAGTAGGAACTGTGGCTTATAGACTCGTTTTACCGCCAAGTATGTCTCGTGTTCATAACGTTTTTCACATTTCCATGTTACGTAAATATGTGGAAGACCCGAACCACATTATTGAGTTAGAACTGGACGAAATAGCGGAAGATTTGACGTATGAAGAAGTTCCTGTTCAAATCTTGGATAAGAAGGAACATATTCTACGCTCCAAGGTTATACCTCAAGTCAAAGTTTTTGTGGAGAAATCACGATGTTGAGGAAATGACTTGGGAGTTAGAATCTGAAATGAAGTCAAGGTATCCTTACCTCTTCGACATACCAGGTACGTACCCTAATTTCGAGGGCGAAATTTCATAAGAAGGGGAGGTTGTAAGACCCCAACTTTTATAAAAAAAGATGAATTTTCTATAATTATCATTTTTGAATATTATGGAGTTAATTTGATATAATGTTATAGTTGTGGGTAATATTTATAAATTTTACAAAGTACGCAAGTTGTTATATAATATTCGATTGGTCGGGGAATATTCGTTTTAACAGAGAATATTCGTACAACGGCACAATCATTGGTGGACCCCACAACGGAATTATTGTCGGATTGAGAAAACGACAAAAATATTTTATTAAAAATAACGGCGAAAGTTTTACCATTGATACTGTTGAACTACTCAGTAGTAAAAGTACAGCAACACGTGTGGTTGCATAGTAGCACACGGTATTGATTATTAATGCTTATGTGAGAAGTCACTCAGTTTGATTCAATTATTGTCAGTTAATAATATGAATTATTTAGCGATAATGACGTTTTGTTTTATTCGTATTATTAACGTAATAAAACATAAATATCTTTTTATATAAAACATAATACTTTATTAAAGTTATTCTATAAATAGAATATATTATATTTTATTTAAAAGATTTTTCTTTAAATATGGACCGTCAGATTAAAGTAATCAATCTGGACCGTTTATGGATTAGTTACTATGCATTCTATTTTTCTATAAATAGCAGCTCATTCCTTCATTATTTCTTACGAATTCACTGAACTCTAGAGAGAGAAACTATAGAGAGAAACTATAGAGAGAGAGAAGAAAAGTATTCTGCTACTTAACTACTTCCTTATTTCAGTTCTTCTTTAAAACGGTAAGGGGTGTTATTCTTTCTTATTCATGAAGAGAACTGTTATTATTCTATTTCTTATTATTCTGTTGGAATAACCTGTATACGCGGTCTACCCTATACTTGGTGACATTATTCTGTTATTCTGTTGGGACATCCTGTCTGTGTGTTTTACACCAGACCTGGTTCCGTTTTTATTATTATTCTGTTGGAACATCCTGTCTATGTGTTTTACACCAGACCTGGTTCTGTCTTGTTATTATTCTGTTGGAACATCATGTCTGTGTGATTTACACCGGACCTGGTTCTATTATTTATTATTCTGTCGAAATATCCTGTCTGTGCGTTTACGCCGGACCTGGTTCTATTATTTATTATTCTGACGGAATATCTTGTCTGTGCGTTTACGCCGAACCTGGTTCCATTATTTATTATTCTGTTAGAATAACCTGTCTGTGCGATCTATCGCATGCCGGGTGATTTCTTTTATTATTCCATTCTTTATTATACTCAGTTGTTTAAGTTTTAACTTCTATACTCCATGAAATTAGTGGAATATCTTTTATAATTGTGTTTCATCCAGTATCTTTTCATGAAAATATTATTATAAGCATTCTTGAATTTTACTCCACAAAGCAGTATCATGTTGACAATTTGGACGTTGTTAATTCTTGGATAAATTAATTCTTGAACTTGTTTTATTGAATTCTTATATCATTGTCATCATCCTCATGTTTATAAAATGTTGAAAGTCATCTGTGGCCTGTAGTGCATAGATGGACTTGGTATGATTATGGCCAGGGATTATTCGGTATAATCATGACCGTAATGTTACAAATGATGTGGTAAAAGTCCTCATTGGCCCGTAGTGCATTGATGGACAGTTGTTGGCATGATCATGACCATTAATGAATACACGAATATCCTTGGCCGTAGTGCAGGGGTGATTCGATGATGTGGATTATTTTATTAAGCTGAGTCCCAACGATAACAGTGTTGAAAAACTTTTTAAATCATAGAAGATATTAGATTTTATTTTCTACTTGACTCTTTTAATGGATTGCTTGTTCCGCTGCAGTTAAACTTGATGTTCGTTATATTTTATCAGTTTAACACTGTTGAAGGCTAATGATAATTTATTCTGCATTATCTTAGTCATAATATTTCTTACTGGGCTAGTTGAGCTCACCCTTTCTTTCACTGTTCTCTTCAGGAAATGAGAATATAGCTGGGACGAGTCGGGGAACGGAGTGATGGACCAGATGATAGTATTAGTAGTCCTCACTATTCTATTAAATAGTGTGACAATAATTGTAATGAGGACTCCTTTTGAGTTTGTATAGTCTCTAGTAGACAATAATTGTATTCAAACTCACAGTTATGTTTTGTCGTATTGTACACGACAGTTGTATTAGTAAGTTGTATTTGTATTCTGTACCATGTATCTGACGACCCAAGATGGGTGATGTATACCTAATTTTGGGGGCGTCACACCCTAGCCTTCATAAATGTTCAACCAACCTCAGTGCAAAGAAATCAATGGCAACTTCAAATGTTATCACTGGTTACAGACTCTGCTTCGACGAGTTCAAGACAGCTGACCCTCAATTTCACAAAATTCTGTCTCTGTTGAAGAAAGCTGGTCTTAAAGAAGCTCTGGGCACCAGCACTTGGATCTACCCGAAGCTGGTGAAAGAGTTCTACAGAAATGGAGCTTTTTAGAACGATGTTATCACCACAAGGGTCAAGGGCGAGCAAATTAAACAAAGCTGAAGATATAAACCTAGACCTAGGTTTCAAATCAAAAAGACTTCTATCTATGGAGGTCATCGATTTTCATGAAGGACTAAAGAAGATGCATCATAAAAAGTTTCAGACCGTCAAGGGGTACAAGAAGAAAGAGTTTCCCCAAAGGTATGAGTTTTTGGCCGACATTGTTGGGAAATGCATATGCTGTAAGAGCTCTGGCCATGACTTTGTGAATGAAGTGCAACTTAAGCTCATGACAACAGTCTGCTTTGGGGTTCAACTCAACTATGGAGCCCTACTCATCGATTGGATTGGGAAGTGGATACTTAGTTCAAAAAAATCAAAGAGCTCTAGAAAGATGCTCTACGGGCAGTTTATAAGCATCATCCTGCAATCAATACTGGGTGACAAAATTGGGGATAATGAAGGAGAATATATCAATCCCAACAAAAGGATGACCCAACAACTGTTTGAAAATTGGAAAAGAAATCCAGCAGAAAATGTCAAGATGATGTCTGAATCCAGTGGAAGAACTGGTGAAGCGAAGGAGTCTGGGTTACCAGGAAATATGTCAGTTGTAAAGGAAACTGATGAAGAAGAAGAAATCAACAAAGAGGAATCCATTTCTTTGGTCAGAAAAAGCAAGGGTAAGAGAAAAATGAAGGCTCAAATGACAGAGGAGCCTCAAGGTTTAACTACTGATGCACCTCAAGAGAGTTCAGACACTGAAACTCTGAAGAAATTGAAGAGGAAAGAACATCAGTCTAAGGAAGAAGAAGACAGAGCTACCATCTCTCAGTTGCTTAAAAAAGGAAAGTGCAGCCATAAGTCAAAGAAGTCTTCTTTCTCTTCGATCGTAGAGTCACCACCGATCGTAGAGTCCAGACTTGACACCACTTTAGAAGGGGATGCTGTAACAGTTTCTCAGCTTCTCAACCTGATCAGACTCTTAGAGCTGAAGCTGAAGAAAGTGTTGAGGCTGTGGCTCAGTCTAGGAAGACAAAGAGAAAACTTGTCAAAAAATACATTCTTGTCAATGAAGGAGTATTAAAGGAGGAAGACAGAAGAATAGCTGCTGAGAAAGGGCTACCTGAAGCTAGTAAGGAGAATACAGCTCAAGTTGAGGGGGAGCTTCCTGAAGTCCCTACACTAGAAAATGCTCCAGCTGAGGGAGAGCTGGTTGAAGTTCAAATGGATGATTGAATTGAGGGGGAGCCTCAAGAAGTTCCTATGTCAGAAAAGGCTACAGCTGATGAGGAATTTCCAAGATATCATCATGAACCTCCCTCAATCTCTTAAGAGATCTTAGCTTCTGAAACTAAAGAAATGGAGAGGGTTAAAGCTTTGGAGGTGGAGAAAGTAGAAGAACAAAGAAAAGAAATGGAGATGATTGATGTAGTGAAAACTTCAAATGGAGACAGAGAAGAAGAAGAGGATGACGAAGTTGAGATTATTGCAGTGGGCTGGGATGGATATAGGAGAGTCAACTACAATCAACTGTTCTCCTATCTACCTATGATGCCCTTTCACAAATAGGGGTGCTCAAAAAATTTGATTTTTTCGATTTTTTACCGAACCAGTCTGTACCGAAACCGGCGGTACCGGTTTTTTTCGGTACCGGTTTTTTCGGTACCGGTTTTTCGGTTTTTTTATAATTTTCGGTACCGATTGCGGTACTGAATTTTTTGGATTCGGTAAAACCGAAATACCGAAAAAAAAACCCGAATGAATTATGCATGCGTGAACATTTTTATATTGTAAGTCTGTAACATCAAAGCCCAACTATGAAATTGAACATATTAAAACCCCTCCAGACATTTTAATTCCATAGCCTGAACATATAATATTAAAATTCCATAGCCTGATATTGTAAGTTGTACTCAAAGGCCGAAGCCATAAACCACCTCTCTTTCAAATATTTTAATCCAACCTGAACATTTTTATATTGTGCATGCGTGAACATTTTTAGTTTGTAACATCAAAGCCCAACTAGAATACAATCAATCTGTCCAAAAATCTATGTAAGCTGCAAAGGAGGCTAAATAGTTGTATCATTATTATTATCAATCTGTCCAAAAATCTATGTATAACAATTTTAATTAATTATTATTATTTATTAATAATTATATATATCACCATGTATGCAGTATTATCGAAAATCGAATTGAAAAAATCGATATCGACAGTGTACCTAACCGGTACCAAAACCGGTAATTCGATACCGGTTTCGGTTCATGTAACTCATACATCGTCTCCCCTTGATGTAAGCGAGTTAATTAGGGCTTCCTTTATTTTTCTTTCTATCTATTACTCTCTCGCGAGATCTATAGTTACAGATTGGTTCTACAAGAGGTTTGATTAGGGTCTGGATCATCAATGACGGAGGAGAATATCAGATATCGAGGTGTGGTGGTTCGGTTTAACGAGCAGAAGGGTTACGGATTCATAAAATCCGACGACGGCGGCGACGATCTCTTCATTCATCATACGGAGATCAAATCCGACGGCTACCGTACTCTTTATGAGGGCCAGACCGTCGAGTTCTTGGTTGACTTGAATAACAACAAAACCATGTTGACGTTACCTCCGTTAACAAGGTTCGCAATGGTGGCGGCCGCGGCGGTGCCCGTGCTGGGACTGGTTATGGCTTTGGCAGTGGCGGAGGAGGGAGGTATGGTGGGTTTGGAGGAGGTGGTGGTGGCGGTAGCTGCTACAACTGTGGGGTGCAAGGGCATTTTGCTAGAGAATGCTCTGACAATCCATGAGAAATCAGAGTAATCAGTCCTATCATTTTTGTGCATTTTTTATGCATTGAGCTGATAATTTATGATCAACTACAGTTTGATAATTTATTAGTTTTGATGTTCTAACCAACTGCAGTTTCAAATATAATTGGGTTTTAGAATGTGAATTGAGCTGTGAAATGCATCTCTGTTTATACAGTGTAGAGTTATTTTATGATGCTTTTAGAGTATCCAATTTGAGCCATAGGGGTGAAGGTTTTTTGTTGTGGTTTTGTTTTTTAAGGAATATATAGCATGTGCTCATGTTTTTGTCTATCAATTATTCTTGCTGCTTTTATGATATTAGTTTTGGTTTTGCTTCAATTTCTGCAAATTTGTGTAAAGTGTGAGAAACTAGATAGCACAATGGCTTAAAATTCGGGGTTGGCTCTTTTTACTTGCTTGTTGTGATACCATACAAATCTGGTCATTTTTTATATTGAGCAAAAGTTGGGACATCTCATTCACCTATGTCCCAGTCGCTCTCTTAACTTTACTTACTGCAGCTTCGGCTTTGAAACATTCTGTTTGGGATTATGGTGAGTGTGAGAGTGCGTGTGTATGTGCTCTATGTGGTTGTGAGTGAACCAGAAATTGTCGAGCGAAAGCATTGATTAATAATATAGATGTAGTAGCTGAGAGGGGGTTCCAGATGCTAAATCTAAATCTGCAAGTGTAACCACTGCTGATTATAATGTCTCATCAGGTCTTATAATGAGTCCATATTTTGCAGGGGTTCTCTTAAAATTAGTTCATGTTTGCAATTTTGTTGCAGGTTCTCGAGTTGAAAACTGAATTCTGCTATATTTTCTGTCGAGGCAAATGGCATTTTCTTTGTAATTTTCACGTGTTCGATTGAAAAATGAGACTTTCATGCCTGGTTTTTCCATGTAAATTTCACTATCATATGTGATTAATCATAAGTTGTCACCTGTCAGCTTCTAAGTGAAGAGGTTTTCGATTTCTCGATGGGCGAAATGACTCAGCAGAAGATAAAAGAGCTCAAACAATCATTAAACAGGTAATTATATCGACTTTGTTACAGTTGTGTACTATATATTCTGATGTACTCCTGCTACATTTATTATTGTGAACGTTTATTCACTGCGATAATTAGTTTTATTGGTAGTGTGAACTGTGGAGTGGCAAGTTGCATATGTGACAATTAATGCGATGAAGAACTGGCTAGGGGGAAGCCAAAGTTAAATTTGTTGAGAGAGTCCTAGTTCTGTGTCATAATAGAGTGAGTGTGAGAGTTTTGTCCAACACTGGAATAACTATCACATTTGCTGTGTATTATGCAGTCTTAGCCATATGTAAAGGGTTTCGGTCTAATTTGTAGTCAATTGTTTAATATTAGTGTCCCTTTTGCGATATTTTGATGCTTGTAATTCTGACTCATGTTTAGATTGTTTGACATTCTGTTTTTAGTTTTTCTTACTTCCATGCGAGTTTTTTGGTTACTGTGCTTTAATAAGTTTTTTTAAGGTGGTCTTTGCTCAATGATAGTACTGATGTATGTGTGCATATTTTTCTTACTAAGAAGTTTGTCTTGTTGGTTACAGTGAATTTCAACTCATTCACGAGTTATGCATATATGTACTATCAGAATCTCAAAGAACAGACCTTATCAGGGCTACGCTGGCCACATTGCATGCCTTCCTTTCATGGATCCCTCTGGTATATATCTTTGAATCTCCACTGGTTTGTATATTATACCTGTTTTGTTTTTTTTGTCCCTTATGGAAAGCATGATTTTGGACTTGTTAACTAAGCATGAGAATATTTGTTTTGTATATGAATAAAATGAGTTACTCTTTGGCTTATTCTGGATAGATTAGGTAATGAAATTCTGATTTATCAATGTGTTATAATGCTATACAAAATCAACTCTACTCATATTTAATTCTGTTTCTTTGTTTGGCAACTTGAAACGCTTCTTAAATTCTTCTCCTTGCTACCGTATCGAAATCTAACCCTTCAGTGCTTGGCAGAGGTACTTTAGTTATAGGTATGTGGTCTAATAATGACTTATTGATGTCATTTTCTTTTTATGGCCTTAATCAGCAGATGCCTTTACTCCATGGTGTGGCTGATGGTCTTGGTTCACAACTTTTGCAATGGCGCCAACTTTATGCTAATCCAATGTCAAAATTGAGATTACTTATGATCTGTCGCATGGCAAAGCCTGAGGAGGTTCTAATTATTGAAGATGAAAATGGGAATATTGTTCATGAAACTATGAAGGACAATGATGTTCTTGTGCAATATAAGGTGGTCTTTTCACTTGTCAGGAAATGAGCAACTTATATGAATTAGAGACTTTTTTAAAAATAGAGATTAGATGTAGCGGTGGGTGGGGGGTTAGGGGTGGGTGGTGGGTGGTGGGTGGTGGGTGTAGTGAGAGAAGTGAAATGAAAAATAATAAAAAAAATACAATTAGAGTAATGAGGATAAAAGAGTAGTGAGGAGCCTCTTTTTCTAAAAAGAGTTGCCTTAATCTCTTTTTTTTTAAGAGGCAAAAGAGGTTAACAAATTTTTATCAAACAACTTTAGTATCTGTTCAAAAAAGAGGCAAATCCAAAAAGAGGCAAAAAGAGGCTATCACACAGCACCCGTCTTAAAAAAACTTGATAACTTTGGTTGTATTGTACAGTTTTCAGCTTACAGTATGTTTGGATGCATTCTTGGGCCATGTAGATGTGTCAGGATTTAGCTTTTGTGCTTTCTATGATAAGTAATTTGAATTTATGTAGATTTATTTGTATTGAGCTCCCAAATGTGTAGACCTATTCTGTTGGAAAATGTTCTGTCTGTACACATTTCTACTCTTGGGTACGTGATATGTTTTTTCTGTTTTTCCTACCAACTGACTGATATATTATTAGGTTCATAAATAATGGATTCCACCATGGCTTTCAGTTCATTTAGTTCACTCTCAGGTGAGTTTCATGCATGTTGGTAATATTTTGGGATGACTTCTCTTGAGTGTTTTCTTGACTTGCAGTCCTTTATAATAACTCAATGGAATGAGCGTGGAAGACCAACTCTGGACACTACAATTCAAAAGGTTTGGTTCTTTTTTCTTATTCACTGATAGCTTTCCAATTTTGTAAGTTCACATGTCGGACTTTCATGTTTTAACAAGCATGTTGTGTCAATGTAGAGAAATCCTGGTTTTAAGAAATTATGTATCATGTAAATTACATTAAACATTCTGCAGTTTGAAGATATCTATTTTCTTTTTCCCAGGCACAGGAAAAGAAAGCTCAGTTTAAAAATTGGGTGGAACCCCACATTGATACAATCAAGGCAGTAAGTTGTCTAACTAACATTTTATTTATTGCTCTGAAGATGATCTAGTTTATGTTTTTTCCCTTTTTTCATGTGTCCATGATTATAGATGTTAACGGTTAGTCCGGCCCACATGGCGTTATCATTATCTCTTGGAGGCATTATTGTTAGAGCTTCAAATTTATTTTTGCATTCTTAGAAGTTGAATTTGTACTTGAGTTTGGTATAATTTGTGTTTCTAAAATAGTATTTGTGTTTATATTTGTTTAATATGATATGTTATAATTTGGGTTTTCAATTATTTCTTTCTTTTGAAGCAATGGTTCCCAACAATCAAGGAATGGTGGTTTGCATTTGTAACTAATATTGAACCAAGTGTTCAATTACTTGCTGCTAAAACTGTTGATGTTTTCCATGTATCCAAGAAGACTATAGAACCTCATATTGTCAAAGTACAAAAGACTCTGGATCCCTACTTTATGGTATGTATTTGAGTCAATTATGTGAAGTTTAAAGATCATCAGGATGACATTTATCCTGTTGTACTAATTTAATTTTTCAGGAAGCTTAAGAAGTTCGCAAGTCCATAGGTGGTAATGATGAAGCCTCATGTTGATAAAGCACACGTTTTCTTAAAGCCCTACACAAAGAAAGTAATTCGTGGATATAAAAAGTTTATGAAGGTTGTTCCCGTGTACCACCGTCGGGTATAACTTCCTTGTTTCCCTCATTTTATTTTATAAGCAACCACCTAGTTTTTCTTCTTTTGATCATTTTTATGTTTGCTGACCTCATAATTTATCAGCTATCATTAGCTATTTCCTACTGTTGCATGGAATATAGTAAATGCATTATTTGTTATTCATATGTTTACTTGTTGAATTGGATTATTTGTTAAATTTGTTGTTATTGCTTGTGCAGCAGTGACAACAACAGAGCATTGGGGAAGATCCGGGAATTCTTATGATGGCAATATAGTTGAGAGATCTAAACCCAAGGAAATCAAAGTTGGTTCCTAATTTATTTATATAGAATGTTTGTTATTTTTCCTTCTCATATCTTGTGACATTTTATGCGTCAACAAAATGCAAAAGCAACATTACATTTACTCTTTTCATGTTCTGCCAACAAATTGTACAAGGGGTTACTGTAGAGTATAGAAGCTTTCTAACTTGTTATTATATGCAAATAATTAACATAGAGAGGCTCTATACCTTTCTACCAATTTATGTATATCTGTTTTTTTTGAAATTTTTGTAATTTTCCTCTGTTTGTTAATGTCTCGTCATACTTTGAAGATAAGAATGTTTGTCGAAACTGTAGAATTGTGTGTGATTGGATTGCTTGGAATCTTTGATAAATGATTGAAGTTACAACTCTTTTAATATTTCTGGCTCAATATGCTAATCTTTCAGGCATTAGTATATTGTAGGTGCATTGGTAATGTAGATGAACCACAACTTTTTTTTTCTTTTTTTTTAATCTACAACATTTTAAAAACGTTGTATAAATATGCCTAAACGTTGTCTGATATATTAAAATACAACATTTTTATCCAGAAAAAGTTGTGGAATCATACATTCTATAACGTTTTTAAGCATCTGCTAATTTATGGAAAACAAATCTACAACGTTTTTTTCTTAAAAAACGTTGTGTAATGTGCTTAACTACAACGTTTTAAAAACGTTGAGTAAGGGTGTCAAATAGATGACACCCTTAACCACGACGTTTTTCTGACTAAAATCACAACGTTTTTTTCGCGTTGTCTATTTACTGTTTTGTAGTAGTGTTCCTATTATTCAAGCTGCTTCATAACATTTGTTCAGTTATTGAAGTCTTAAAAGAATGTTTAAATTCTTGAAGTTGTTTGTTCAATTGCTATGACTTGCTGGGCAATTGAATGCTCACACTTGCTTTAAATGAAAAATATTTTCAGCGAACGATGTTAGAAGAACTTAAGGATCCCGTAAAGATCAAGCTGATCGGTATCCAGACGAAGTGCCATTCAGTATGTGAATGAGCGTGAAGATCAATTTTAGACTTGTAATGTAGAAGAGTTTAATTGAACTATAGATTAGTTTAATGAACTATTATGTATCCTTGGTGGCGGATAAAAGTCACTCTTGTAAGAAGGAAAGAATAATATAATTATCATTATTTGTAATGAACGAGGTTATAAGGTAATAGAACCTGGGATTTGAGAATTTATGTTGTTATATTTCATTATATAATGATGTATGTTTGGAAGAAGATGTACTCGTGACGCACGGAATCCGGGTGTGAAGATAGACCGAATTTCGGGGCGTTACAAGTTGGTATCAGAAATGATAGGCTATAAATCTTAGGTATGGGTACCTAAGACTATAATCGTAGTGAGAATGGTAAGAAAATTGTTGACTTAAACGATTAAGGAAGAAGATCACCACGTGATCATATTAAGTCGTAATAACAGTTGTTCTATTAAATGATGGATGATTTATATCTAATGCTATAAATGAATGGTACTACGAATTAATATGGGAAGAAGAACTCAGATGGAGTTGTAAAGGATAGCATACAAATTAAAGAAAATTCATATTAAGTAAAGAGGTAGTAAGAAGTTCTAAGATTTCGATTGAGAACTCATGAGATAGTTGAGTAGTACGAACCTTCGAATGGGAGGGGGTTTGTGATTACTTAGTTATTACAGTGATAATCATTGGAATAGTATGTCGCGCTATCAATATGTATATGACGAGAAGGTGAATCTTTTCTCTTGTATATGTGTGATAGGTAGAGAATGATAAGATATGTGCGAGTTCTTGAAACTCATACTTATGAAAAGTTTGTGACTCATAGTTATATGCTATGTTTCTAAGCCCTGAGCGTATAAATAGTCCTTGATTTATTATTGGATTACATAGTGCGAAGATAAGTTCTTAAACACTTATGGTTGTGAAAAGTTCCTAAACACATAAAGTGTGGTAAGTTGAAGGACTATACTAAGGTATAGGAATGTTTAGACTGAAAATAAAGTATTTTCAATATGCTTAGCATTGAAGGTGCTAGAGAAGATTAAGTATTGTCACAAGTAAGATAAGGAAGATGTAGACATAAGATATTCCAAGTCATCTAGCTATGCTAGATTTCGAAGTTTATTGAAATTGTGTGAATGTGCGCATCTTGAAAATGAAAGAATTGGTTCAACTTTTGGAACCAATGAATTTTAAAAGAACTATTCTTGATATGTCTAAGCTAATTGTTTCGTCTAGACAGAAATTGATTTGAAATATCAAAAGGAATTTTTATATCGTCAATGCAACTGATGCAAAGATGGTAAAAGGATGGAGTTATTAATGCAATTGAACCTGGTGTTGGATGTAATCTTAGGATCAACAACCCGCTATGGTATGATGTATAATGACGAAGTCATAAACTGACAAAGTCCTCAACGTACTGTGAAAAGTACGGTATAATGACTTCATAAAACGTTTTGATGTATTGTGAAAGAATTTAAAGAAGTAGTCGATGTCAATTGATTTAACTAGACGAATATTTCAAGTTGATGTCTAATTTATTGGTATGGTCTAAGCTATTTGATTTGGCTAAGACGAATGGTATGTCATGTTATAAGAAAATCGAGCTTTCTTTGAAAAGTTATGCCAAGCCAAATTATTTTGGTGCGGAATCTAATGATTAAGTCTGAGGTGAACATACCTCGAAATGGGGTTATACGATGGGTTGATCGCCTACGTATAGAAGAGGTAGTTTACCTTCTTGGTGATTGTAAACTGACTGTAGAAGAAGGGTTTTCAACGAAATGCTGTTAAACCTAGTAAGAGTTCATTGTCGATTTGACCCCTCAGCAAAATTATAAAATGTTTTAAAAAGGAATTCTTATATTCCTCGTTATTCATTCTACTTCATAATTCTTGATACGTTATGAAGGTAAGAGAATGTTTGAAAGAGTATAACTCCTTTGAAGAGAAGTTGAGAAGAAGAGTAGGCTAAAATTTTGAGGACGAAATTCTATGAAGAAGGGGTGAATGTGATGACCCGGGTATGAGTGTGGTTTTAAGAAATTTCGAGGATCGATTTTTTACAAGGGGGAATGATGTGACAACCCGAAAAATCGGTTTGCCCAGAATTTAAGTTTAAAGAATTAGTTATTAATAAAATAAATTTTTATAAATACTATTCTCTACTATGTGTTTATTAATCGTTCTAGAACCTAGGATGATTATAAGTCGGGAGGATTCTGGCTACGAGCTAGACTGAACGAGTAAGAATTTTCAAGACGAAAATAAAATTTTTCTGGGAACAAAAATATTTCTGGAAAAAAAGACGAAATATGCACTATTCACCCAATGAAACCTAAGGGTTAGGGTTTGAATAACATAAGCCTTTTTGAGAGTTCGGTATGTCGAAATAACATTCCGTCGAAAGATTTGGCGATAATATATCGTGAAAAGTTAAGTAAGCCGATAAAAGTTTTTCTCGAAAAACGCGCAAAAATCGGACGAAATAAAAACGACGAAAAGTACTGTTATGTACTTTTCATTCGTTTGACTACATTGGGGGAAAACGTGAAGGAAAACGCTTAACGTCAAAAAGTGTTTTTCAGCTTTTCAGAGTTCCGAAGAATGCGTAAAAGTTAAACTGTAGAGGAAAGATGAAATATCCAAAAATATTTGGATTCCGAGAATTGCAATTTTTCAAACTGCCGGACGAATCCCGAAAGACGAAAGCACGAAGCTTCCAAGGGAAGCTTCGTGATTAGTAAGGAGGTGGGAATAGTAAGGAGGTGTGAATAGTAAGGCAGTTTGGCCAAATGACTAAAACGCCCCTAGCCTTAGTTTTCTATATAAATAAGCCTTAAGCTTATTTGTTTGGTTAGAAATTTCAACCAACACATGAGTGTGTGTGTGTGTGAGAGAGAGAGAGAGAGAGTTCGGATGGGAAGGAAAAGGAAGAGGAAAAGCTAGCCCGAGTGCACGCTTTGTCCAACGAAAGAGGATTAAAGAAGAAAGATAATTCGAAACCTAACCCTAAGTAAATTTTCTTTAAGTTTTCTATGTTAGAACATAGCTTAATGAGAATAAGAAGTAAAAGATGTTAAGAATGATTTCATATTGTTGAAATCATTAAGAAACGAAGAAAAAAGAATTAAAAATTTAGTTTATAAATTTCTTAAGGAAGTATAAGTTTCGTAATGAATTTGAAGGATCCGAATGAATCATATGAACGATTCGGCGATATTATTAAGGAATGGTATTTTATAACATCAAATTCTAAGAAAAAGTGAAATCATAATCAAAGTATGGATTAAAAATAAAGAACGAACGAAGAGCACGAGGAACGTTGTTGATGGACAAATTTAAAACCATCGTAGTATAATTTGTTGTTGATGGACAGGTTTAAAACCATTGTGTATAAGTTAGATGCTTATTGTTTGGTTAGAAAAGGTAGAAACGTTCATGAAGAACGGATTAAACTTAGTTATAATGAAGTTATGGCGAATGAGTAGGGTTTAATAAGAAAGTAAGAGAGCATAGAAAACGTGAGTCGTGGACTCAAGAATGAACGAGTTCTGAATTCGGATGACCGAATTACGGGCGAACGGACGAAGATCGTTAATAGCGTAAAACGAACGAAGGATGAAAATTAAGCTAATTGAAGGGCATGTTAACAGATTCAGAATAAAGTTATGTCCAAGGGAAGTTAAAGTACGTAAGATAAGGAAGAGAATGACTTTAGAACGACCTTGTTCCGAGCTATATTGAAGAAGTTATGAGATAGCGAAGTTAGCGTCTCAAGTATGTAAAAGACTTAGAATTTTTTTCCAAGTTTGATGCTCTGCGCCGCTGTGACGCCCCCAAAATCCAGGTCCCAAGAACCTCGGACTTGGTACGTTACGGTACTTCATCATCATACATATTCTGTCATCTAATACGGAACAAATAAACATATATTGTTTATTTTACATAATTCTATAATATTTTCCCAAGTTTATTAACCTTAACTGAATACATACCTTCAAAATTACAAAGGTTTACAATAAGATAACTAAATAGTTATTCTTATAACAATCTATTACTGTATTTTGCTTTTGTCTCTATCCTTCTTCAAGCCTTCGCCTTTATCTGAAATTTATTATCATGATATAGCAAGGGTGAGCAACAAATTTGCCCAGCAAGTTTAAATTTAATTGAGATATATCACGATTAAAAGAATCAATAAGCTTTCACATTTTTAACAATATAATAATTGTGAAATAACATGAATCAAGTTGTCAATAATTGAATGACTGAATCAATAATGTTTAAAGTCAACAAGGACCAGGAATAACTTTATCTGAACCTTAGGGTAATGAAGGTGATCAGTCTTTCATACCTGATGAACATATGAAATATGCACTAAGTGCGAATCAATAATCAGTTTAGACATGAATAATCATCAATAATCATTCACTAACATACTTTGAAATATAACCCGAGTTTGAGTTAAGGAAACTTGCCTGCAAAGTCGATTACCGCTACGCAATATAATTTATTCTCTTTATTGAAAAGACCTATCAGGTATAAGATTGATCTTTCAATTAGCATATCATACCTTATTTCATAATATTATCTAACACTTAATTACATAGTCAAATATTAGATAATCTTACATCCATATTCATTTATTTACTTATAATCTCATCATCTTATATTAACTTGTCTAACCTTCACTCACAAAGTTAAGTATTAGACATTACACCTTAGTCTTAGTATTATCATTATACTTTGATAATCTTTTCATCACTTATAACTTATACTTATAAGTTTTCTCTTTATATGTTATCTTAGTGAGCTAAATAACCTTTCAGTAAACTGAAATATCATTTCAGTAAACCAGATTACATTTCAGCATCCTGAAATTACTATTTCAGCAGACCACAAAATATTTTAGCAGACTGAAACCACCATTTCAGCAGACCATAATCAGTCTTAGTAAATCGAAATCATTTCAGCAATTCAAAATCCAATTCAGCACCCTGAATTCTTATTTTAGTCTATTACAAGCATAATATAGTTCATTGAATACCAAATTCAATAATTATATTGAAAAATAACATAAATCTCTTATTTTAATCTTCTGTCGAATATTTTAGCAGACTGAAACCACCATTTCAGCAGACCATAATCAGTCTTAGTAAATCGAAATCATTTCAGCAATTCAAAATCTAATTCAGCACCCTGAATTCTTATTTCAGTCTATTACAAGCATAATATAGTTCATTGAATACCAAATTCAATAATTATATTGAAAAATAACATAAATCTCTTATTTTAATCTTCTGTCGAATATTATTAATTATGTAATAATATTATACGCTAAGGTTATTAATCTTTAATAACATTCCAGTCAAATACTACTAATAATATCTTAATCCAATATTATTAGTCATATAAAAATAATTTAAGTCATTAATCACATTAATAAACAATTTATTTCAATTGTTTTCCTTTTATTAATTAACTTGTTTAAGCATTCTAAAATGCCATGAACTTCATAACACTTCAAACCTGACCCAAAACCTTCGTCATAAATCTGCATAAATTATGTTTAAGGGTCTCAAGTCATAAATCGTATTTTTCATATTTTTGGATATCATATATTTAATTAAATCTATTTATCCATTTATCATCATTTAGATGAAAAATTCTAAATCAGTCCCAAAAATATTTCTTTTCTGTGATTTGACAGAATATAGTTCCATATTGAACATATATTTTTTCCGAAATTTTTAAAATAGATTTGCTATATTTAAATAGTCCATAATAGCCAAATATTCTCAGATTTTTCATAAATCAAGATTAACTCCAAAAATTCTGAAATTTTTACAGTATGTTCCTGTTATACGCATGTACTTTCAGTAAAACTTTAGTAATTTTTGGACTTATACACAGAGAGTTATTCGGGTGGCTTCATAAAATAGTTATTTACCGTAAAATCCATAGTTTCGGATCGTGACCCAAGATTCACTTCACGATTTTGGGTTAGCTTGCAGAAAGCTATGGGCACGGATTTACGATTCAGTTCAGCATACCATCCTCAAACGGACGGACAATCAGAGAGGACTATTCAAACTCTTGAAGATCTATTAAGACTTTGTGTCCTAGATCTCAAAGGGAGTTGGGATAAGTACCTACCATTGGTGGAATTCTCCTACAACAACAGTTATCAGGCGAGCATAGGTATGGCTCCATTTGAGGCGTTGTATGGAAGAAAATGTCGTTCTCCAGTATGCTGGGACGAGGTGGGTGAAGCAACATTGTTGGGACCAGAATTGGTACGCATTACTACAGAGAAGATCCAAACGATTCGACAACGTATACAAACGGCACAGGATCGACAAAAGAGTTATGCGGATCTTCATCGGAAGGACGTGGAATTTAATATTGGGGATCATGTATTGTTACGTGTTGCACCATGGAAGGGAGTTACAAGATTTAGGAAGAGAGGAAAGCTCAATCCAAGATTTGTTGGTCCATTTGAGATTCTTGAGCGAATAGGAAATGTGGCATATAGACTCGCATTACCTCCAAGCATGTCTCGTGTTCATAATATTTTTCACATATCTATGCTTCGTAAATATGTTAAAGACCCGAACCACATTATTGAGTTAGAACCAGACGAGATAGCTGAAGATTTAACGTACGAGGAGGTACCTGTTAAGATCTTGGATAGGAAAGAGCATGTCCTACGCACGAAGGTTATACCACAAGTTAAGATTTTGTGGAGAAACCATGCTATTGAAGAAATGACCTGGGAGTTGGAATCAGAAATGAAAGCGAGGTATCCTCACCTTTTTGAAACATCAGGTGCGTACGTTAATTTCGAGGACGAAATTTCATAAGGAGGGGAGGTTGTAAGACCCCAACTTATTAATGAATAAAATCAAATTTTCTCTAAATATTATTGTGAATAATAAGGGGTTAATTTGATATAATACTTTGGTTATGGGTGAAATGTGCAAATTTTGCAAAATAAGCAAGTGGTTATAAAATATTTATTTTTGGTCGGTGAATATTCGGTTGGTCGTGGAATATTCTTGTTGTCGGGGAATATTCGTACGACGACGCAGCCTTGTGTGGGCCCCATAACGGAAAGCGATTGGATGAAGAAAACGACAAGTATAAGTTGTTTATAAATAACGGCGTAGTTGTTACCGTTAATACTGTTGGAATACCCGGTGGTTAAAATACAGTAGCACACGGTATTGCACCAATTATTGATTCTTACGTAAGAAGGCACTACTCAATAATTGTTACAGTAGTTATTATTCAATATTTTATTTTATTGATTCAATAATTGCTGCATTGATATTTTATATTATTGTTGTTTCAATAATTGTTGCTGCACAGTATTTTCATTTATCAGATCAATAATTCATATTATTTGAATAATATTATTAGATAACATTATTGGCAATGTCTAGAAAGTTCTGTCTAAGGAGAGGTTTGGTCATCTAATTGCGCGCCAGTAAGGAGAAATCCTTATTGGAAAGCCCCCTCTTTCCTGGGAACGGCCTGGTTGTCATAAATGTGATTCTGTAATATTATTTGTGAATAATTAATTATTGATTCATATGATAAGGAAATATTTATTTTATGTGGATATAAATGAGGGATATATTTTTGTGGTTAAAAATGAAGGAGTTAATGTTGAGGTTTTTATCAGTATTTTTGTCGGAATGGAGGTATTAAAAATCAGGGTTTTTGAGATATTTTGCGGGGGTTATAATTTTTAATCCGACCGTTGGATCGTGGTAATTTTTGGATATGTTATACATATATAAGTTGAGTATATGTCCACAAATTTTGAACCGTTAAAAATGAACGTATGATTTATTATGAATTTTACGAGATGACTGGTTCAGAAATTGTTGAATTTTCGGAGTTTATCATTTTGGTGGAAAATTCTAGAATTGGTGGGCCCCACTTGTGGTTGGTGAAGAAATGTGCTGAATTATATTTCAAATGTGGTAGGTGGGAATAGTAGCAGGTAAAGCCATCAGGTTGCAGGTCAAACCTACCAAAATTTTCCTATAAATAGAGGGCTAAGTTAGAATTGAAAATCACACCAGAAACAAGTTTTCTCTCTTTCTCTCTCTAGATTATTGAGTGTATTTTGTGAGTATTTAGATACTTTGAGAGTTTCTATTCATCAGAGCAAGTTTCTTTCAGCCTTATACCGGTATTCCGACCAGAAGTACTGATATTTTGAGGTAAGGGATATTATTTTCTTCTTAATGATATTATTTTCTTCAATATCATTATGCTGAAATATTGATATGAGTTTTTATCAAATTTGGAACTTTTTGTGTCGGGGGTTACTATTCACGTATACGGCACTATTCACGTATACGGCACTATTCACGAATACGGCACTATTCACCGAAAAATAAAATTTTCCCTTTTTGTCCAAGATGTCTATTATGGTTACTATCTTTGATTGTATCCATGTTTTGATCTTTATTTTTGAATTCTGCTTCACAATTGATTATTATGAAGTATTATTGATCTTGGATAAACTGTTATACGAATCCCTACTATTTGTCCTTCTGTCTCATTGGATTCGTTCTCTTTAAGATATTTTTCATCATCCTCAGTCCTAAATGATGATATTACTGAATATCTTTGGCCTGTAGTGCAAAGATGTATAATTACTTGATGAATATCTTTGGCCTGTAGTGCAAAGATGAACAGGTGTTGAGATGAACATGACCGACTGATGATACAAATGAATATCTTTGGCCTGTAGTGCAAAGATGAATATTTGGTTAAAGATGATTATTAATTGATGTTACAGGGATAAAATATTGATGATGGACTTTTAAATCTTAGAAGATAGTAGAATTCTTTCTCTACTTGACTCTTCTAATGGTTTGCTGTTTCCGCTGCAGTTGTTGATCTAAAACTTGTTGTCGATTATATTTTATCAGATTTTTCCCTGTTGAAGACTAACGATAATTTGTTGTATATTATCTTAGTCATAATATTCTTTACTGGGCTAGTTGAGCTCACCCTTTTCCTTTTTGTTCCATTTTTCTTCTCAGGAGGTGAGAACATAGCAGGATCTAGTCGGGGTATGGAGTGATGGTTCTAGAAAGATGTATTAGCAGTCCTCACTATTTCTGTAAAATAGTGTTTGAATAATTGTAATGAGGATTTATTTGAGTGTGGATATTGTCTAGAAGACAATATTTGTATTTAAACTCACAGTATGTGTTGTCGTATTTTGCACGACAATTGTATTATTGAAGTTGTAGTTTGCTTTCTGTACCATGTATTTGGCGACTCAGAATGGGTGTTGTATACCTATTCTGGGGGCGTCACAGTTGGTATCAGAGCTATAAGTAGAGATCTCGCTGTGACTGTTGATGATGCACCGAAGAGACTCTAGGGGATGTGGAAACTGATAGACCACTGAGGTGCTGTGGGAGACCATGAGAGTCACAGTTGGTATCAGAGCTAGGGATATGATCCTGGCTGAGATGTGAGATGAACTATTTTTAGTTGTGTGTTTATTTGGTCGGTCAGAGTATAGGGATAATATATGACATGACTATTAACCCTTGTTTTATGGCAGTATTTAAGAATGGCAGCTGAGAACGTTAATAATGGAGTAAATCAGACCGTGGAGACACCTTTGATCACTACCCAGGGGAACGTGCAACAGGAAGGCAATATTCCTCCTGTAAACAACGTTACCGAGCAAACGATGAATGATGGAATGTTTAGGAGCTTTTTGCAGTTCATGCAAAATCAGACGAGGGAGACTCGTGTGCAGAATACGGGTGGAAATGATAACAACGCGCGGTTTGTCACAGCTAAGCAGTTCAAAGAATTGGGACCACCAGAATTTAAGGGAAAGCCGGATCCGATCATGGCGGAAACGTGGGTCAAGCAAATTACCAAGATATTCGATGTCTTGGGATGCACGGAGGAACAGAAGGTTCCATTCGCCACCTTTATGTTCCGCGGTGAGGCAGACTACTGGTGGGAGTCTGTGAAGCGTACCCAGCCTGACGCACTCAACATGTCCTGGGAAACATTTCAAAAACTGTTCAATGACAAGTACTTTCCTGAAAGTATTCGTCATATGAAGGAGGTGGAGTTTATCAGACTGGAACAAAACAACATGACGGTGTCCCAGTACGAGGCGAAGTTTGCAGAGTTATCCAGGTTTGCACCTCATTTGGTCGAAAATGAGGAACGAATGACAAGGATGTTTCTGAGAGGTCTAAAACCCGAGATTCGGCAATATCTTATCTCTCATAAATTTTCTTTATATTCAGATGTTGTAAACAGGGCTCAATTATTAGAGCGAGATAATGAGTATGTGCAACCGAGGGACCACAACCAGGGTCATACCGGTGGCGGCAGTCATCGAAGCAATGAAAACCAGCAGGGAGGAAAACATTCGGACAAAAGCGGTAACCACTCTGGTGGTAATCGTGGTCGTGATAATAGAAGGAGCGAGTCGGGAGGAGATTTCAAGAAGAGAAGGTACAACAATGATAACGTGAAGACGTCAGCACAAACATCAACTGTTTCTAGGGGAGGAGAACGACCACCGGTCGTATGTTACAAATGTGGGAAAGAGGGACATATCAGCCCAAACTGCCCACAACAATCCAAGGTATGTTATAACTGTGGAAAGGAAGGTCATATAGCTCGAGAGTGTTCTGTAGCAAAACCAAGTTCAGCGGGGATGGTGACTCCAAAAGTTATCCCGGATAAGTCGAAATCAGCGGTTCCTGGAAGGGCGTTTGTCGTTACTGGCCAAAACGCGAGAAACCCGAACGAGGTGATCACGGGTAAGCTAATCTTGAATTCTTGCGAAGTTTATACTTTACTAGATACCGGTTCTACCCATTCTTTTATCTCTCCTGCTTGTGCTCAACGTTTAAACTTGACTCCGGAGAAATTGGACTTTAACTTATCTGTTGAAACTCCGTTGGGTGAAACCTTCGTTACATCTACAGTTTATAAATCTTGCATGATCCAAGTTGGCACTATCACATTACCTGTTGATCTTATCTCTTTAAAGATACTTGCTTTTGATGTGATTTTAGGAATTGATTGGTTAACCACTCATCATGCTAAAATTGATTGTTTTCGTAAGGTTGTTAGTTTTCATATTCCTAACCAACCTGTCATACGAATTCAAACTACTAAACCACTAAAATCAGTCACTGTCATATCAAGCCACAAAGCTATTCGTTTATTGAAAAACGGATGTCAAGCTTTCTTAGCCCATGTTATGGATTTGAACAAAGACAAGTCAGATTTGAATAATATTTCTATTGTTAGAGAATTTTCCGATGTATTTCCTGAAGAACTTCCCGGTCTACCCCCGGAACGAGAAATTGAATTCTTTATTGACCTTGAACCCGGTACAAAGCCCATTTCTAAAACCCCATATCGAATGGCTCCTATTGAACTTCAGGAGTTAAAAGTCCAACTACAGGAGTTGTTGGACATCGGTTTTATTCGTCCTAGTACGTCTCCTTGGGGTGCTCCTGTTTTATTCGTAAAGAAGAAAGACGGGAGTATGCGACTTTGTATTGACTATCGAGAATTGAACCATGTCACCATCAAGAATAGGTATCCGCTACCTCGCATTGATGACCTGTTTGACCAGTTGCAAGGAGCACAATTCTTTTCAAAGATCGATCTTCGTTCTGGATATCATCAGCTGAAGATTAAAACTGAGGATATTCCAAAGACTGCCTTCAGAACTCGGTACGGGCATTATGAATTCTTAGTAATGTCTTTTGGATTGACTAATGCTCCTGCTGCCTTCATGGATATGATGAACCGTGTATTCAAAGAATATTTGGATCAGTTCGTTGTTGTCTTTATTGATGACATCCTCATCTATTCCAAAAGCCGTGAAGATCATGAGCGCCATTTGAAGCTGGTACTGCAAAGGCTTCGTGAAAACAAGCTATATGCCAAACTGAAGAAATGCGAGTTCTGGCTTGAGGAAGTAGCATTCCTTGGGCACGTGGTGTCAAAACATGGAGTATCTGTCGACCCGGCGAAGATTGAAGCCATACAAAGTTGGGAGCAACCGAAGTCGGTAACCGAAGTACGTAGCTTTCTGGGCTTAGCTGGTTATTATCGGAGATTTGTGGAAGGATTTTCTCGAATCGCTACTCCGTTAACTCAGCTGACTCGGAAAGATACAAAATTCGTATGGAGTGAGGAATGCGAGAAGAGTTTCCAAGAACTCAAGAGGAGACTCATTTCGGCACCTGTTTTGACAATACCATCTGGTTCGGATGGATTTGTTATCTACAGCGATGCTTCAGGCAAAGGGTTAGGATGTGTTCTCATGCAACATGGGAAAGTCATAGCCTATGCCTCACGACAACTCAAAGAATATGAGAGGAATTATCCTACTCATGATTTGGAGTTGGCAGCAGTCGTTTTTGCGTTGAAGATCTGGAGACACTACCTGTATGGGGAGAAAGTGGAGATCTATACAGATCATAAAAGCCTCAAATATTTCTTCACCCAAAAGGAACTCAACATGCGGCAACGACGTTGGCTTGAGCTGTTGAAAGATTACGATCATACCATCCAATACCATCCTGGAAAAGCAAACGTAGTAGCTGACGCATTGAGTAGAAGATCATATGCGGGTACGAGTGCAATGTTTTTAACACAAAGGCCCATTTTGTATGACTTGCAAAGGATGGAGATAGAGATGAAGGCTCCAAGTACCCACATGATGATATCAAATATACGAGTAGAACCGACTTTAATCGATAAAGTTAAAGCTGCTCAAGCTACGGATATAGAGCTGATGCGTATGAAGAAGAAAGTGCAAGAAGGTGCTATTCCAGAAGCAAGAATCGATGAAGAAGGAATACTTCGAGTCAACTCCAGACTTTGTGTTCCTAACGATTTTGACTTGAAGCATAGAATAATGATGGAGGCACACAACACACCGTTTGCAATCCATCCTGGGAGTACCAAAATGTATCACGATCTTCGACATACATTTTGGTGGAGCAATATGAAAAGAGAGATCGCGGAGTTTATCTCGAGATGTTTAACTTGTCAACGTGTAAAAGCGGAGCATCAAGTACCAAAGGGTCCATTGCAACCACTTGAGATTCCGAAATGGAAGTGGGAACACATTACTATGGATTTTGTTACAGGTCTTCCCAAGGTTTCTCAAGGCATAGATGCGATTTGGGTTATTGTTGATAGATTAACCAAGTCCGCTCATTTCTTGCCGATACGTGAGACTTATTCCCTTGAACGTCTTGCTAGTATGTACGTGAACGAGATTGTGAGATTGCATGGCATGCCAGTATCCATAGTTTCGGATCGTGACCCAAGATTCACTTCACGATTTTGGGTTAGCTTGCAGAAAGCTATGGGCACGGATTTACGATTCAGTTCAGCATACCATCCTCAAACGGACGGACAATCAGAGAGGACTATTCAAACTCTTGAAGATCTATTAAGACTTTGTGTCCTAGATCTCAAAGGGAGTTGGGATAAGTACCTACCATTGGTGGAATTCTCCTACAACAACAGTTATCAGGCGAGCATAGGTATGGCTCCATTTGAGGCGTTGTATGGAAGAAAATGTCGTTCTCCAGTATGCTGGGACGAGGTGGGTGAAGCAACATTGTTGGGACCAGAATTGGTACGCATTACTACAGAGAAGATCCAAACGATTCGACAACGTATACAAACGGCACAGGATCGACAAAAGAGTTATGCGGATCTTCATCGGAAGGACGTGGAATTTAATATTGGGGATCATGTATTGTTACGTGTTGCACCATGGAAGGGAGTTACAAGATTTGGGAAGAGAGGAAAGCTCAATCCAAGATTTGTTGGTCCATTTGAGATTCTTGAGCGAATAGGAAATGTGGCATATAGACTCGCATTACCTCCAAGCATGTCTCGTGTTCATAATGTTTTTCACATATCTATGCTTCGTAAATATGTTAAAGACCCGAACCACATTATTGAGTTAGAACCAGACGAGATAGCTGAAGATTTAACGTACGAGGAGGTACCTGTTAAGATCTTGGATAGGAAAGAGCATGTCCTACGCACGAAGGTTATACCACAAGTTAAGGTTTTGTGGAGAAACCATGCTATTGAAGAAATGACCTGGGAGTTGGAATCAGAAATGAAAGCGAGGTATCCTCACCTTTTTGAAACATCAGGTACGTACGTCAATTTCGAGGACGAAATTTCATAAGGAGGGGAGGTTGTAAGACCCCAACTTATTAATGAATAAAATCAAATTTTCTCTAAATATTATTGTGAATAATAAGGGGTTAATTTGATATAATACTTTGGTTATGGGTGAAATGTGCAAATTTTGCAAAATAAGCAAGTGGTTATAAAATATTTATTTTTGGTCGGTGAATATTCGGTTGGTCGTGGAATATTCTTGCTGTCGGGGAATATTCGTACGACGACGCAGCCTTGTGTGGGCCCCATAACGGAAAGCGATTGGATGAAGAAAACGACAAGTATAAGTTGTTTATAAATAACGGCGTAGTTGTTACCGTTAATACTGTTGGAATACCCGGTGGTTAAAATACAGTAGCACACGGTATTGCACCAATTATTGATTCTTACGTAAGAAGGCACTACTCAATAATTGTTACAGTAGTTATTATTCAATATTTTATTTTATTGATTCAATAATTGCTGCGTTGATATTTTATATTATTGTTGTTTCAATAATTGTTGCTGCACAGTATTTTCATTTATCAGATCAATAATTCATATTATTTGAATAATATTATTAGATAACATTATTGGCAATGTCTAGAAAGTTCTGTCTAAGGAGAGGTTTGGTCATCTAATTGCGCGCCAGTAAGGAGAAATCCTTATTGGAAAGCCCCCTCTTTCCTGGGAACGGCCTGGTTGTCATAAATGTGATTCTGTAATATTATTTGTGAATAATTAATTATTGATTCATATGATAAGGAAATATTTATTTTATGTGGATATAAATGAGGGATATATTTTTGTGGTTAAAAATGAAGGAGTTAATGTTGAGGTTTTTATCAGTATTTTTGTCGGAATGGAGGTATTAAAAATCAGGGTTTTTGAGATATTTTGCGGGGGTTATAATTTTTAATCCGACCGTTGGATCGTGGTAATTTTTGGATATGTTATACATATATAAGTTGAGTATATGTCCACAAATTTTGAACCGTTAAAAATGAACGTATGATTTATTATGAATTTTACGAGATGACTGGTTCAGAAATTGTTGAATTTTCGGAGTTTATCATTTTGGTGGAAAATTCTAGAATTGGTGGGCCCCACTTGTGGTTGGTGAAGAAATGTGCTGAATTATATTTCAAATGTGGTAGGTGGGAATAGTAGCAGGTAAAGCCATCAGGTTGCAGGTCAAACCTACCAAAATTTTCCTATAAATAGAGGGCTAAGTTAGAATTGAAAATCACACCAGAAACAAGTTTTCTCTCTTTCTCTCTCTAGATTATTGAGTGTATTTTGTGAGTATTTAGATACTTTGAGAGTTTCTATTCATCAGAGCAAGTTTCTTTCAGCCTTATACCGGTATTCCGACCAGAAGTACTGATATTTTGAGGTAAGGGATATTATTTTCTTCTTAATGATATTATTTTCTTCAATATCATTATGCTGAAATATTGATATGAGTTTTTATCAAATTTGGAACTTTTTGTGTCGGGGGTTACTATTCACGTATACGGCACTATTCACGTATACGGCACTATTCACGAATACGGCACTATTCACCGAAAAATAAAATTTTCCCTTTTTGTCCAAGATGTCTATTATGGTTACTATCTTTGATTGTATCCATGTTTTGATCTTTATTTTTGAATTCTGCTTCACAATTGATTATTATGAAGTATTATTGATCTTGGATAAACTGTTATACGAATCCCTACTATTTGTCCTTCTGTCTCATTGGATTCGTTCTCTTTAAGATATTTTTCATCATCCTCAGTCCTAAATGATGATATTACTGAATATCTTTGGCCTGTAGTGCAAAGATGTATAATTACTTGATGAATATCTTTGGCCTGTAGTGCAAAGATGAACAGGTGTTGAGATGAACATGACCGACTGATGATACAAATGAATATCTTTGGCCTGTAGTGCAAAGATGAATATTTGGTTAAAGATGATTATTAATTGATGTTACAGGGATAAAATATTGATGATGGACTTTTAAATCTTAGAAGATAGTAGAATTCTTTCTCTACTTGACTCTTCTAATGGTTTGCTGTTTTCGCTGCAGTTGTTGATCTAAAACTTGTTGTCGATTATATTTTATCAGATTTTTCCCTGTTGAAGACTAACGATAATTTGTTGTATATTATCTTAGTCATAATATTCTTTACTGGGCTAGTTGAGCTCACCCTTTTCCTTTTTGTTCCATTTTTCTTCTCAGGAGGTGAGAACATAGCAGGATCTAGTCGGGGTATGGAGTGATGGTTCTAGAAAGATGTATTAGCAGTCCTCACTATTTCTGTAAAATAGTGTTTGAATAATTGTAATGAGGATTTATTTGAGTGTGGATATTGTCTAGAAGACAATATTTGTATTTAAACTCACAGTATGTGTTGTCGTATTTTGCACGATAATTGTATTATTGAAGTTGTAGTTTGCTTTCTGTACCATGTATTTGGCGACTCAGAATGGGTGTTGTATACCTATTCTGGGGGCGTCACATATGTATCTCCACCTTTTCCTCCACTCACACAACCGGTCACGTGACCTCTTCTCCTCCCACAATTTTTTTTTATTTGCTTTATTGAATATCCAAAATGCCCATTTTTAATTTGGGTTTCAAAATTTATTTCTTTTGGGCTTTCAATTAATTCTTTGGGCTATGTAATATTTACATAGTCCAATTCTTTCCATCTTATCCCACCCTAAATATTTAATTAGGGTATCCATTCTAAATATTTAGAATTTAAATCACCACTCTTGTACATTAAATTTTATAACCCAATTAAACTTGTTTCAATTAAATTATAAAATTAATAACTTGAGATAATAAAAATATCTCTTAAATTAATATAATTTCTAACATTATTATTCTCCCACATGCTACTTAATAATTGGGCTCACTTATTAATTAAATTCTATTGGGCTTGTACTTTTATTATTTTGCTTACTAACAAAATAAATTTAGGTTTTCACCCAAAATTTAATTGGGTCATTATAATACTTGTCCTACACATAATATATTGGACTAGATTAAATAATTTAAGGGTCCTTAACACTAATATACAATAATTAAAAAGTATTTACAAAAATAAAACATACACAACATAATTACAAAAATAAAACATACACAACATAATATTACGTTGCTAAAATTAGGGATCATTATCTCCCTACAATTAGGGATCATTATCATTATCTCCCTACACATCAGTTATCACTTTCATAATTCCAATTAACCGCACCTAAATTTAAGCAACTAAACAAAACATGCAACTTTGATATCAGAAAAATAGATCAACGACGTATCTACCGGAGAAGATGAAATCTCTTGTCGCGACGAAACTCTGAGATCGGAGAAGAACATAAAAGATCGACAACAACTTCAAGATCTGTAACTAGAAACTTACTGCACTGATTGTTGCTCGTACTGCACTGATTGTTGATTTGTTACAAATCACCATGACTGAGGTATTTGAGTTTTCAAGTTATATGCATAGTGTTACCTCGTGTTTACTACGTATTCATCTATTGGTTACTTTTCTCAAATTTTTCGCTCTTTAAATGGTCATAAAGTCAGAATAATGAATGTTTTGAATGCAAACTGCATTTGAAAATATGTTTTATACTTTGGTTACTAAATACATATAAATTGGTTACTGTTTATTATTGATTTGGTTACTGTATAATGTTTATTTGCCTGCTTTATAATTTTAAAGTTTATTCCACTGATATTTTTTATATTAATGATTACTTATTCAATACATTGGTTACCTTCCTGCAACTGTTGGTTACTGTCTAATCTGAATTTAGTTATTATATAATGTTGACTTAGTTACTGTGTAAAATTACAATGGTTACTGCATAATATTACCCCAGTTCATGTTCTGGTTACTAACATTATGTAGTTTGGTTACTGTCTAACATTGAGTTGGTTACTTTACAGACCATAAGCTAACAGTAACAAAAAACATACTAAAAGATTGCTTCATCTGATATACTGGTCGGTGGAATATCTCTTATAATCTGAAATTTGAATGACAATGTTGTTGTGTATTATACAGTTGAATGATTGACAATGCAAAATGTATTTGAAAAATATGTTTTATATTCTGGTTACTAAATACATATAAATTGGTTACTATTTTTTATTGATTTGGTTGTTGTATAATGTTTATTTGCTTGCTCTATAATTTTAAAGTTTATTCTACTGATATTTTTTATATTAATAATTACTTATTAAATACATTGACTACCTTCCTGCAACTGTTGGTTACTGTCTAATCTAGATTTTGTTAGTATATAATGCTGACTTGGTTACTGTGTAAAATTACAATGGCTACTGCATAATATTACCCCAGTTCATGTTCTGGTTATTAACATTATGTAGTTTGGTTACTGTACCTTGAGTTGGTTAATTTACAGACCATAAGCTAACAGTAATAAGTTGGTTACTGTTTATTATTGATTTGGTTACTGTATAATGTTTATTTGGTTACCCCGTGGTTACTATATACTCGTATATTGGTTACCTTTCTTAAGTTTTTCGCTCTTTAATTGGTCACAAAGTCAGTATACTAACTGTTTTGATTGCAAAATGCATGTAAAAATATGTTTTATATTCTGGTTACTAAGTACATAGAAATTGGTTACTGTTTATTATTGATTTGGTTACTGTATAATGTTTATTTGGTTGCTGTGTAAAATTATAATGGTTAGTGCATACTATTACTTACTAATGCTGACTTGGTTATTAAAAAATGATGACTTGGTTACTGACTAATGCTGACTTGGTTACTGTTTAACATTATATTGGTTACTGGCTAATGCTGACATGGTTACTATGTAAAATTATAATAGTTACTCATTAGTGCTGACCTGGTTACTGTATTAATCTAATTATACTTATACTTATGTGTTTTATATTAATGGTTACTTGTTAGCTACATTGGTTACATTCTTACAATATTTAGCCTTTAGTTGGTAACAATCAAGTTATACTGGTTGGTTTTTACTATAAAAATACAATGGGGAATGTGTTTATCTTGTGCCTACTAAATAAATATGTGTTGGTTACTTTTTAAATTGGATTTGATTACTGTATATGTTGTTATGATTATTACTATATAATATTACGGTGTTTTATATTTGTTTGTTTTATTATGATGGTTACTTATTGGCTACATTTGTTACCTTCATACAACTGTTATAGTTTAATTGGTAATAAATATCAATATACTGATTATTTCTATTGTAAGATGAATGTACAAATATATTTTATGTACTGGTTACGAACATTATGTAGTTTGGTTACTGGCTAACATTGATTTGGTTACTTTACAGTACTTATTTTGTTATCAGACAATGGAATTGATTCCTGTTGTACTTTATTTCAACGGTACATGGACTGATAGTAACCAATACACCAAATTTGAAGTTACTGGCATACTAGTTCCATCAACTTGTTCGCTTGGAGAAATGCAAAATATGATATGCATTGTTCTATCAAATTTGGAGTGTCGAATTTTGGCGTTTCCATAGCCTAGTTTCATTAGAAACGGGTCAACGATCAAAAGTCACAAGCGTTGCTGGTGAACTGCAGGGTTTTTTGGTCAAATTCCATCATTTAGACCTTCAAAATTGCATGTAAAAATGTAGTTTATATTCTGGTTACTAAGATTATGTAATTTGGTTACTGTCTAATATTAATTTGGTTACTTTACAATGTTTATTCAGTTGTTACATCTCAAACTACTTTTATTTTAATATGAGATCTATAAATGACTATCATATATATAAATGAAAACTCTTAATTGGAGTTTCTTATTCCATCATGATGACAGGGTATAAATAAAATATATACATTTAACACTTTATAACAGTCCTCATACGAACTTATAATTATAATAAAACAGTAACCACATAATTATATGATAGTAATCAGAACAGGTTTTAATGGTAACCAAAACATAAACATCATGTAATGAAATCCAATTCAGGCAATTCATGTATACTAAACAATTACATATTAACCAAAATAAAAAATAAAAATAACCAAAATCCCACACTGGGGAAACAATGATAGTAGCCAAACCATAATATAACAGTAACCAAAACATAATAAAGAAGTAACCAAATAGTTATATAAAAGTATCCAGAACATGTTTTAATGGTAAACAAAACAGAAACAACCTGTATATCAAACCCAATTTAGGCATCCTATGTATACTCTCACATGTACATTTTAACATTTGATATATGTCATGATACGAGCTTGTAACTATCTGGTTACTACCAAAAAATAAAATAGTTACCCTTCTATGCATGTTTGGTTACCAACTGCACCTTTCAAACAATATATCAGACACAACTTAGAAGTAACAAATACGAACCAACAAACAATGTCAAATAATTGATAATATAATCAAATATGTAATCCCATTTACATAAGCTCCAATAAACATTACATATTTACTAACCATAACAAATGGTTATGAATATCCAACAAAAACCAAGGTATGAACAACCGAACTAATCAAAATCTGTTACAAATCTTCCTGAGACTTTAGTTTTTTGGCTGCTGCTACTTTTTCTTCATGACTACTCTCATTCTCTAGAAAAGACTTCTGCATTATGTATGAACCTGTGGGAGGAAGAGAAATACCTTGGGATTAGTGAATAGAGAACTCATTAATCATAGGTATCATATCATAATATAACATTAACCATACCATAATAAAGCAGTGACAAAAAAATTATATTATATAAACTAATTGTAACCAAAATATAAACAAGATGTAGTACAAACCATTTTATGTAATAAACAAACAGTTATATATAATATTAACCAAAACATAATTTAAAGGTCACCAAAACAAAAATATGTATACCAAAAAATATTCTAAAGAAGTAACCAAACATTTATATGATAGTAACTAAACCATGTTTTAATGGTAACCAACACATAAACAACATGTAGACCAAATCCAATTTAGTCAACCAATGTATACTAAGCAAATACATTGTAACCAAAACAACATATAAAAGTAACCAAAAACCCAATTAAAAGAAAAAGAATGGTATCCAAATCATAAGCTAAAAGTAACAAAAAATATACTCATGAAGTAACCAAACAGTTATATGCTGGTAACCAAAACATATATTACTGGTAACCAATACATAAACAACATATACACCAAACACAGTTTAGTCAACCCATATATATTAAGCAAATACATGGTAACCAGAATAACAAAAAATAGTAACCAGAATCCCAACTCAAGGAAACAAAAATGGAATCCAAATTAGAAACTAACAGTAACCAAAAATATACTAAAGAAGTAACCAAATATTTATATGATAGTAACCAAAACATGTAAAAATGGTAACCAATACATAAACAACATGTACACCAAAATCAGTTTAGTCAACCATGTATACTAAGCAAATACATGGTAACCATAACAACATAAAAAAGTAACCAAAATACCAAATCAAGGTAACAAAAATAGTATCCGAATCACAATCTAACAGTAACCAAAACATAATACAGAAGTAACCAAACAGTTATATGATAGTATCTATTTTTAATTGCTTGACGTAACTACAACGTAAGCATTACATCAAGCCCCCAAAAATTGGTCTTGTGTCAGTATATGATGTAGAAGTAAAATGGCAAAATGGAGATGAGACAATCATGATCATTCAAAAGCAGACTATATATGTTAAGAGCCTAAACAATTTGAAAATAATTATCCACTTTAGCAAATATTATGCTGTTAAATGATGTCTATCATAAATAACCCAGTCATGGAGATAAAGAAAAATTCATTCAATAAAAAAATTAACACAAACAGAATGTGGCCAGAAGTACAGACCATATACATACCAAAGCAAGAACTCCATCGTCTGAAGAAATAGATTCAGTCCGCTGACGACGAGTGGCTTCAAGAGGAGAGAGAGAAGTATTAAGGGCGGAGAGAGAAGTAGATTCAGTTCGCTGTCGACGAGTTCAAGAGGAGAGAGAGAAGTAGTAAGGGCGGAGAGAGAAAAACCGAACGAGAGTTAAGGGCGGAGAGAGAGAGACCGAATGAGAATGGAATGTTTGAGGAAGATGAAAACTAAATTACTATGTCAACCTATTAATACTAATCCCTTAATTTAAGGACTCCTAATTGTATTAGTATTGTAAATAAATATGATGCAATGTCATATTTTTGTAATTATTTTATGGATGTATGATTATTGTAATTATTTTTAAAAATGTACTATAATATGTAATCACCCTTAAATTAATTTGTCACAAAACTATTGCTTAAATAAATAATTGGGCTACAAATTTAATATAATCTCCTTAGTCCATTAAATCTTAATTCACTTGAACTCTAAATAAATTATTGGGCTATGATATTATTATAGTCCAATACTTTTAATTCTATTTTGCCCTAATCATTTAATTAAGGTTCCACTACACCTTTGTAAATAAATTCCTTACTCATGCCTTTTTAATTTCATAACCCAATTAAACTTGGTTATAAAATTAATTATTTGAGATATATAAAATAAATCTTTTAATGTTAGTATATATATTTATATACTAATAGTCTCCCATATTATAACCTCTTAGGTTATTTAATTATCACACCTAATATATATATTAGGTTACATAATTTAATTCTTAATTCACTTTTATATACAAAATAAATGTATTCACATTATATAATGTATATTTATTTAATCATACACATAATTCACATAATCATAATATATTTCACTTCTCACACTAATTTTGACTTTTCTCCATAAAAAGTCAACTATTGACTTTGACCAAAAGTCAACCTTTACATACTTTGTGTTAACTGTCTATTCTGACTAAACTTGATGTTGCAAACGCAACCGAGCAGTCCGTGCTTCAAAATTTTATCTTCAACTCAAATTTTGAGTTTTAAATTACTCCTTATTGTTAATCGTATTAACTGACGACTTTATACTTATTCAAATTCTTGTTTGACAGTCAAGGCCAACGTTCAAGCTATCACTACTACAAAACAATAAATAGATAACGCGAAAAAAACGTGGTGGTTAAGGGCGTCATCTATTTGACACCCTCACACAACGTTTTTAAAACGTTGTAGTTAGACACATTATACAACGTTTTTTAAGAAAAAACGTTGTAGATTTGTTTTCCATAAATTAATAGATGCTTAAAAACGTTTGTAGAAAGTATGATTCCACAACGTTTTCTGACTAAAAATGTTGTAGTTTAATGTATTAGACAACGTTTAGGCACATTTCACAATGTTTTTCAAATGTTGTAAATAAAAAAAAGAAAAAAATTATATTTCACCTACATTATCAATGCACCTGCAATATGCTAATGTTATGATATATAACTAAAGGTCTAAATTCTCATTTAAATTTAAAGCCAAAATGTATCAACCATTCAAAATACATCTCAATAATAACATTCGTTTACAGTTTCAAATTACTACATCCACAAAATATATACCAAACTATCCATATATGCATCTCAAATTCATTTTGCAATATAAATATAAATGAACATGTTACATATCACTGTAGAAAGTAGAAACGAATCTGATCATGCAAAGAAACATTTATGTCGATGTAAAAACAAAAAAAAATAATCAAATTTTGAGAAGACAAAACAACTCTGCTAAGAAATCAAATTGCTCCAAGAAACACCTGTCCATCTTGTTCACAGTCAAGACAGGTCGAATCCTTTCTCCAAGGGCTTGTCTGAGAACTGTTTCTATTTGGACACATACACCTTCAATGCAATCAACCGCAACAAGTGCTCCATCAGTAATACGCAAAGCTACTGTAACCTCTATCACAGCATATACCAAAAATAATTGATTCACTACAAATAGAAGATACCAACAGTGAAATGTATTTACCAGCAGCAAGGAGGATTTAAAGATTACCTCAATTTCTTTGTAAAGTTGCTGCCTTAGATAGCCATTTCTCGACATATAGTTGACAATATATGCACGCTGCCCTTCATATGGTGTTATAATCCCTATTGATCTGTAAGATAAATAGAGTAATAAAACTATCACATTAAGGTGTAGAAGCCCTCAACGAAAAGTAAAAAGTACAAAAGCTCAATAAAAATATACCTGACTAGGAACTACACCTGACTAGGAATTACAAATAAATTCATGCCCATAAGTGATTAAAGAGATTTGAGGAGAGAAGGTGAACATGTTTCCAAAAGTACCTACTAGCAGATAAATACGTACAGATATTCTTCATGACATTCTCAAGCCTCAATGAGTTTTCAATATGCAAAACAATTACAATTACAGACGTTTGGCAAAAGCATCAAATTTAAGACCAGAACATGAATTAAAAGTCTAAAGTACCTGCACATAGAAGAACATGGAGGGAGGCAGAAATAATAGATAAGGTGATACTAGCACAACAACATTAAAAGACTAAAAAAGACATACCTGGTGGCATATCTCACAGATAGTGTTACCCTTCTCATTACACCACCTTTGTACACATCGCCATCTCCATGATTCGCATCTCTAAGAGATGCAATACTTAACCTGGATACACCTTCTGAGCCATTTAGAGATAGCATGTCTGCAAATATAAATTGCATAAACAATTTCAAAGAAAGACACAATTTCAATAACATAAATGCCAAGTAGCAAAAATGATTTTATTTGAGATTATAAGCCGAGAGAATTGACACCCAGCAATATAGAATGAATGAACGGTAGCAACTGCTCCTCAAAAATAATACAACAATATGAAACTCAATCGACTGCTGTCAGAAGTTCTTCAAAATTTTCTCACTGGAGACACCATCGGATACAAGAACAGAAGTAACCTCCTGCAAGAAGCATTCATTATAACCCAGCATCCCCACATTTTCCTGCAGAGTAAACAAGTTTGAAACCTCATTATGATGTGATGCGCTATAACTTCAAAAAAAGACAGACGCGATACCTTGTGTTTGTATCCCGCGTTGTGCTGTTTTCTAACAGAAGGCTAAAATTACAAAGAGAAACAATGAGCAACCTCATATTCAAAATTATTAAGCTTCCACAGCTGCAACAGCATAATTAGAAAATTAAATTAAAGAATCGAAATGCACAACAGAAACATTGTTACAGTCAGCTGCAAACCACAAGAAGGAGTGTACCAATAGTGATGGTTGTGATGTTAACTGGGTAAGGTAATTGGTATTCATTACCAAAATTCTTGCCAGAATGGCTGCTGAAGATGCTTTTACAGTTGTTTTAGAAGGATCATGGTCGTCTCCCCCCAGTTAAGCATATAACGATCAATTTCTAGCAATATCCAGCAAAAATGCAAGTCCATAAACTGTACGTGGTATGCAGAAAATGGCAAGAGATTTGGGTACATGATAATAAAATCAGCAAAGATGAAGAAACCAATTACCTGAAGAGTACTGCTGATCAACTGGGGCACCTCCAAAGGGAAACACTGCCACACAACAGAAGCAAATAAACAATTTGGTCTTTAACATCAATGAAGGCCCACTGCTCTGAATCCATTCTTAGCACTCCAAAATATAAAAGAAGACAGATGTTTCAACATAAAAAATTCAACATAAAAATGAGGCGCAAGTGATTTGCCCTTGAAAACTACAGGAAGAGCAACCGCAATAAAGATGCAGAAACCAATGTGAACCTGTAGGCCAGAGGAAAAATGAGGTATCCTATAGGATAAATTAATACCAGATCCACAATAAAACATATAACACTTACCAAGTAAAATAGGAAAAACCAGCTAAACTTCAAAGCACTTTCAGTCCTGCAAACATGGATTGTGATGTGACCGTCAACTAAACGTAAAATTTTGTCAAGCATAAAAACTAAACATTAGATCAGTTGCTCAAAACAATTTGATAGATGTCTGTCAAAGACGATCCATGACGTATTGAGTACTATCTTGTACAATGATAATCATACAATGCAATAGTTAAAATTTATCAACTTAGGTGAAACTAACTTTCATTAAGGTTAAATTTGGAAACTTATCTCACCTGTTAAACTATTTTTAAAAAAGAAGACTATTTGGGGTGTAAAAAGTGGAAATATGACACTTTCATTTTGGAGCAGGGGATTTTTCCCTTGATATAACGTTAATAAACAGCCGGCCAAGTAATTGATACTTGGCCAGATTACAAACATATCAGTCATGGTACAACTTAATGACTACAGGTCCGTCCACTAAGTTGCATCTTGGATCATCATATATCTCCCTATAGAATACATGAATAAATTGATTTAGAAACACAAAAGCAATTACCTAAAAGCACGATAGAGTGGACGATACCACAATACGTAGCCTCCTGGGACCCCTGATATGAAGTAAATAATAGCAAGGAACCAGATTTTTGGATCTACAACAGAAGACATAAATTTGAGTACAAATTAGGACATTTGTTGTAATAGTTAATGTTGAAAAAGTTAGAACAAATAAAAATAGTAAAAGATCAGATCAGAGATTATTCAACACCGACCTTCTCCTTTAATCCAAGCTGTAGTGGTGGCAATAATATTCCAAAAAAGACAGAGCACTAGTCCTGATAACCGTGCACATCAGCTTCAAAGTTTTATACTAGAGAAGCTTTTATATATACAAATAGAATATACATGATCATAGTATAAATAATAAATATATCCAATCCATCTTAAAAATAAACTTCAGTCACAAAGGACCTAAACTCTGTCAAGTGTCAACTAATTTATGACAAAAAGCCAAAAGGAAAATGACACTAGGACATGTTGACCTCTACGATACATGGACTAGTGCGTTGTCAGATTACTCAGATATACTGGCAGGTGCAGGTATATACATATCTTTAATAATCTATGTAACAGAGGTAGACTGAAAACCAACAGAAAATATCAGCAACTCATGCACCAGCAAAAATAGGTACACAACTACTATATACCATAGAAACAGATTTTACTATCTTGCTATAATTTCTCTTGTTGTAGTCGAAGAATGCCGAACTGTTCATTTGATATTAATGGAGAAATGTTTTACCTGTCCAAGGTTATTGTGCCCTTCATTATTAGGTCCTTACTTTAATACTTCCTACTTATGTTACTATGAGTAACCAAAAAGAAAATAAGAAAAACTGGAAGCAATTTGTATGGTTAATTATCATTTAGGCTGAAAGAATGAATGTCTGTGGTTACTTGAGTTTCAACCAACTTAAGGTTAAATACCTTGTAAGAAACGCCAAAAAATGCATATGAACTTAATCACAAGAGCACGAGATGCGTCCACTTTCGTGTTCATAAGGAATACTATTTGGGGTGAGCACGAGCTGTGTCCACTTTGCTAAGAACTGCTAGCAGAGGAAAGGAGAACTACAATCACAAGAGCAGTAGTCTCTCCAAAATCATAATAGAAGAGAGTTAGAACTACAATCTCAACCAGCTGTTGTAGCGACTCTGGAGATCCAGACCTTGCAGCGAGCTGCAGTTATATAAGTGATCATTAACATATTGATATATAAAAAAATGTTTGAAGCATAATGATTACAACAAACCTTCGCCAGTGCATCAACAAGATGGTGTAGTTCTGATATGACTTTTGAATTGTTAATCACCAAAGCTTGAATGAGGGAAATTGCAAACTCCGTGGCAGCCTCTGCAGACATATGCAATTAATTAGTGCTATCAATTACTCCACATGGATGTAGGCAAGAACCAACTTTTACTTATACATACTAATTTGACACACTTGACAACTACAGCCTATATAGAGTAAGCACAAGAAGGGATCCAACTCATCTCCAGTGTTCTCCTAATAAAACACAATTAAGGAGGCTGATAGAACTACACAACCGAATGTAAAAAGCACAACAGAAGATCCTGTCTGAGAAAAGTAGTGGTACATGGAGTAAACCGAGCATATTCTGATGAAATTGCCAATAATATGGATTATTTGCAATGGAGTGTACCTACGTTAAAACGGAAACATTGTTACAGTCAGTTGCAAACCACAACGCGGAGGCCAATTAAAGGAAAGGTGTAGTATGATCGGATAGAACAACTAATCAACTATATAATTTAGTACATAAAAATTACCAAAATGACAACGTTCACAAAACAAATTACTAGTAAATTTAAGTCTTGTGATATCTTAACAACTTATATAAGGTATTGTAGCTACTTGATCTTTAGCACCCAATAACTTATGAATCCAAAAAAGATGTGTAAGGACAATGCTACTCCCACAGTCCCAGTCTATTATTAATCCAAAAATTGTCCAGAGAGAACTTTAATTTTGGGACATTACAGAAATTATAAAATGTCTACTCAACTGAAACCTAATACAAGCACATGCCGCAAAGTTGTTTTTTCTCTCCTCAATTTTTAATTATAGACGTTTTAGGGTTAGTATTAAAAACATCAGCACTGATGTATAAGAAATAATTTACCTAAAAGTAGCGGGATGTGAAGAAGCCCCTCGACCTTCAGATGTTTGTTTTGGAGACATCATCTTTCAACACTTGAGCTCTCTATTACACTTTCTCTCAATCTCTATTATTCAGTAATGGGCTTCTACAAATGTTACCCAGGCATACAGCTGGGCTTCTACAGATGTTCATAGGGTTATATTTAGGGAAAAATTAGGGGAATATTGAATTGGAAAAACGTACCAAGCTTGAGAAAGACAGAAGCAGAGGGACGGCGACGGTGGAAGAGAGGGACGACGACGGGGAAGAGAGGCCACGACGGCGATATCCTTGCTGGCGACGGCGAGGAAGAAAGCAAAACCACGGGAGAGAAACAAAGAAACAAAATTGAGATTTCAGATCTTTGAGACCGGGAGCGGACTAGGGCAAAACGGGAGAAACATACTGATACAGTGATAGTTATTATAAAATTATTTTAACTTTTCACTTTCGCAAGATTTTTTTAAGTTTCGTGTTTTTTAGATACATAACTTTTTTTTTTTTAAATGTTATCTAATTAAAAATAAAAAATACTCTTTTAAATAGATAACGTTTTTTTATATATATCTATAATATTTTTTATAAAAATATTATAATTTAAGTGTTGTCTATTTGCTACTTTATACTAGTGATATGTTAATTACTAACATAGTTTTGTCTTGATCCTTATATCATTAATTTAATTCATCATTACTCTTGTTAAAATATATATAGCACCTTACTAAGTATATATATATTTCTATATATATACTCATCTTCGTTTATCCTCATAGCATCTCTTCATGTGAAATCTTATCTCCTTAATAAAATTTCCATATGTACTTATATAACATTTTTTAGACTATTCAGTTCACATCGAATTTACAGGTATCATAATACCTTATTCTTGATATTCCTTCAATTACATATTAATTTATTTCTAGGGTTTTGGAATTTTGTAACCCATATTTTCTCTATTCTCATTCGAATAGTAAACCATATAGGTTTTACTTGAAAATTTTAAATAAATCCTCAAATTCTCATCTAGATTTTATTCTTTAACATTTATTCTAATCATTCAAGATTTTATGAATTTTCGGGTTATCACAGCTGTGACACCCCCAAATTTAGGTACTTGAAACCCGAATCCGGTGCTTCACGATACCATTTCAAGATTTTATGAATTTTTGGGTTATCACAGCTGTGACACCCCCAAATTCAAGTACTTGAAACCTGAATCCGGTGCTTCACGATATCATTTCTATGAGCGGAATAATACTAATAATAATAACAATAATATAGATATCAAAATTAATTTATGTAAATATCAGAGTCTAAATCCTAGGTACGCGACCTTTAAACATTCATTACATCATAGCTAATAAATATCATTGTCTTAATAAAGTTTAACTATTACACAGAATATTATAAAACTTATTCGACCAGCTTTCCTTTCTCCTTGTTCTTGCCTGAACCTTCAGGTTGATCATGCTTAGTTGAAAACATTAAAATTTAAAGTAAGAATGAGTATTTGATTGCCCAGCAAGTAATAACAACAATAAATATTAGTTGAAAGGATTAAATATTTTCTCTGTACGATACTTCTATAATGAATCAACGGTTATGAAGTAAGTTGAACCAATAATAACATCATATCAACTCTATATCAAATTTTTGAAACTACGTATTGACTATAAATGGAGATCAGTCGATAGACTATGAACATTGTTTTCTATTTTTGAAAAGGTTAAACATAAATTCATCTGTAAACCGTTATAACTTACAGGCACGGGGGGTAATCAGTCCGTTATGCCCTGTATTGATCAATACTACATGCAAGAACGATATTATCGTTCATCTTATCCACCTTAGGTGCACAAAAGTTTTTCCATGTTCGGGATGTTCATACTTAGTCGGGAATCCGAACCAAAACAATTTGATTGGATAACAATAAAGTTCTATCTTGTTCAATAATATTTTTGAGTTTGTGTCTAGGCGGATCAAATAGCTTAGATGGCTTTTAAGTCAACGTATACATACTAGAAACCAATAAATATGTATTAACATGTGATTAAATACAATGATTATCCAAGTGAGAACATTTGTATAATCATATTTAGAAATTAACTAACAGAATAATTATCTAAATTATAATTACAAAATTTAAAGAACTTGTACAATAGATTATAATTTAATAACTTACTTATACAGAATCATTGTATAAGTATATACAAGGTTAAGATATTTGAACAATGAAAAAGAATAGTTCAGATATTAGCTTACACATGTCCATTGCATAAAGTAAATGCAAAGTTAAGATACTTGCCTGAGCTGCTGCTTACAATAACGCAACTTAGTTTTATCTTTTATATCACAACCTATCATTAATAAGATCATTCGTTCGATTAGAATAATATATCATATCACATAATACTACAATTTACAGTCAGCACATACCCTAATCACATTGTCACATATGTTTACAATCATTGGATCACAAACAAACACGTATCTAGTTAAATTATCTAGATCAATTTCTAAAATAATTCGGTGTGCCGACGGCTTTATCGGGTAATTATCTAGTCTAAAACTTTATTCTATAGTTCAATATTCGTTTAGATAATTTAAATATCAGCCATATTATTTTTCATAGCCTTATAATAAATTTTAAATAATTATTATAATTTATCATGATTTTTCAAACACTGGAATCTTTATTAAATAATTTAAATATTAAATAATCCTATTATCATTAATATTTAAATTAATATTAAATTATTAATGAAACCATTGTCAAAATATTAAAGTTATTTATAATAACTCAAAATATTTTTAAAATATTTTTATTACCCTTAAATGATTTTTAAAATAATTTAAAATTATTTTTAAATAATTATCATTAATATTTAAGTATTAACGTATTATTTATCAACATATTAAAAGTCATTAATTATAACTTAAAATATTTTTAATCCATTTATTTCCTTTTTTTAAATGATTTTTAAATCAATAAAACTATTTTTAATTTATTTATCTAATATTATTATTAAATAACTCTAATATCATTTAATATTAAATTATTAATGAAATTTACCTTTAAATATTAAAAGTTATATTTTATAACTTAAAATATTTTTAAACTATTTATTTTCATTTAAAATGATTTTTCTAATATTAAAATTATTTTTAAACTAATTTATTTAATATTATTATTAAATAAATCTAATATCATTAATATTAAAGAATTAATGAAATTTATCTTAAAATATTAAAAGTTATATTTTATAACTTAAAATATTATTAAATACCTTTTTATCATTTAAAATGATTTTTAATATAATAAAATTATTTTAAATTAATTTATTTAATGTATTTATTAAATAATTAAATATCAATAATATCCAAATAAATATTAATATTTATGAAAAATATGTCAAATTATTAAAAGTTAATTTTTATAACTTAAAATAATTTTTAAAACAAATTAAGAATTTTTAATAATTAATTTCTATTTTTAAATGATATTTAGAAAATAAATTAAATAAAATTATTAAATCTGTCGCTATAACCTTTAGCGACAGAAACCGTCGCCTATTATGTTCTTGAGAAAACCTAGAACTTCATGAGCCAGTTTCGAGGTAGTATGTTTGACCAAGTGTAAAGATCTGATCATAATGTTTCAGGGCATCACTACACCAAAAATGGCCTATAGTGAAGGACAAATCCTTCACATGACATACTATATCACTCATGTGACGCCCCTAAAATTAGGTATACATCACCCATTTTGAGTCGCCAGATACATGGTACAAAATTCAAATACAACTTCATTTATACAACTGTTGAGCTGTCGTATAGAATACGACTACAGTTAACTATGAGTTTTAATACAAATGTATGTAACTCTCATGGTACCTCGGCCACAACCTTACAATGATACTTTATATAAAAGTATAGTCAAAAACTGTTTTAGAAATTAAAATATTTGAGAAGTGCTCAAGGAAACCTTCGTACGTGGGAGGCCATGCGTCTAGGTTATGATAGATATCATATGTCCACAGAATTATCCCTGGTTGTCCCAAAAGTTTTCAAAGAAAAATAAGAAGATTACTATCATCTTCTTTCCAATGGTGAGTCTTCTCTTGACATATAAATATCTCCGTAGTCTCCAAGTAAAAATTATATTTCAAATAAACTCCAAGATCATATAGATAATGCTCGTAGATATATTCCGCAAGTGGATGTGCACAACCATGTCTTATGAGAATACGAGGTTATATGTCATTAGACATCTTGTATGATAGTGACAAAATACCCTTCCAAAGTTGGGTTCGCCTCACCCTATTTGATTAACCAAATATAACTACTAATTGATGTATAGAATACAACATACTTTTCTATACTGTTTAGGGAGAACCTCCACAGCTATCACACTATTTCATAGAATAGTGAGGACTACTAATGATATCATCTGGACCGTCACTCCGTTCCCCGACTAGTCCCTGTTGCGTTCTCACTTCCTGAAGATAACAATGAAAACAAAAGGGTGAGCTCAACTAGCCCAGTAAAGAATATCATAATTAAAGCTAATTTACATCATCAATAGCCTTCATCATTAATAAATCAGAGATTTAGAACATATGGTAGCTGATAAAACTTTTCAACCATAGTTGCAGCGGAACGAGCAATCCATTAGAAGAGTCAAATAGACCATTAGGTCTATTATCTTCTCCATGTTAAAAGTCCACCAATAATGTTTTATCCCTGTAACATCAATCAACAATTTCTGTCCACAATCATATGAATAACTCATAATCATAATTGTGATTCTAAATTCCTCTTCGCACCTAGGACGAAGATAATTTTCATCACCTATATTCACCTTTGAAAGAAGAGTATTTCGACTGGTAGGGCGAGGATATACTCGAAGAAAACTTGCACTACGCTCAAAGCTTTCTTAAACTCTAAATAAATACGCTCAAGATTATAGAAGAAGAACTCTCTCTATAGTTTCTCTCTTTAAAGTTTCAGTAAATTCGTAAGAAATAATGAAGGAATGAGCTTCTATTTATAGAAGAATGAATTGCATAGTAACTAATTCATGAACGGTCCAGATTGATTTACTTTTAATCGGACGGTCCATATTTAAAGCAAAATCTTTTAAATAAAATATAATATATTCTATTTATAATCTAATAAAACGAATTATTTTATAAAAGATTTTACTATACAAACACTATGCAGGTACTATGCAAATACTATGTATAATAAAATATAATATATTCTAATTATTGTCTAATAAAATAGATAACTTTATAAAAGTATTCTGTTTTATATAAAAAGATTTTACTATTAGCATAATAAAACGAACAACTTTATAAAAGTATTATGTTTTATATAAAAAGCTTTTCTGTTTTGTTACATTAATAACACTAATAAAACAAAACTGAGTGACTTCTCACGTAATCATTAATAATCAATACCGTGTGCTACTATGCAACCACGCGTATTACTGTACTTTTAACACCGGGTGTTTCAACAGTTAACGGTAAAACTTTCACCGTTATTTTCATAAAAATATTTTTATCATTTTCCCAATTCGACAATAATTTCGTTGTGGGGTCCACCAATGATTGTACCGTCGTAAGAATATTTCCCGACAAAAAGAATATTCCCCGACTAATCGAATATTTCCCGACACAACGAATATTTTATATCAACTTGCTTACTTTGTAAATTTTTTTTTTCACATATTACCCTTAACTTTAAACTTTTATCAATTTAACTATTTACCAAAATAGAAAAATTAAATACTTTTATTTTATAAAATTCGGGGTCTCATAACTCATAAGTGATTTATTGCGAAGAAATATTTTCTTTGCACGAGTGCTCGCATTAGACCTCCTCGCAATTGGGTATCTTTCGCTAAGTAGTAACTAAATATTTTTTGTGGAGGATATATTGTGAATAACTTTTTTATTCACAAATTATACTTAGTAATGGAATATTGTTATTTAGTAAAAGATTGGTTTCCTTCACAAATAATATTTTAAGAAGGACTATTTGAAATTAGTGAATAACTTTATTCCCTCACAAATAATATATTGTGAAGAATAAATTTATTTAACAAGCGAGAATTTTTCTTCACTAATTATAAATTGAGAATGTATCTTCAAATTAGTGAGAGAAATAATCCTTCATTGATGACTAACTAATTAACTAGAAAAAATTTAGTGAGAAAATAATCCTTCATTAAAATCCATTTCTCAAGTAAAATCCTTCAAAAATTATAAATTTGTAAAAAAAAATTTAATTGATAAATAATCAAAATTCATTGCAAATTATAATTAATTTTCAAATCACTAATTTCATTTTTTTTGCTAAAATTAAACAGAAATTAAATAAAAGGAAATATACTTAATTCATGGGGCATACCCCATACAGTGACCATCAAAGGACATGCCCTATGATGTCAACAGTAAATCAAATACAAAGAAGCAAAATCAGATGGCTATAGTAAATGTGCTAAAATAAAGCATAAAGCCTAAAAGGATATCAACAGACTAATACAATGTAAACCAAATTTTAAAAGCTAGCCAAACCCATAAAGACAGACCTAACCAAATTTAAAAACCTAGCAAACCAACAACAGCAGCAACAGCAACAACAACAGCAACACAGCAGCAGCAGCAACAACAACAACAGTATTAGCGCTCAACCCAATTAAGCTTTCCCAACGAGCAGCAGCAAGCATAACAGCAGTTAAACAACAACAACCCAATTAGCCACTCATAGTATAACCCATACATAGCAGCAGCAGTAACAGAAGGGCCCAACATCATAGCAGTAGCAGAAAGCAGTAGCAGTTGTAAGACCCCAACTTATTAATGAATAAAATCAAATTTTCTCTAAATATTATTGTGAATAATAAGGTGTTAATTTGATATAATACTTTGGTTATGGGTGAAATGTGCAAAATTTTCAAAATAAGCAAGTGGTTATAAAATATTCATTGTTGTCGGGGAATATTCGTTTGGTCGTGGAATATTCTTTCTATCGGGGAATATTCGTACGACGGCGGAACCATTTGTGGGCACCATAACATAATAACGGTCGGATGAAGAAAACTACAAAAATTGAGTTTTTATAAATAACGGCGTAGTTATTACCGTTAACACTGTTGGAATATCCGGTGGTTAAAATACAGTAATACGCGTGGTTGCATAGTAGCACACGGTTTTGCACAGTATTTTTGAATTATTGATTCTTACGTAAGAAGGCACTATTCAATAATTGTTACAGTAATTACTGTTCAATATTTTATTTTATTGGTTCAATAATTGCTGCGTTGATATTTTATATTATTGTTGTTTCAATAGTTGTCACTGCACAGTATTTCCAATTATTGGATCAATAATTCATATTATTTGAATAATATTATGAGATAACATTATTGGCAATGTCTAGAAAGTTCTGTCAAGGAGAGGTTTGGTCACCTAATTGCGCGCCAGTAAAGAGAAATCCTTATCGGAAAGCCCCCTCTTTCCTAAGAACGGCCTGGTTGTCATAATTGTGATTCTGTAATATTATTTGTGAATAATTAATTATTGATTTATATGATAAGGAAATATTTATTTTATGTGGATATAAATGATGAATTTATTTATGTGGTTATAAATGAAGGAATTAATGTTGAGGTGTTTTATCAGTATTTTGTCGGATTTGAGGTATTATTAGATTAAACTAGTGTTCTTGAGCTATATTGCGTGAGTTATATTTTTTAATCCGACTGTTGGATCGTTGTGATTTTTAGATATGTTATACATATATAAGTTGAGTATATGTCCACAAATTTTGAACCGTTAAAAATGAACGTATGATTTGTTATGAATTTTAAGAGGTGACTGATTCAGAAATTAGGTTTATAAATGATTTTGGTGAAAAATTCTAGAATTGAGTGGGCCCCACTTTTGGTTGGTGAGAAATGTGCTGGAATTTTTATTCAAATGTGGTGGGTGAGAATAGTAGCAGGTAAAGCCATCAGGTTGCAAGTCAAGTCTGCTTCGGCGTGCTAACATTTTTCTATAAATAGAGGGCTAAGTTAGAATTAAAAATCACACCAAAATTCATAAGTTTTCACTCTTTCTCTCTCTATATTATCGAGCGTATTTTGTGAGTATTTAGATACTTTGTGAGTTTTTATTTATCAGTGCAAGTTTCTTTCAGTCTTATACCGATATTTCGAACAGAAGTACTGTTATCTTGAGGTAAGGGATGTTATTTTCTTCTTAAATGATATTATTTTCTTCAATATCATTATGCCAAAATATTGGTTTGAACTTTTTATGCCGGGATTACTATTCACGTATACGGCACTATTCACATATACGGTACTATTCACGAATACGACACTATTCACCAGAAAAATAAAATTTTTCCTTTTTGTCCAAGATGTCTATTATGGTTACTATCTTGATTGTATCCATGTTTTGATTTTTATTTTTGAATTCTACTTCATAATTGGTTGTTATGGAGTATTATTGCACTTGGATAAACTGTAATACGAATCCCTAATATTTGTCCTTCTGTCTCACTGGATTCGTTTTCTTTAAAATATTTTTCATTATCCTCAGTCCTAAATGATGATATTACTGAATATCTTTGGCCTGTAGTGCAAAGATGAATGATTAACTGATGAATATCTTTGGCTCGTAGTGCAAAGATGAACAGGTGTTGAGATAAACATGACCGACTGGTGATACAAATAAATATCTTTGGCCTGTAGTGCAAAGATGAATATTTGATTAAAGGTGGTTATTGATTGATGTTACAGGGATAAAATATCGTTGATGGGCTTTTAAATCTTAGAAGATAGTAGAATTCATTCTCTACTTGACTCTTCTAATGGTTTGCTGTTTCCGCTGCAGTTGTTGATCTAAAACTTGTTGTCTATTATATTTTATCAGATTTTTTTCCTGTTGAAGACTAATGATAAGTTGCTGTATATTATCTTAGTCATAATATTCTTTACTGGGCTAGTTGAGCTTACCCTTTTCCTTTTTTTGTTCCATTTTTCTCAGGAGGCGAGAATATAGCGGAAACTAGTCGGGGTGTGGAGTGATGTTTCTAGTCAGTGGTGTTAGCAGTCCTCACTATTTTATAAAATAGTGTTTCAATAATTGTAATGAAGACTTATTTGAGTGTGGATATTGTCTAGAAGACAATATTTGTATTTAAACTCACAGTATTGTGTTGTTGTATTTTGCGCGACAAGTGTTTTAATAAAGTTATATTTGTTTCTGTACCATGTATTTGGCTACTTAGAATGGGTGATGTATACCTATTTTAGGGGCGTCACAGCAGCAGTTAAACAGCAACATCTGTATTAGCTAGGCTCCAACAGCCAAACCCACTATGCAGTCTAGTAGCAGAGGCACTCAAAGCTGGAAATCAGACCATTGCAGTAACAAGAACTCAGTTTTATGGCCAGCAGCTGCAGCAACATCCATTCGCCACAGCAGCCCAGAACTTGCAGCCCAAACCATATGCAAACTAAAGCAAATTTGCACCAGTAGGTGAAATAAAAGGCCATCACCAAGCATATGCAATAGTAGAAACTGCAGTAGCATACACTTTGTTGCAGCAAGAGATTCATAACAGAAAAAAAAAGAAATGGGAGCAAAACATTAGCATGACAGACTGCACCAGTAACCAAATGCATTTACAGGGACCTAGAAATACTTAGAAACCCAGCAGTATATGCATTCACTGTAGCACTCCCAAATAGTATGAACCACCCACAACAAAGGTAACAGTGTAATAAGATATTAACATCCTAGACCTGTTATATCACCAACAACAACATAACAGAGCACGGACGCCCAACAGATAGAATACATCAGATAACCATCATCACAATAAAGCAGATTAACAGAATACAATAGATAACTATCATCAGTAGAAGCATTGCCTATAAACTTTATACCTAATTGACAGAGTACAATCTTATCAACCACATGCGGATGTGATGCTTAAAACTGCATGAGATTAAAACTGCATGAGATTGATGAAAGCTATGCTACCTCGGTTCCTTTTCACATTTTTAGAATCTTTTTTCTCCTTTGATATTCCAAACTTGCCATAGCAGAGATCCTTCATGGAGGCAGAGACCTGAAATATAGTTTCCAAATTGGTTCATTAAGGTGCTAAGAATAAACCTAGAAAGTAGAGTTAATAACCTTGAGTAGTTCTAAGAAAGAGACATTTCTGTCATCCTGTCCCTATACCAAGGGCACACAGTTTAGCATGGATATATCTTTGTGCTTCTGTGTTATGATCTGACCTGAGTCCAACCAAACCTATCGTAAGGCTCATGACTTGGTACGTACTACAGTGGACCAAATGAAATGACCTAAGTAATGCCCTAGAGACGTGGATTGAGCCTTATTCTGGACACTGATTTGGACCCGGTGATCCCTTATGATAGGGAGTTAATTTATACAACAACAATAAGCAATCATTTAAAGAACGAATAGAATGAACCATAAAGAGAATTAAAGTCTTACGTTGGGGCAAGTTTGCCAATGCTATATAGCTTTTCACCTGAGACTTCATCTAGGACTCTCCCTGACATCTCAATAATGTATGATCTATCTCTATCAGTTAGGAGCCCTCTCTTTCCAAGCAATTTAAGGTCTCTTCGATGAAGCTCCCTCCCATTTACAAGCACTCTGGTATTTCCACCATTACAATACTCTGGCATGGGATAATTAAGTTCTTCAATAAACGGCTGGCATAATAAAGAACCAAGTCTTAGTTTTTAACATTAATGAATATACAAGCTATCATTAATATGGATCAGACTGGATATTGGTGAAACAATCGAAACTGCAGCTCTGCTGGATTTAGCAGTGAAATATGGATCCTGGGTTTGATCTAAATCGTTTATAGCAGCCACAATTCCAAGACCCATAAACCCATTTGCACCACCTTCAAACTTCTTTGAAGGTTTATATGATTGCTCAACAGAATATAAATGCAAGTTATACAGGTCAAAAGACGCAGACATTGATAGACAATCAGTCAAATTCAAAGGAACACAAGAAGTAGCAAACAGTTTTATCAGTAAATTCAAGATCAAATGACATTTAACCTCTATTAAGCTTTTATGAAAATGACAAACGAAATCTAGAATCTGCATATAGCCAGTAAAATATACAAAGTGAACTAGCAATAAGTAATAATCTTTTGCCAGGAAAATTCGCATATTAGGTTGAGGGGTCAAATATCCACTTTCACAAAGAAAATTAGAATCTCAAAGATAAGAAGTTAATTTTTCGGAATTTAAGTAAAAGGAAGAATATGAAGGAATAATCGGTGTAAATAGAAAATCAACAATCCGTCCAACTGCTTTACTCTTATATTTTACTTTTTCCATAATCTCCTTTAAGTGACAAAATGTTCTTTTAACTTTTCCTTCCACTAAACAAAATTATGGTATCTGCACCCCCCTAAACAAAGAAATCTTCTACATTACACCTAAGAATTCACTACTCTTATAATTTATTTACACTTTTACAATACCACAAGTAGCACTTTCCTCTGCCATTAGCATTATCAACTTCAACAACATCAACAACATATGTGTGTGTTTAGTGTGTTTGAGAGACCATTGATCAACACAATTACAGCAAAATAAAGATAGATCAGGCATACAATTTAGGCAATTAGGATTTCAAATATGATACACACACACACACACGCATATATATATATATTATATATATATATATATATATATATATATATATATATATATATATATATAGAGGCTGAACTGAGCACTGGTAGGTCTTTTGTGGGCAGAGGAAGGAGATAAACCGATTTGGGGATGAGCACTAAATGCTTCAAGCCAAGCATTAACATCAACATGTAATTCCCAATCAATTCCAATTGAACACAATCAATTTTTATATATATATATATATATATATATATATATATATATATATATATATATATATATACACACACACACATCGATACATATAGAGAGAGAAAATAAAAACTGACCTTATTGAACCAGATATCTCTAGTAGTTTCTACAGCATCTTCATAGCTGAAAAATTATCCCAATGCAACTATTTCTTTAAACTGCGACCATCAATTGTGACAAGCTAAAATAGCGAAGACGTATGCTGAAAGAGGGCAAAGGAATCCCCGGTGACAAATAAAGATATTCGTGTGTGTATGAAGATGGGAATTTCACAGGTTATATCAGTTTGGCACAATAAACCCTAGAAAAGCTAAAAGTTAAAAGATGAAAACCTCAAACCAATATATTCATGTGTGTGTGTGAATAGATGTATGGATAATTATGTATAGATACAAATTCTCACATGTAGATAAGCACATTGATACACGCATATATACAAAGAGAGAGGGAAAGTGACCTTTTCCCGATCGACAGATTCGAAGCGAGGGGCAGATTTAGCAGTGCGCTGGTATACAAATCAAATTTGAGTCGTCTGTGATTTAGCAGTGCGCAGGTATACAAATCAAATTTCGAGTTGTGGATTAAAAACTCATGAGAAAAATCATAAATTAGAAACCAAATTGATTTTCTTTCATGCCTTACTCTTTTTTCAGAACAACTCCTGAATTGGGGACTTTGTTCCCAAAAAAAGAGTTTGGTAACATTTAAAAAAAATCTATTTTAGAAGTAATATTATATGTAAAATTATTATTTCAAAAACATAAACATAAATCTAAATTTAAATTTTAAAATATTATAAATTAATTACAACAAATTAAAATATAACTCTTTCATAAAAAAAAGGTAATATTTTAACATTTATAATATGTTCCACAAAAAGAGTCATAATTACATAGTGTAAAGTTATTTACTTTATAGTTTATTAAAATAAATAGTTGATATTATAATTTACTTAAAAAGTGTTATTAAAATTAATTTTACTTTTTGTAAAAAATTTAAGGTATTTATATTCATCACAATTAATTCAAAAAAAAAATATTTAGAACAAGATAGCGACCAATTTTATCCCTCGTAAAAAACTTTTGAATAATGATATATAGTGAGTAATAATTCCTTCACTAAATAAATTTTTTTCTCGCAAATTTTCATCATAAATTGGCTCCAAAAATCTTTCTATCGTCCCAATTTTGTGAGGAAAAAAAATATAAATTGTGAAGGATGTTTCTTTTGCTAATAACTATATTGTCACTATACTTTTTTCCTTCGCTGCTCCTTCGCTAAACAACTCCTCATGTGAAGTAATAAATTCCTTCATAAAATTTCCTTCGCTAGAGGCCATTTTTGGTGTAGTGCATGTTGTTGGTTAGATCTTGTAGTGTTAGTGCAATACTACATGATCCAACAACAAACATGGCAAAATAGCATAACACCAATGAGATCTAAGCCTTCAAAGTAGCCTTCAAAATAGCTGTCAGAGCTGTTCTTCATTTCTGGGTTACCCAGAAATGAAGAACAGATCGTGATGTCTACTTTGGGCTTCCACAACTTGTTATTCGTGTTATGTTTTAGTGATCTAAGAGTTGCAGTATGTAACCAACATGTCAAGGAAGAGATCTATTACATAACATCACTATAAAAACAACAGAATTGCCAGATATTGTCCGGTCAAACCATGTCAGAAGCCACGACATTGAGTTTTCTGGGTTCCGTGAACTTTTTGCTTGGTTTGACCATCCTCCAAATTTAATATGTTTGTAATATTAGTGATATAAAAGCATTAAGCTGCAGTATAACTACTATACTATAACTTGAATACAACAACAAGCACAACTAAACACAAACGTGCAAGATCTAAGGCCATGAACATGCTGTCAGACCGACCTGGGCAGATTCTGGGTTACCTAGAACATGATCAGTCATGGTCGGTTAACGACCTTTGACCACTCATATCTGGAGTTCTAGACCTGATCTGACCTTGATTCAAGTTCCAGATCAAAGTCCTTATGGCAAACTACAAGTCCAAAACATAAAACACATAAAATCATAAATAGAGAGAGATCTACAGGGTCTGACATTCGGCTGTCATACACAAATTTCTAATTTTTTAGATTTTGAAAATTTTTAAATTCGAGCCTATAGATGTTATGGATCTAACATCTATTAACCCAGATCATCA
>CM029013.1:196688538-197103538 GCA_016801055.1 Panax notoginseng | reverse complement strand
GGAGGAAACTCCAGGCGGGACGGAATGTAAATAAAGTTGTAAAAGCAATCAACCACCACGGAGGAAACTCCAGGTGGGACGAATATATATATATATATATATATATATATATATATATATATATATATAAGCAATAAACGCACCAGATATAAAATCCAGGCTCATTGAACAAGGTTCGACCACAGTTGATATATATATATATATATATATATATATATATATATATATATATAAAAGCGAGTAAACCTACCAGATATAAAATTCAGGCTCATCGAACAGAGTTCGACACACAATTAATATATATAAGTATATATATATATATATAGGCATATTAGTCGCAGGTGTACCTGCGGCTGAGCCGTAGGTGTACCAGAGGCAACCCGGGTTGGCTCGGGTTTTTCGGGTCGGGTCGTCTTGAAGTACGTGCAATCCGGGCATCCGTTTGAGGTATACAAGACCTATTTCGGACCACCGTTGTCGAGAGTTGTACGATGACATGGGATTAGAGTTTGTACGAAGTCATTGAAGATGGGACGGTGCCCTCCGGTTTTCAAGCTTCAACTTTCATCCGTTACCCCATACAATAGTCACTCGGGATTGATTAGTCTTGTAGGACATTGTTGCATAGATATGTTGAGGCGACGTGGCGTGGCATTATGTTGGTCAGATGACGATGTTGCCCGTCACCGGTGTTATCGCCAGATTGGGCTGATAAAGCAGACGTTGCTCAGCTTCGCTAGGATTGAACTACTGCAATTGGTTGAAGGTCCTCATTGTCATCCTTGAGGTGTGCATGTCTTCCCGATGTTATCGCCAGGCTGGTACAGTGGATCTCGTTGTGAGCGTCGAGATTGAAGCTGGTCGCATTTGTAACAAGCATTTCTGGGGTTATTGCCGAAATTGCATTCCTTAGGGTTATCACCAAGGTTGGTGGCTATTCCCATGGTTGGGACTGAGACTGGATACCTCGGGGTTATCTCTGAGATTAATCGGTCTTCTCCTGTGTGTATGCCGGTATTGATCTGTATGCCTCGGGGTTATCTCCGAGATTGTAATTGTTACTCCCAAATTGCGATTCGGGGTTGATGCTGAACTTCCGGTAGTATCCGGTACGGATATGGACCGTCTTTCATGGTTCCCTCTTAAAAGATGAATCTGTTCTCCTGCAATGTTAGTTACAGTAGTACATAAAATTTTGAGTGTCTACAGATGCCCCTCTTTATCTTACTCATGCATAGCGATGCATGGGTAGGATAAAGAATCCTAGACACTTGAAACGTAACAAGACGAACATGGTACTATGGATAGCAACATGATGCAAATGTATGATGCATGTGTACGGGGTTGTAGCCCAACACGCTAGGGATGATTGCTGGCTCCCTGTTACTTTAACTGGGGATTGGCAACGATGACCAGATTTGATGTGTAATCCGAATCTGTTAGGATGTTGATGTTGGAGTTATCACCAAAGTCCTGTGTCTTTGATTATGACTTGATCCCGATGATGTATCTCTTATGTGTGAGAGATCTATGGGGATGAAGCTTAATCTGTTTGAGGATGTGTATAACATATTCCACCATCTATCCTCTTTATTGACATTCCCTTCATCGACGTGTGAATCAACGGCTGAAAGCTTGTGGGTAGATTGTCAAGGTTGCTTGACATCCGTTGTCGTGTAGATCACCAAAACAGTGCGTTGTGACCCCTACCGGGGATCCGCTGGGGAATACAAGCGGTCGGGTGTGATAACCTCGAATAGCTCTAGAGCTCTGATAGGTTTAAATCGCTATCGGCTGTAATAATGTCAAGGTTGCTTGACCTTCGTTGATATGTGTGTCAACAGCTTGAATGTACGTGGTAATCCCCTGCCGTGACTTCATGTTGTAACCCCCGTCGGGGATCTACTGGGGAGTGATGAATATAAACGTACGCCATGATCGAACAACTTTCCATGCTTCAATGGGTTTACTTGCCATCGGCTAAAATAACGTTAAGACTGCTTAACCTTCATTAATTTGTGTGTCAACGGATGAGCATGCGTTGTAACCCCAGCCGGGGACCTCACATTGTAACCCCCGTCGGGGATTTCATGTAGGTAATGACTGGAGTTGGTGGCATCAGACCTGTATAAGGTATTGCCATTTGTGATTTGTGACAACTGGGATCATTGGCAGGGTATACCTTATACTCAGGTGACTACCAATGAGTGACGTACATATTTAACGTCTAATCTGAGAGGACAAATGACTTGATAACAAATATTCAACATAGTAAATGTTAGTATTAAACCATGCTGAACATAATGATATGAAAATTTTTGTCTTTTGAGATAGTCAAATTGACACCTTTTTCTACTATTTTTTTGTCCTATTTGAGGTCCAATGAGCATAAGGTAGCAAGGTAAAGTACTCCTAGCATTGAGGTTGGCCTTATGCATGATGATTTTAATTTTTAATGCATATATTATGTGTATGACTTTGGGGCAGGTGTGCTACTAAATGGCCACCTAGACATGCCTATATGCATGTGGATAGTCCTATTTTCAAAGGGACTATGGCAAAAATTTTCCAAATGTAGGCATTGGGTAGTCATGCATTTTTAACTCTATTATATTTTAAAGTAAATGCATGCATGCATATAGTCATTAAATGCATTTTAGAAAGTTCTAGGTAAGGAAATACCACACCCTTTCTGAGGTGATTTGGAGAATTGATGTCCAGATATTATGGATTCGGATCAGCCGAGCAGTTCCTATAGGACCGCTTCGGGCGTACGGCGGAGGGCTTCTGATGTGCCTCGTCCTCATTCTGTCAGACAGCCTCGTTGGTTGGTGGAGGCCGTGATACGTCCTATCCAGGTAGATTTTCCAGACGTTGAGGATGAGGAGGTGGATATTCCGATAGAGGACCCCGCTCCTGCTGCACCTGTCCCTCGTAGGGAGCTTCCGAGCATTCAGGTGGTGAACTAGAGTTGCTGGGTGATTTGGGCAGACATCCATTGATATATTTATATGCTAACGAGGTATGTCATTAGACTTTGATCTTCCTTCTTTCCTATTGATGAGGATTAAAGGGTTTTGATGTTGATCTGCATTTCATGCAGGTTCCTGGTTTTACACAGCCTCGAGGGAACTGGTTCAACATTCACTCCATGTACCAGGCGCTTCATTCTGACTATAGAGTGGTAGTGCATGAGTGGGGATTTGGGGCATTTTTCTCCATCCTTCCCCGTCGTTGTCCGTGGGGTTATCTCAGAGCATTGTCTGAGCGATGATTTTATCAGACTCAGTCACTTCATCTGCTGGATTGCGAGGTGATGATGACGCCTATGGATTGGTGATTTATCATAGGTATGGAGTTTGGAGGGGAGCCAGTGCCTTGCATGGCAAATATTACCCCTACTACCGTTAGATCATTATTAGGAGCTCCGGCGGCGGCACTCAAAGGCAGGACTGTCCGTTCAGGTCCTTTGAGCGTAGATGCTATGAGCGAGCTATTGAGTGAGCCCATGTCTGATGATGTTAGGATCAGGGATCGCGTTCTACGGCGATTGTTCCTGATGATCATTCGAGGCTGCTTCATAGCAGATAACTCTTCCACACTATCTTTCGCTTTGATCAGCTCTACACGTGATGTGGACCGTATTAGAGAGTATGATTGGGGCTCCTATACCTTTGCCTATTTCCTCCAGGGCATGCGTATGCGCTCACAGAGTTTGATCGAGGCTTGGCTAGGATTTTACCCATTTCTGCTGGTGAGTATTTCTCTTACCATTTCCTCTTTATAGGTTAAGAGTGTTTACTAATAGCAGATATTTTTTCATTATATTAGCAGTTCTGGGCTTGTGAGAGGCTTCCATGCTTGCGTCCCGTGAGTGTTTTAGGTTTAGACACCTATCCACGAGGACGACGATGGCATCATTCGATTCTGCCAGAGGTCCTTGTAGCTGAGGGATTCACTCATTACCGTATGCAGCTGGAGTTGCTCACGACCGACACCATCATATGGCTTCCTTATTCCGGGGAACACCTGACCGTGGGTTTTGAGGATGGATACCCGACAGGAGCCGAGTATGTGATTTCCACCAGGAGAGTTCCTCTCTTCACGGATGGAGGCTGGGAGCTCTATTTAGGAGAGCGTGTTTATCAGGAGCACTACATGGGAGATCAGTATACCGATCTTGCCTCCTGCTAGGTGTTCTTGGCTCGTATCACAGTCACCCGTCATTGATATCCTATTATTGGGGGTGGACGGTTTTGCATTATCAGAGGGTCCTTGCACTCAGGATGTATTCTAGCATTAGTGGATCCCTCGTACTATTGGAGCCCAGTCCCGCGCCACAAGTTTATGAGGGACATGGTTCCAGGATCCTTGATGATGACGGATTTGCTAGCCTATGTCCGAGATCCGACTCATGTGACACAGATTGACAGTTTGACCCGGCAGTTGGACCAGGCACATATCTTTATCCGGTATTTGGGCAGAGATCCGGCAGAGGCAGATTCGTTTAATCCTTCCAGCTCAGTCGCTGGCCCCTCGGACGACCCATTTGGTTTTACCGGCGCAGATCCTCTTCTTTATAGGCCTGACATCCCTGTTGATAGAGATCCAGTGACTTAGGAGGAGTTACATCAGGTGGATAGGATTGATGATGTGGATATCGAGACCCTGGTCTTCTTCTGGTGTATATTCTCGTTATATCTTTTGATAGGCCTCTGTTAGATATTGGGTGGCAGTGCCCCATTCTCACTATATCTTTTGATAGGCCTCTGTTAGTAGTAGGGTGTCTGTGCCCCATTTCCCTGTATTTGTAGCTGTACAGAGATGATGTATTAGATGATGATATACTTAGGAATGTATGCACTGTTTTTTTATTCCCTATATCATATTGCCATCCATTATCTGTTGTGCATGTATCATATTATGCATATGTATGTATGTCCAGAGATATTCGGCATTGAGCCCTAGATGGTCTTATGACACGGCCCGCACAGATGTCTTCTTCAACAGTTAGCCGTATAGATCATACCCCACCGTCAGTGGTGGCGTCGGGTATGCGATCGTGGTATGATAGCATGTCACCACCAGACACGGTGATTGTAGATTATTTGCTGCAGCATACCATGACTTTATTGATGTTTCAGGTTCCCGCAGGGTTTGTGGATGGGATGCTAGAGCACTGGATACCAGATAGGCAGGTTTTCCTATTCGGGACCCATGAGTTGAATCCTACTCTAGAGGAGTATGCACGATTGACGATGCTGCCTCTAGACAGACCTTGTGTGCATCTGGCTTTGGGAGACATGAGTAGATGATTCATGACTCTCACTGGATTGCGGCGCAGAGTGGTACAGGATGAGTTGACATATGGCCACGTGATATCCCAGCGTTTTCTGTACGACAGATTTGGCTCGGAGGATAGCTATTCACGATATTCTGGGGATTTCACCGCACCGGAGGATCATTGACATTTGGCCAGAGTTGACGTACTGATGCTATGTGTACTATCATATGTGTATATGTCGCGATATATGGATGAGATAGATATAGGCGTTATCATGGCCGTGAGAGCTCTCAGGGAGGGTCGTACCATTGTACCTATGATTATAGCAGAGACCCTGCGGTTGGCATCGTATTGTTGCACGCATCCTACAGGAGTGTTTACAAGTAGCTCAGTCATGCTATATGCGTGGTTCATGTCACACTTGAGACCGATTGGCACTCTTTGACGGCATAGGTACTGCTTCACCCATGATGTAGCTATGTCCTACTCTTTTCAGCCATCAGAGTGTATAGATGCTCTGTCCTAGTCCACATTCTTGGCAGATATCAGAGATTCATTCAACATATTGCCGTGTTCGGGGCTTAGCTCACCATACAACTTCATTACTCATGCTCCGGGCATGGACTATCTCCCTCTGGCTGGTTTGAGGGGAGTGACCACTTATTGCCCATTGGCCGTGATGTCACAGTTCAACCAGTTCCAGGATTTTCATCCTTTTGAGGGGGCGACATGTCAGCATTCAGCTTCTCGGTACCTCTTAGTAGAGGACCAATCTCAGGTATACGCCTACTGGGATTGACGCGAGATAGCGGCTTTTTCTGTCAGTCATCCTGGTTATTCCGCAGAGTATTCCGCGTGGATGGAGATAAATATTTTATCGGCTGCAGCAGTATTTGCAGTACCGGAACGCGAGTTAGATGATGTAGAGCCCATGGAGGACATTGATACCTACATCGAGGAGGAGCCCACTGCTGGGTTGCCAACATTTCTTCCGGATTCTCCTAGTACCAGTACTGTTGTGATTCAGCACTCAGCACAATACTTAGAGCATAGTCTTCATCTGATGACCTTTGAGCGAGATCAGATTCGATCTATGATGTCGACTTCCCTTGTTAGGAGGGAGGCTGCTCTATTGGAGAGAGACGAGGCATTGGCTCGTAGAGATGCTGCCGTCGTTGAGCGGGATGAGGCTATATCAGCCAGAGATGCAGTGATAGTTGAGCGGGATATCGCCATATCTGACCAGGATGTATCCATCACAAATAGTACTGCAGTGAGGTCCCTTATCACTGGCATGATAGCAGAGATGAGAGCATATATTGATGATCATATGGTCACCATGCAGATGGCTACAGATCTGTTGGGTCGTGTGGATATTCTCATACAGGAGACCATAACTTCACCTCCATCTTCTGAGAGGGACGCCATGTTGGGCTTTTTAGCTCGCATATACCCTGACTTATAGGTGATCCTGTATTTACCTGCACATACTAGCTTAGCCATTTTGTCATGTACAGTTTACATTGTGTATATCAAACAACATTATATATAGGACAGGGAAATATATTTTTGATCACTTCCCTTTTAGATATGCTTTGCTACTTGCTTAATATTTTGCCTGCTGCTTCAGGGCTTGTGATCTTGACGGATTCTGAATTCCTTCTGGGTGGATGGACATTGAGTTGTCTTTGGATAGTTCAGAAGGGATCATCGATCTGTATGTATCCCTACCATCTTTGGTGTCTAGGGACTGGTTTCTGTATGGAAATGAGGAGAGGAGTGTGGCTTTCCTCTCTGAGATTGACCGCACCACAAATGGTCGCCAGTACTTCTATTTAGGAGAAGCCTAGTTAATTCCATCTCTTATGGATTGGTGTTGCTCTTCAAGGTATGACCACAACTTAGATGGTCGCCGAATCTCCTAGTTGGGAGGAGTTCAGGTAATTCCATCCCTTTGGTCTGAAGTGAAATGAAATGTAGTGGTTTGAAGGATGATCCCAGTACCAACTGACAAGGGTTTGTGTTTTGGTAGGGGGTGAGACCGCACTATGAATGGCTACCTACGTACTCCTATTGAAGAGGAGATCAGGTCTGCGTAGTTCGAACCCGGTGTAAGAGGTTCAACGCTGTATGTGGCAGGAATGGTGTGGGAATGTTTTTGTTGTTTTTGTTTTATAAGGAAAAAGGTGGAAATGTTTTTGTTGTTTTTGTTTTATTGCGACCGGGCCATATCAAATGGTTGCCTACGTACTCCTATTGAAGAGCAGATCAAGTCGACGTAGTTCGCCCCTCAGGGCGAGATGAAAAGCGTAATCCCATGTGCAGGTCAGAGTGCGGGGAAGAGAAAGTTCAATCCTAGGTTGAGGATAAACTGTAGGTGAAAAGTTTGATCCCAGGTATAGGTTGCCAAACTGTATACGGAAGAGAATCCATAGCCATAATCATACTAAAAACTGCCATCAATGCACTACGGGCTAGTGAGGATTTTTTTTCCACATCAGTTGTAACATTACGGTCATGATTACACCGAATAATCCCTGGTCATAATCATTCCAAGTCCATCTATGAACTACAGGCCGTAGATGACTTTCAACAAAATATAAACATGAGGATGATGACAATGATATAAGAATTCAATAAAACAAGTTCAAAAATTTATTTATCTAGGAACTGATAACGTTCAAATTGTCAACATGATACTGCTTTGTAGAGTAAAATTCAAGAATGCTCAGAAGAATATTTCCATGAAAAGATACTGGATGAAGCGCAAATATCAAGGATATTCCACTAATTTCATGGAGTATATAAGTCAAAGTTTTAACCAACTGAGTGTAATAAAGAATGGAATAACAAAAGAAATCACCATGCATGCGATAGACCGCACAGGCAGGTTATTCCAACAGAATAATAAATAACGGAACCAGGTCCGGCATAAAACGCACAGACAAGATATTCCAACAGAATAATAAAGAATGGAACCAGGTCCGGCGTAAAACGCACAGACAGTATATTCTGACAGAATAATAAAGAATGGAACCATGTCCGGCATAAACTTACAGACAGAATATTCCGACAGAATAATAAATAATGGAACCAGGTCCGGCGTAAAGCACAAACAGGATATTCCGACAGAATAATAAATAATGGAACCAGGTCCGGCGTAAAGCACAGACAGGATGTTCCAACAGAATAATAAAAATGTAATAACCGAAGAATTTCACTAAGTATAGGGTAGCCCGCGTATACAGGTTATTCCAACAGAATAATAAAGAATGGAATAACATAAGTTCTCTTCATGAATAAGAAAGAAAGAATACCGAGTACAACAAATAATACCCCTTACCTTTGAAAGAAGAGTATTCTGACTGGTAAGGCGAGGATATACTCGAAGAAAACTTGCACTACGCTCAAAGCTTTTTTAAACTCTAAATAAATACGCTTAAGATTATAGAAAAAGAACTCTCTCTATAGTTTCTCTCTCTAGAGTTTCAGTAAATTCGTAAGAAATAATGAAGGAATGAGCTTCTATTTATAGAAAAATAGACTGCATAGTAACTAACTCATGAACGGTCTAGATTGATTTACTTTAATCTGACGGTCCATATTTAAAGCAAAATCTTTTAAATAAAATATAATATATTCTATTTATAATCTAATTAAACGAATAACTTTATAAAAGATTTAACTATCCAAACACTGTACAGGCACTGTGCAAACACTATGCATAATAAAATATAACATATTCTAATTATTGTCTAATAAAATAGATAACTTTATAAAAGTATTCTATTTTATATAAAAAGATTTTACTATTAGCCTAATAAAACGAATAACTTTATAAAAGTATTCTATTTTATATAAAAAACTTTTCTGTTTTATTACATTAATAATATCAATAAAACAAAACTAAGTGACTTATCACGTAAGCCTCAATAATCAATACCGTATCCTACTATGCAACCACACGTAATACTGTACTTTTACTACCAAGTAGTTCAACAGTATTAACGGTAAAACTTCCGTCGTTATTTTCATAAAATATTTTTGTCATTTTCTCAATCCGACAATAATTTTGTTGTGGGGTCCACCAATAATTGTGCCGTCGCGAATATTCCCCGACAAAAATAATATTCCCCTACCAATCGAATACAATACAACAACTTGCATACTTTACAAAATGTATAAATACTACCCACAACTATAACGTTATCTCAAATTCACGCCATAATATTTAAAAAAATATTTTAAAAAAAATAAATCTTTATTCATAAAATCTGGGGTTTCACAGTCTCCACTCCTTATGAAATTTCGCCCTCGAAATTTACGTACGTACTTGGTATGCCGAACAGATGAGGACACTTCGTCAGATTCTAACTCTTGAGGTATAACCTTTGAGTGTTGAATACATTCCAAGATTTTTACAGGTACATCTTCATACGTTAAATTATCCGCTATCTCGTCCGGTTCTAAATCAATAATGTGATTTGGGTCGTCCACATATTTACGTAACATCAATACGTGAAAAACGTTGTGAACACGCGACATACCTGGCTTTGATACAAACTGTGACACCCCTAAAATAGATATACATCACCTATTATGAGTCGCCAGATACATGGTACATAATTCAAATACAACTTAATAATACAACTGTCGTGTACAATACGACAAAACATAAACTGTGAGTTTGAATACAAATATTGTCTTCTAGAGAGTATCCATACTGAAAAGGAGTCCTTATTACAATTATTATCAAACTATTACATAGAATAGTGAGGAATACTAATGCCATCATCTGGTCCATCACTCCGTGTCCCGACTCGTCCCAACTATATTCTCATTTCTTGAAGAGAACAGTGAAAGAAAGGGTGAGCTCAACTAGCCCAGTAAGAAATATTATGACTAAGATAATGCAGAATAAATTATCATTAGTTTTCAACAATGTTAAACTGATAAAATACAATAGACATCAAGTTTAACTGCAGCGGAACCAGCAATCCATTAAAAGAGTCAAGTAGAGAATAAAATCTACTATCTTTTATGATTTAAAAGGTTTTTCATCACTTTCATCGCTGGGACTCAGCTTAATAAATAATCCACATCATCGAAGCACTACAGCCAAGGATATTCATTAGTATCACAACCATAAATTATCCATGCATCACAGCCAAGGATATTCGTGTATTCATCAATGGTCATGATCATGCCAACAACTGTCCATCAATGCACTACGGGCCAATGAGAACTTTTACCACATCATTTGTAACATTACGATCATGATTACACTGAATAATCCCTAGTTATAATCATACCAAGTCCATCTATGCACTACATGCCATAGATGACTTTCAACAAAATATAAACATGAGGATGATGACAATGATATAAGAATTCAATAAAACAAGTTCAAGAATTAATTAATCCAAGAACCAATAACGTCCAAATTGGCAACATGATACTGCTTTGTGCAGTAAAATTCAAGAATGCTCAGAAGAATATTTTCATAAAAATATACTAGATGAAGCGTAAATATCAAGGATATTCCACTAATTTCATGGAGTATAAAAGCCAAAACTTTAACCAACTGAGTATAATAAAGAATGGAATAACAAAAGAAATCATCAGGCATGCGATGGACCGCACAGACAGGTTATTCCAATAGAATAATAAATAACGAAACCAAGTCATGCGTAAATGCACTGACAGGATATTCCGATAGAATAATAAATAATAGAACCAGGTCTGGCGTAAACGCACAGACATGATATTTCGACAGAATAATAGATAATGGAACCAGGTCCAGTGTAAACTCACAGACAGGATGTTCCAACAGAATAATAAATAATGGAACCAGGTCCGGCGTAAACGCACAGACAGGATGTTCCAACAGAATAATAAAGAATGGAATAATAGAAGAATGTCACCAAGTATAGGGTAGACCGCGTATACAGGTTATTCCAACAGAATAATAAATAATGGAATAACAGAAGTTCTCTTCATGAATACAAAAAAAATAATACCCCTTACCTTAAGAAAAAGAATACTAGATATATAACTAGTGCAGTAGTAGAATACTTTTTTTCTTTCTCTCTGTAACTTCTCTCTCTAGAGTTTCAGTGAATTCGTGAGAAATAATGAAGGAATGAGCTTCTATTTATAGAAGAATGGACTGAATAGTAACTAATTCATGAACACATCCAAACCCTTTACCCGACGCATCACTGTAGATGACAAATCCCTCCTAGCCAGATGGTATTGTCAGAACAGGTGCTGAAATAAGTCTCCTCTTAAGTTCTTGAAAATTCTTCTCACATTCTCACAACGATACTTAAGCTACATACATGAGTACGACGAAGTATCCTGTTATGTAGCTTAAATTCTTCTTCAATATCATCGTAGAAGTACGAACGTGGTAGCTGACGCGTTGAGTATAAGATCGTATGTGGTTACAAGTGTGAATATACGAACCCACGTGAAGATAACGAATATACGAGTACAATCGACTTTAATTGATAAAGTTAAAGCCGCTTAAGCTACATACTCAGAGCTGATGAATGCGAAGAAGAAGGTTCAAGAGGGCGTTATTCTAGTAGCAAGAATCGACGAAGAGAGGAAATCTCAACCCTCGATTTAATTGGCCCATTTGAAATCCTTAATCGAGTTGGAATTGTGGCCTATAGACTCGTTTTACCGCCAAGTATGTCGCATGTTCATAATGTTTTTCACGTATTGATGTTACGTAAATATGTGGACGACCCGAAGCACATTATTGATTTAGAACCGGACGAGATAGCAGATAATTTAACGTATGAAGATGTACCTGTTAAAATCCTGGAATGTATTCAACACTCAAAGGTTATACCTCAAGAGTTAGAATCTGACGAAGTGTCCTCATCTGTTCGACATACCAGGTACGTGCGTAAATTTCGAGGGCAAAATTTTATAAGGATGGGAGATTGTGAAACCCCAGATTTTATGAATAAAAATTTAATTTTTTTGAAATATTTTTTTAAATATTAGGGTGTGAATTTGAGATAATGTTATAGTTGTAGGTAGTATTTATAAATTTTGCAAAGTATGCAAGTTGTTGTATTATATTCGATTGGTCAGGGAATATTATTTTTTTTGTCAGAGAATATTCGTACGACGGCACAATTATTGGTGGACCCCACAACGGAATTATTGTCTGATTGAGAAAACGACAAAAATATTTTATGAAAATAACGGCAAAAGTTTTACCGTTAATACTGTTGAACTACTCAGTAGTAAAAGTACAGTAATACGTGTGGTTGCATAGTAGCATACGATATTGATTATTGAGGCTTACGTGATAAGTCACTCAGTTTTGTTTTATTGGTTTTATTAATGTAATAAAACAAAAAAGCTTTATTAATGTATTCTATTTTATATAAAAAGATTTTACTATTAGCCTAATAAAACGAATAACTTTATAAAAGTATTCTGTTTTATATAAAAAGTTTTATTAGACAATAATTAGAATATATTATATTTTATTATGCATAGTGTTTGCATAGTGTCTGCATAGTATTTGCATAGTAAAATCTTTTATAAAAATTTTCGTTTTATTAGATTATAAATAGAATATATTATATTTTATTTAAAAGACTTTGCTTTAAATATGGACCGTCAGATTAAAGTAAATCAATCTAGACCGTTCATGAGTTAGTTACTATGCAGTCCATTTTTCTATAAATAGAAGCTCATTCCTTCATTATTTTCTTACGAATTCACTGAAACTCTAGAGAGAAAAATTATAGAGAGAGAAGAAAAGTATTATGCTACTTCACTACTCCGATATCAAGTTTCTTTTACGGTAAGGGATATTATTTGTTGTACTCGTAAAGGGTATTCTTTCTTTCTTATTCATGAAGAGAACTTCTGTTATTCCATTGTTTATTTTTCTGTTGGAATAACCTGTATACGCGGGCTACCCTATACTTGGTGAAATTCTTCAGTTATTAAATTATTTATTATTCTGTCGGAATATCCTGTCTGTGCTTTACGCCGGACCTGGTTCCATTATTTATTATTCTATCGGAATATCATGTCTGTGCTTTACGCCGGACCAGGTACCATTATTTAAAAGATTTTACTTTAAATATGGACCGTCAGATTAAAGTAAATCAATCTAGATCGTTCATGAGTTAGTTACTATGCAGTCCATTTTTCTATAAATAGAAGCTCCTTCTTTCATTATTTTTTACGTATTCACTGAAACTCTAGAGAGAGAAACTATAGAGAGAATTCTTCTTCTATAATCTTGAGTGTATTTCTTTAGAGTTTAAGAAAGCTTTGAGCGTAGTATAAGTTTTCTTTGAGTATATCCTCGCCCTACCAGTCAAAATACTCTTCTTTCAAAGGTAAGGGATATCATTATTGTGTAAGGGGTATTATTTCTTTCTTATTCATGGAGAGAACTTCTGTTATTCCATTTTTATTATTCTGTTGGAATAACTTGTATATGCGGAATACCATATACTTAGTGACATTCTTCTATTATTCTGTCTTTATTATTCTGTTGGAATATCCTGTCTGTGTGTTTTACACCAGACCTGGTTCCGTCTTTATTATTCTGTCTTTATTATTCTGTTGGAATATCATGTCTGTGTGTTTTACACCGGACCTGGTTCCGTCTTTATTATTTTGTTGGAATATCATGTCTGTGTGTTTTACACCGGACCTGGTTCCGTCTTTATTATACTATTGGGAATAACCTGTCTGTGCGGTCTTTATCGCATGCATGGTGAATCCTTTTATTATTCCATTCTTTATTATTCTGTTGAAATAACATGTTTATGTGGATTACCACATGCATGGTGAATGATCCTTTGTATTTCATTCCTTATTAAATTGTGGAAATAATTTGTTTACGTTGATTATGATGAGAGTCATAATAAAAGCATTGGACTGATGAAACGTATTTATATTATATAGGCAACCCTCAACTTCTTCGTCGTACTCCTGCTCCATGATCTGAATCATTAGCCTTCGATCCATATCGAATTGGGGTTGACCGCAATATATAGGGTAGCCCACGTATATAGGTTATTCCAATAGAATAATAAAGAATGGAATAACAGAAGTTCTCCTCATGAATAAGAAAGAATACCCTTTACGAGTACAATAAATAATATCCCTTACCTTTGAAAGAAGTGTATTCCGACTGGTAGGGCGAGGATATACTCGAAGAAAACTTGTACTACGCTCAAAGCTTTCTTAAACTCTAAATAAATACGCTCGAGATTATAGAAAAAGAACTCTCTCTATAATTTCTCTCTCTAGAGTTTCAGTAAATTCGTAAGAAATAATGAAGGAATGAGCTTCTATTTATAGAAAAGTAGACTGCATAGTAACTAACTCATGAATGGTCTAGATTGATATACTTTAATCTAACGGTCCATATTTAAAGCAAAATTTTTTAAATAAAATATAATATATTCTATTTATAATCTAATAAAACGAATAACTTTATAAAAGATTTTACTATACAAATACTATGCAGGCACTATGCAAATACTATGCATAATAAAATATAATATATTCTAATTATTATCTAATAAAATAGATAACTTTATAAAAATATTTTGTTTTATATAAAATTATCTTCGTCCTGGGTGAGAAGAGGAATTTAGAATCACAATTATGATTATGAGTTATTCATATGATTATGGACATGAATTGTTGATTGATGTTACAGGGATAAAACATTATTGGTGGACTTTTAACATGGAGAAGATAATAGACCTAATGGTCTATTCGACTCTTCTAATGGATTGCTCGTTCCGCTGCAATTATGGTTGAAAAGTTTTATCAGCTACCATATGTTCTAAATCTCTGATTTATTAATGATGAAGGCTATTGATGATGTAAATTAGCTTTAATTATGATATTCTTTACTGGGCTAGTTGAGCTCAACCTTTTGCTTTCATTATTTTCTTCAGGAAGTGAGAACGCAGCAGGGACTAGTCGGGAAACGGAGTGATGGTCCAGATGATATCATTAGTAGTCCTCACTATTCTATGAAATAGTGTGATAGCTGTGGAGGTTCTCCCTAAACAGTATAGAAAAGTGTGTTGTATTCTATATATCATTTAGTAGTTATATTTGGTGATTCAGAAAGGGTGAGGCGAACCCAACTTTGGAAGGGTGTTTTGCCACTATCATACAAGATGTCTAATGACATACAATCTCGTGTTCTCATAAGACATGGTTGTGCACATCCACTTGCTGAATATATCTACGAGCACTACCTGTATGATCTTGGAGTTTAGTTGAAACATAATTTTTACTTTGAGACAACGGAGATATTTATATGTCAAGAGAAGACTCACCATTGGAAAGAAGATGATAGTAATCTTCTTATTTTTCTTGTAGGATTTTTGGGTTAACCAAGGATAATTCTGTGGACATATGATATCTATCATAACCTAGACGCATGGCCTCCCATGTACGAAGGTTTCCTTGAGCACTTCTCAAAGATTTTAATTTCTAAAATAGTTTTTAATTGTACTTTTATGTAATATACCATTGTAAGGTTGTGGTCAAGGCACCATGAGAGTTACATACATTTGTATTAAAACTCACAGCTTATCTGTTGTCGTACTCTGCACGATAGTTTAACAGTTGTATAAATGAGGTTGTATTTAAATTTTGTACCATTTATCTGACGACTCAAAATGGGTGATGTATACCTAATTTTGGGGCGTCACAGTTGGTATTAGAGTCTTTACCTGTCGATCTTACCTCTTTGAAAATACTTGCCTTTGATGTGATTTTAGGAATCGATTGGTTAACTACTCATCATGTTTTTTTTGTAAGGTTGTTAGCTTTCATACTCCTAACCAACCTATTATGCGAATTCAAAGTAACCAAACTACTAAAGTCAATCATTGTCATATCAAGCCATAAGTAAAGAGCCCCGAGCCTTTCGCTGATGACTTCCTTATGTGGAATGTAATGAAGCCAGACTTTCCGTAGGAGACGTTGTGAATGACGATGGCAAGTTGATAGGTATCAATGTGACATGTTATCCAAGTCTTGGATGAGGGTCACAGTTTTGAATGATATTTCTATTGTTAATAAATTTCCTGACGTATTCTTGAAAACTTCTTAGCCTACCCAGAGTGTGAAATCAAATTTTGTATTGACCTCAGTACAAAACCCATTTCTTAAACCCTTAAATATTTCTTCAACTAAAATGAACGTATTATGCGCCACAGACATTGGCTCGAGCTGTTGAAGATTACGATCGTACCATTCAATATCATTGTGGAAGTGCGAACGTGGTAGCTGACGCGTTGAGTAGAATACTATCCACAACTATAAATTTATAAATACTTTGCAAATACTACCCACAAGTGCGAATATACGAACCCACGTGAGGATAACGAATATACGATTAGAATCGACTTTAATCGATAAAGTTAAAGCCGCTCAAGCTACATACTCAGAGCTGATGAATGTGAAGAAGAAGGTTCAAAAGGGCGTTATTCTAGAAGCAAGAATCGATGAAGAGAGAAAATCTCAACCCTCGATTTAATTGGCCCATTTGAAATCCTCGATCAAGTAGGAACTATGGTTTATAAACTCGTTTTACCGCCAAGTATGTCGCGTGTTCATAATGTTTTTAACGTATCGATGTTACGTAAATATGTGGACGACCCGAACCACATTATTGATTTAAAACCGGACGAGATAGCGGATGAGTTAACGCATGAATATGTACCTGTTAAAATCCTGGAATATATTCTACGCTTAAAAGTTATACCTCAAGAGTTAGAATCTGACGAAGTGTCCTCATCTGTTCGGCATACCAAGTACGTACATAAATTTTGAGGGCGAAATTTCATAAGGAGGGGAGATTGTGAAACCCCAGATTTTATGAATAAAGATTTAATTTTTTTAAAATATTTTTTAAATATTATGGTGTGAATTTGAGATAATGTTATACTTGTGGGTAGTATTTATAAATTTTGCAAAGTATGCAAGTTGTTGTATTATATTCGATTGGTCAGGGAATATTATTTTTATCGGAGAATATTCGTACGACGACACAATTATTGTTAGACCCCACAACAGAATTATTGTCAGATTGAGAAAACGACAAAAATATTTTATGAAAATAACGGCGGAAGTTTTACCGTTAATACTGTTGAACTACTCGGTAGTAAAAGTACAGTAATACGTGTGGTTACATAGTAGCATACGGTATTGATTATTGAGGCTGACGTGATAAGTCACTCAATTTTATTTTATTAGTATTATTAATGTAATAAAACAGGAAAAACTTTTTATATAAAACAGAATACTTTTATAAAATTATTCGTTTTATTAGGCTAATAATAAAATCTTTTTATATAAAACAGAATACTTTTATAAAGTTATCTGTTTTATTAGACAAATAATTAGAATATATTATATTTTATTATGCATAGTATTTGCATAGTGCCTGCATAGTGTTTGCATAGTAAAATTTTTTATAAAGTTATTCGTTTTATTAGATTATAAATAGAATATATTATATTTTATTTAAAAGATTTTATTTTAAATATGGACCGTCAGATTAAAGTAAATCAATCTAGACCGTTCATGAGTTAGTTACTACGCAGCCCATTTTTCTATAAATAGAAGCTCATTCCTTTATTATTTCTTACGAATTCACTGAAACTCTAAAGAGAGAAAATTATAGAGAGAGAAGAAAAGTGTTCTGCTACTTCACTACTCTTATATTCGGTACTCTTCCTTTCAAGGTAAGGGATATTATTTGTTGTACCCGTAAGGGATATTTTTTTTTTTGTATTAATGAAAAGAACTTCTGTTATTCAATTCTTTATTATTCTGTTGGAATAACCTGTATACGCGGGCTACCCTATACTTGTTGAAATTCTTCTGTTATTCTATTCTTTATTATTCTATTGGAATATCCTGTCTGTGCATTTACGCCGGACCTAGTTCCATTATTTATTATTCTGTCAGAATATCCTGTTTGTGCGTTTTACGCCGGACCTGGTTCCATTCTTTATTATTCTGTTGGAATATCCTGTCTGTGCGTTTTACGCCGGACCTGGTTCCGTTATTTATTATTCTGTTGGAATAACCTGCCTGTGCAGTCTATCGCATGCATGGTGATTTCTTTTGTTATTCCATTTTTTATTATACTCAGTTGGTTAAAACTTTGACTTCTATACTCCATGAAATTAGTGGAATATCCTTGATATTTGCGCTTTATCCAGTATCTTTTCATGAAAATATTCTTCTAAGCATTATTGAATTTTACTCTACAAAGCAGTATCATGTTGACAATTTGGACGTTGTTGGTTCCTGAATAAATTAATTCTTGAACTTATTTTATTGAATTCTTATATCATTGTCATCATCCTCATGCTTATATTATATTAAAAGTCATATGTGGCTTGTAGTGCATAGATGGACTTAGTATGATTATGACCATGGATTATTCGGTATAATCTTAACCGTAATGTTACAAATGATGTGGAAAAAGTCTTCATTGGCCCGCAATGCATTGATGGACAGTTTTTTGGTATGATTATGGCCATGGATTCTTTTTGGCCGTAGTGCAAAGATGAATTATTTTATGGCATGATCAGGACCGTTGATGAAAATATGATTATCTTTAGCCGTAGTGCATGGATAATTCGTGGTCGTGATACTAAAGAATATCCTTGGCCGTACTGCAGGGGTGATTCGATGATGTGGATTATTTATTAAACTGAGTCCCAGCGATAAAAGTCATGAAAAACCTTTTAAATCATAAAAGATAGTAGATTTTATTCTCTACTTGACTCTTTTAATGGATTGCTTGATCCGCTGCAGTTAAACTTAATGTCTAATGTATTTTATCAGTTTAACATTGTTGAAGACTAATGATAATTTATTCTGCATTATCTTATTCATAATATTTCTTACTAGGCTAGTTGAGCTCACCCTTCCTTTCACTGTTCTCTTCAGGAAATGAGAATATAGTTGGGACGAGTCGGGAAACGGAGTGATGGACCAGATGATAGCATTAGTAGTTCTCACTATTCAATGTAATAGTGTGATAATAATTGTAATGAGGACTCCTTTTGAGTATGGATAATATCTAGAAGACAATATTTGTATTCAAACTCATAGTTTATGTTTTGTCGTATTGTACACGACAGTTGTATTATTAAGTTGTATTTGAATTCTGTACCATGTATCTGGTGACTCAAGATGGGTGATGTATACCTAATTTTGGGGGCGTCACAGTTGGTATCAAAGTTGTTTCGTGACAAGAAACAACTGAACGAGTGAGAATAAAAGATGCATGGGTAAAAGCCACACGACGCGCTGATATTGTGGAAAGAGAAGTCCGATCCAAGAAAGCTAAACTAGATGATATGTATTTCTCTTTTTCGACAGCAATTGGGAGAACCCAGCATCGAGTTTTGAATTACCCTATACATTGCGGTCAACCCCAATTCGATAGGGATCGAAGGCTAATGATTCAGATCATGGAGCAGGAGTACGACGAAGCAGTTGAAATTCAGGTTCTCACAATCTCCCCACCTTATGAAATTTTGCACTCGAAATTTACGTACGTACCTGATATTCGAAGAGATGAGAATACCTTGCTTTCTTTTCAGATTGTACCTTCCCGGTATTTTCCTCGCTATCATGATTTTCCCATTTCTCATCTCCTGTATTTAAGATATCATTCTAAAATATAGCTTCAAAACAAAGGTTAATCGACATATCACAATTTGTCAATTTATCAAGTAAACAATTTCAGCTTAGGTAAGTCACACACTAGCAAAGTATATAACTCGTCTCTCCCCTCCTAGTTCTAGACTCTTATCTCTGCCAGCGACCATATCCCTAAGCTCTGATACCAACTGTGATGCCCCCAAAATTAGGTATACATCACCCATCTTGGGTCGCCAGATACATGGTACAGGATACAAATACAAACTAATTATAAAACAGTCGTGTAAAATACGACAAAACATATGTTGTGATTTTTAATACAAATATTGTCATCTAGACAATAACCACACTCAATGGAGTACTCATTACATTTATTGACACATTATTTAACAGAATAGTGAGGACTACTAAAACTATCATCTGGTCCATCACTCCGTTCCCCGACTAGTCCCAGCTATATTCTCATTTCCTGAAGAGAACAGTGAAAGAAAGGGTGAGCTCAACTAGCCCAGTAAGAAATATTATGACTAAGATAATGCAGAATAAATTATCATTAGTCTTCAATAATGTTAAACTGATAAAATACAATAAACATCAAGTTTAACTGCAGCGGAACCAGCAATCCATTAAAAGAGTCAAGTAGAGAATAAAATCTACTATCTTTTATGATTTAAAAGGTTTTTATGACTTTTATCGCTGGGACTCAGCTTAATAAATAATCCACATCATTGAATCAACCCTGCACTACGGCCAAGGATATTCTTTAGTATCACAACCACGAATTATCCATGTACTACGGCTAAAGATAATCATGTTTTCATCAACAGTCCTGATCATTCCATAAAACAATTCATCTTTGCACTATGGCCAAAGAGAATCCATAGCCATAATCATACCAAAAACTGTCCATCAATGCACTACGGGCCAATGAGGACTTTTTCCACATCATTTGTAACATTACGGTCATGATTACACTGAATAATCCCTGGTCATAATCATACCAAGTCCATCTATGCACTACAGGCCATAGATGACTTTCAACAAAATATAAACATGAGGATGATGACAATGATATAAGAATTCAATAAAACAAGTTTAAGAATTAATTTATCTAGGAACTGATAACGTCCAAATTGTCAACATGATACAGCTTTGTAGAGTAAAATTCAAGAATATTCAGAAGAATATTTTCATGAAAAGAGAGTGGATGAAGCGCAAATATCAAGGATATTCCACTAATTTCATGGAGTATAGAAGTCAAAGTTTTAACCAACTGAGTATAATAAAAAATGGAATAACAAAAGAAATCACCATGCATGCGATAGACCGCACAGAAAAGTTATTCCAACAGAAAAATAAACAGTGGAACCAGGTCATACGTAGATACACCGACAGGATATTCTGATCGAATAATAAATAATGGAACCAGGTCCAGCGTAAACGCACAGACATGATATTTCGACAGAATAATAAATAAAGGAACCAGGTTCGGCATAAAGCACAGACAGGATATTCCGACAGAATAATAAATAATAGAACCAGGTCTGGCGTAAAGCACAGACAGGATGTTCCAACAGAATAATAAAAATGTAATAACAGAAGAATTTCACCAAGAATAGGGTAGCCCGCGTATACAGGTTATTCCAACAGAATAATAAAGAACGGAATAACAGAAGTTCTCTTCATGAATAAGAAAGAAAGAATACCCTTTACGAGTACAACAAATAATATCCCTTACGGGTACAACAAATAATATCTCTTACCGTAAAAGAAACTTGATATCGGAGTAGTGAAGTAGTAGAATACTTTTATTCTCTCTCTCTCTATAATTTCTCTCTCTAGAGTTTCAGAGAAATTTCCTGACATATTCTTGAAGACTTCTTAGCCTACCCCAGAGCTTGAAATCGAATTTTGTATTGACCCCAGTACAAAACTCATTTCTTAAACCCTTAAATATTTCTTCAACTAAAACGAACGTATTATGCGCCACAGACGTTGGCTCGAGCTGTTGAAGATTATGATCGTACCATTCAATATCATCGTTGAGTAGAAGATCGTATGCAATTGAGATGTTATTAACATAAAGATCCATTTCGTATAACTTACAAATGATGAAGACAGAAATAAAGACTCTAGGGACCCACGTGAAGATAATGAATATACGATTATAATCGACTTTAATCAATAAATTTAAAGCCGCTCAAGCTACATACTCAAAGCTGATGAATGTGAAGAAGAAGGTTCAAGAGGGCGTATTCTAGAAGTAAGAATCGATGAAGAGAGAAAATCTCAACCCTCGATTTAATTGACCCATTTGAAATCCTCGATCGAGCAGGAACTGGGGCTTATAGACTCGTTTTACCGCCAAGTATGTCGCGTGTTCATAACATTTTTAACGTATTGATGTTACGTAAATATGTGGACGACCCGAACCACATTATTGATTTAGAACCGGACGAGATAGCGGATAATTTAACGTATGAAGATTTACCTGTTAAAATCCTAGAATGTATTCAACACTCAAAGGTTATACCTCAAGAGTTAGAATATGATGAAGTGTCCTAATCTGTTCAACATACCAGGTACGCACGTAAATTTTGAGGGCAAAATTCCATAAGGAGGGGAGATTGTGAGACCCCAGATTTTATGAATAAAGATTTAATTTTCTCGAAATAATTTTTTAAATATTATGGTGTGGATTTAATATAATGTTATAGTTGTGGGTAATAATTAAAAATTTTACAAAGTAAGCAAGTGGTTATATAATATTCGATTGGTCGGAAAATATTCGTTTTAACAAGGAATATTTGTACAACGGCACAATTATTGGTGGACCCCACAACGGAATTATTGTCGAATTGAGAAAACGACAAAAATATTTTATGAAAATAACGGCGAAAGTTTTACCGTTAATAGTGTTGAACTACTCGGTAGTAAAAGTACAGTAATACGCGTGGTTGCATAGTAGCATACGGTATTGATTATTGATGCTTACGTGAAAAGTTATCTCAGTTTTGTTTCATTATATATATATATATATATATATATATGATTGATATTTATATATATTATACATATGGAAAGTTGACATGTGGGGGTAGAAAAAGAAAGAGAGATGTCGGGTGGGGGAATTAAGAAAGTGGTGATTGATATATATTTATATGTTAGTGGGTTTTGGTGGAGCATTGATATGGATGTGGAAAGAAAGTCTAGCCATGGGTGGTGTGAAAAGAGTACAATTATTATATGTTGTTATATATATAATATTGGTGTGGGTGTGTAATTACCATGTGATTAATTATATATATATAACTTATTTTTTTCTTTACTGATAATGCTTGAAAATTCATGGCCTAGCATTCACACGCCACTGCTAAATAATTCATCTGTGAAAGCATTCGGTGCACACGGACTAAACAGTATCCCTTCAATTATTCTGTAAATAGAAGCTCATTCCATCATTATTTCTTACGAATTTACTGAAACTTTAGAGAGAGAAACTATAGAAAGAAAGAATAAAAGTGTTCTGCTACTTCAACATATACATATATAATATCAAAGTTATAGAACATACTTTCAATTTGCCTGTTAATTCTTGCTAAACACCACCGAATTTGCTTTGAAAACTCAGAATTTCCTCTCAATTTTCTCAAGCTCTCTCTCAATTTCTCTCTCAAATCTCTGTATTCTCTAGGCTTAGCAAATAAGGCGTAAAACCAATTGATAAACCCTATGCGTAAAAATAAAACTGATAAACCTTAATACGCCAAACGTAATAAAATGTCAATTACCAAAACAAGCGTATATGTTATAAGTATATTATATTTATTATTTAATGTAATTTATTTATTTTATTATAATTCAAAATTTGAAAATTCAAAAGCCATATGGCTTTGTTTGGCAAAACTCTTTAAAATTTAAAGACTTAATATATTTAAGCCTTATTTGGGTTAAATCAATTTAAAACTACTTTAATTATTTTAGTAAATAATTTAGTTTATAATTTATAATCACATATAATTTATTTGGATTTCCATATCCAACACTAATCAAATAAATTAATTACCCATACTATATTTTAAATAAATATTCCACTTAAACATTTATTACAAAATTATAACTTCATTATAACTTTATTTACTAACTTAACAAACCAATTTAAATTATTAAATTTAACAACAATATAACCTCTCATGTTATATTACAAATTTCTAAATTACAAATTAATTTAATTTTTTATATTATCTAATAAATTAATTCATAAATATTTAATAATAATAGCCACATCAATAAAATATTTATTTCATCAATTTCAACAATAAAAACATCAAATAAATATTTATATAATTCAATAAATAATTATTATTACAATTTGAAATTTCGAATTGTTACATCCTTCTCTCCTTACAAGGATTCTGTCCCCACAATCACAACTCAAACAATCAAATCGTCACATTCTTCCCTTCTTACAAAGATTCTGCCCCAGAATCGAAGACACAGACTAAACAAATAACTCAGAGTAATTTTTAATCATTTCAGCTCCGAGTTCCCATGTAGCCTCTTCGACGTTGTGGTTCCTCCAAATCTCCTTCACAGAAAGTATCACTTTATTAATGAGCACTTGTTCTTTCCTGTCGACTATCTAGATAGGAATCTCTTCATAAGACAAATCTTTAATCAACTGCAACGGTTCATACGCGATCACATGCTTGTAATTGGGTTTATTTGGTCGCAACACAGACACATGAAAAATGTTGTGCACATGTTCTAATTCTGGAGGTAAACCTACCTCGTAAGCCACTTCTCCCACTCTTCGTAGTATCTCAAACGGGCCAATAAATCTTGGGCCGAGCTTTCCTTTCTTGCCAAAATGAGTTTTCCCCTTCCAAGGAGAAACTTTTAAGAACACGAAATTTCCTGCTTCAAATTCGCGATTCTACCTGTGTTGATCAGCATATTTTTTCTGTCGATCTTGAGCAGCTACCAATCTTGCTCTGATGAGTTTTATAACTTCAGTAGTCTACTGTACCAGTTCGGGACCTAACAGTTGGCGTTCACCGATTTCATCCCAGCACAGTGGAGTTCTGCACTTTTTGCCGTATAATGCTTCATAAGGCAGCATGCCTATGCTTGCGTGGTAGCTGTTATTATAGGTGAATTCTACCAATGGTAAATGATCGTCCCAGTTTTCTTTGAAATCCACGATGCATGCTCTAAGCATATCTTCTAACGTCTGGATTGTTCGTTCGCTTTGCCCATCGGTTTGTGGGTGATATGTTGTACTCATTCTCAGTTGCGTTCCAATGCATTCTTGCAGTTTCTTTCAGAAATTTGATGTCAATCTCGAATCTCTATCTGATACTATTTACACTGGAACTCCATGCCTCGATATGATCTCTTTAACGTACAACCTTACCAATTGATCAAGATTGAATCAAATCTTTATTGGCAAAAAGTGTGCAGAATTTGTTAGTTTGTCCACTATCACCCAAATCATATCGTACCCTTTTCTTGGTTATTGGAAAACCTAACACAAAGTCCATTGTGATGTGCTCCCATTTCCATTCTGATATTTCCAATGGTTGAAGTAATCCGCTTGATCTCTGATGCTCAGCCTTCACTCTCTGACATGTTAAGCACTTTGCAACGCATTCTGTAACGTCTCTTTTCATATTTGACCACCAAAAATGACGTTGTAGATCTTGATACATCTTTGTACTTCCCGGATGGATCGAATATCTTGAATTATGAGCTTCGGTCAAGATTTCGTCTTTAATCTCTGGTACTGGTGAAACCCAAATTCTTCCCTCGAACCTCAGTAACCCTTCGGTATTGATCTTGTATTTTGCATCACTACCTTCAACCACTTTCTCTTTGATCGTTTTGTATTCTTCATCTTGTAGTTGAGCATTCTTCACTTTGTCCACCAAAGTTGAACTAGCTTCTATCTGGAATAGTTGTTCATCGGATTCCTGTGGATATTTTATTTCCAACTCTAGCTTTGTCATTGTTGAAATAAGCTCCTCCTGAGTGGTTATCAACATCAACTTTTCCCGACCTTTTCTGCTTAAAGCATCTACTGTAACGACCGAGAAATTCGGATCTTATTGTAAAATGATTTTATTAAATTAAATAATAATAAAATCTTATTCTATGTGTTATCAAGATGGTTGTCATTATATAACCTAGTGACGTTGGAATGTCGTAGTATTTGAGCTACATGGATGAATTAAAGTGTTTGAATTTTCAAGACGAAAATAAATGTTTTTCGAGAAATTTTCCAAAAAATACTATTCATCGGTATTGGCTTGGGGTATAATTTTGGATTTCCAAGGAATACGTAATGATGGAATAATAAGGTGAGATGGATTATGTAGTAAAAATCTAGTTATGGAAAAAATGATATTTCGCTTGTGGACTTAATTTATAAACGTTAAGGAAGGCGAAATAGTAATGAATATGTAATAATGGTATGATACTTATGTATTGTACAAAGAAATAGAAATGAGTATAATACGAAGTATTATACGAGGTTGTATGAAGGGTGAATTATCGTATATAAATTCTATATGAATTAGAATACAAAAATAATACATAAACTATATGTGCTATGAAATGTTAATAGACTTGGAAAGATTGTTGGGAAATTAATATAAGTCCAAGGGAATTAAAGGGAGAGGCCCAATTATTAATTAAGGAATCAACTAGTGGTTTGTTAATACAAAGCACAGGGATTTAATTAATCCAAGCCCAAATTAGAATCCATGGATTGGTTGACCCATGGGGAAAACCATATCAATATGGTTAATATGTGATGACCAAGACTTAAGAGTAATGACCAAGTTAAATGAGTAATGACCAAGCAAAGGATAAGAGAGTGGTTAGCAAGTAATGAATAGTAAGGAGGTGGCTTAAGGAGGTGGGATGTTTTAAAGACCAAACTACCCTAACTTTGCAAGTGCTATAAATAGAGAAAACTTACAAGCATTTGTTGGTTGTTCAAATAATCTAGACTTCTCAAAGTGCTTAAGTGTTAGAGACAATAAGCTATAATAAGTCACTTCCATAAGCCAAGAAGAATAAGCAAGCTACTTACCAAGACAACAAAGAGTAAGACTTCTTCTACAATTATCTTCTATCTCTACTATGATAGGATGATAAGAAAAGTTGGATTAAGAAACATAAATGAGTAAGTAATGAACTTAAGCCAATTAAGTTGGCAATAAGTCATTTAAGCTAACATAAGTTATAACTTATGAGAAACTAATATGAACTTATAAGAAGTTTATTAAAAGAGAATTGATATGAAGGTAAAAGAAGTTATATGATCATATGTATACCTAAGTTAAATGTGAAGCACATGTACAATATGATGATTAAGAAACTCAAATTGTCATAAGTCATGAATAATCCAATCTTAAGTAGTTTATAATTTGATAAGTTATAAGCTCATGAGGAGTTAAAGTCCAACAATGAAAATAAGTTATTGTATTATATATGGGGAGATGTTCACATGATGAATGAAGTTCATTTGTAATGTTGAACAAATCGTAAGAATGAAGATTTGCCGGAAATTTCACGATTGGACGACGATCGTCGAATTCGTAAAATTCTCGGAATAGAAGTCAAATTTTGTGTTTGATCACGGAATCATTTCTTTACAATGGAGTTAAGTCATATTTAGCAATTAAGAGTTACGGACTCAAAAATGACCGGATTCCGACTTAGAACGAAGAAACAAGCGTTGAACGTTCACGAACGTTTATCGCTTCGTTAAAAAAATGAACCAATAGGTGAATTTTTAGCAAACGAAGTCAAATAGATAAAATTCTTGGATGATCATGTAGATTACGAAATTTGTGAACCGTAGGCTTTTGAACGAGCCAATTCGGACTTATAACGAAGAAGTTATGCGTCCGGGAAGTTCACAAAATTTCAAAACTGAAAATTTTATCTGGTGCACAGAGTTGGCGCCGCGGCTCCAACCCAATGCAAATGACCTGCGCCGCAGCGCCATATACAGTACCAAAAATTTCTAGAGAGTCGCGCCGCAGCGCGGCCCATTAAGTAAGGACTCGAGCCTCAGCGCCATGTCCGGGACATGCTAGAATAAGGCTCGCGCCGCAGCGCGAGATGTAAGTGTAAAGCTGGTGCCGCAGCGCCAGTCTCAGAATAAAGATAATAATGAAGGTTTCTAAGTACAAAGAAAGGAAATGGAAATAAACACAAACTAGAGGAAGGTAATGTAACATTGTTTAAACTTTGTTAAACCTTAAGGAATGTAATGTAAAGGTTAAGATAACCTAGTCGAATATAAATGCAATGGTAATGTTAAACCGGAATGAATAGTAACTAAATCTAATACACGATTAGATTGAAGCGAAGGGTATGATATAGTCATATACATATTTAATTATATGTGACCTAATGTAAAGTCATTATGTGATCATGTATTGTAGAGACTTGAACGACTTGAACATAAAGATAATTTATCATAGCAGACGCTAAAGGCAAGTATTCTAACTCTTGTTTCAGTTCAATCTGAACAAGTTTAAAATTCATGTATTCTCTCGCATGAATTGAGGTATATTGAGGTTAAAGCCAATCCCTTTTGGCTAGACTTGATAATCTACTCTTGCATTATCAAATGTTGCTATCTTTTTGTCAACTACTTGATATGATTTTCAAAAGAAGACTGAAATGTTAAACAAATGTTTTGTCGGTAAAACGACAGGCACGTGAGGTTTCCAAATGATTAAACGTATATACGTTTAATGGATATAGTGTTGATCAACATAGAGTACAATAGGCTGCTCACCTAGAAGTGCTCGTAAGTAATATCGGGCTTACGATATTCGTTCCGGGTTGTCCTTTTCAATAAAGAATGAATACTCAAGGTCTTTGACCGGAGTGAATATTTTACTAAATATTGTTGTTATTGTAAAATATTTTAAAAGAAAAGATGAAGTGGTACTTTGAATTATCAATAGTACTTCATAACTATTGTTCAGTTATTGAATATATACGATTTGTATGTGTCAGGCATGCTGTTATTAAATTATTATACTTGCTGAGCTAGCCATGCTCACTCTTGCTTGAACCATATAAATGCAGCTAAGACTGAACGTCCCGAAGGATCAAAAAGGGATAAAGGAAATGCTAAGGCAGATTGTTAAGCTGTCTTGTAATAATATAGGTCTATTGTTGTAATGTAACTGATATTATGACAAAGAACCTTTGTAATGTTTATAGAACCTGAGAATTGTAAATATTACTTTAATATATAAGAGTTATATTCGTTCTTTTAGACTTTTTAATTGAATAAATGTATGAATGTTGTACAGTATCGCACCATCTGTCGGGTTAGAAGATACCTGGATTTAGGGGCGTTACATCTACCACCACATTCGCTTTGCCTGGATGATAAAAGATCTCACAATCCTAATCTTTTATTAATTCCATCCATCTTCTCTGCTGCATGTTCAGGTCCTTCTGCGTGAAAATATACTTCAGACTTTTATGAGCTGTGTAGATCTCACATTTTTCTCCATAGAGATAGTGTCTCCATATCTTCAGAGCAAATACTACTGCAGCCAATTCCAAATCATGAGTCGGATAACCTTTCTCATAATCCTTAAGTTGTCTTGATGCATACTCAATAACTCTACCGTTCTGCATAAGAACACAACCCAATCCTTTATGTGAGGTATCACTATACACCACAAAGTTTCCTATATTATCTGGTAATGAAAACACTGGTGCCACACTTAACTTCTTCTTCAATTCTTGAAAACTCCCTTCACACTTCTCCGTCCAAACAAATTTTACAACTTTCCTTGTCAAATTTGTTAGCGGAGTGGCAATCTTGGAAGAATCTTGAATAAATCTTCTATAATAACCGACCAGTCCCAAGAAACTCCTCACCTCTGACGGTGTTCTTGGTTGTTCCCAATTGATTACAGCTTCCACTTTTGATGGATCCACTTAAATCCCATCTTTGTCAATTACATGACCAAAAAATTGTACACGTTCCAGCCAAAATTCACATTTAGAGAATTTCGCGTACAACTTTTCTTTTCTTAACGTCTCCAGCGTCAGACGTAAGTGTTCCACATGTTCTTCTTGAGTTTTGGAATACACCAGAATATCGTCGATAAATACCACGACAAAATTTTCTAAAAATGGTTTAAACACCATGTTCATCAAATCCATGAACGATGTAGGGGCATTGGTCAAACCAAAAGACATCACCAAAAATTCGTAATGTCCATACCGAGTTCGGAATGCCGTCTTCGGTACATCCTCCTTCCTTACTTTCAGTTGGTGATACCCACTTCTCAAATCTATTTTTGAGAAATATCTAGCACCTTTCAGTTGATCAAATAAGTCATCTATTCTTAGTAACGGATATTTGTTTTTAATAGTTACTTTGTTTAATTCCCTATAATCAATGGAATGACGCATTGACCCATCCTTCTTCTTCACGAATAACACCGGCGCTCCCTACGGTGATACACTAGGCTGAATATATTTCTTATCTAATAGTTCTTGCAATTGTACCATCAGTTCCTTCATCTCTATCATAGCCATTCTGTACCGGGCCTTTGATATCAGTTTTATTCTTAGCGCTAAGTCGATCACGAACTCAATCTCTATGTTAGGCGGAAGTCCTGGCAAATCCTTTGGAAATACGTCTGCAAAATCCCTAACCACTGGTATTTCTTCCAGTTTCACACCCTTCTTCTGAGTATCGACTATATAAGCTAAATAACCCATACAGCCTTGACTCAACAACTTCTTGGCCTGCATAATCATTAGATATCTCATTTGTCTAGGTGATTTGCTACCATAGAAAACTACCTTTAACGGAGTCAAAAGGTTTACACACTTCTTTTGACAGTCAATTATCGCTCCATAATTGAATAGCCAATCCATTCCCAAAATAACATCAAACTCTCCAAGTCTAATCGGGATTAAATCTACCATCATGATATTCCCCTTAATATTCACCTTACAGTTCTTGTATACAAACCTAACAGGAATTACTTCCTTATTCGCAATTTCTATGTTTAAAGGGAAATTCAGTTCTTCACTAGGCAACCCTAACCTCTTATCAAATTCATCAGATATAAACGAGCAAGTAGCACCCGAATCAAATAATACATAAGCATCAATATCATTGATTGGGATAATACCTGACACGACATCTTTTGATTACACCGCGTCCTGCACCGTCATGTTGAAGGTTCTTGCTGTGGGCTTATTTATTGACGTTGGTCTAGCAATAGTCAGTGTACCTCCACTAGCATTTCCACTGCTTCCATTTGCCTCACCAGATCTCCTCTAAGGGCATTCACGAGCAAAGTGATCCTTGGACCTGCACGTGAAGCAAATGTTTTTCTTAGGTTGATTGCAATTGGCCACAGTTGAAGCATACTCTTTTCCCCACCAAGCACACACCCTTGTGAAACTTCCCGTATGTAGCACATGCTTCAAACTTCTTATTTTTTTGGTTACCTTGCTGATTTCCAGCTCCCACATTTGCATTCCACTTCCTCTTCAAATTGCTATTTCCACCATTACCACCGCCATTTTTAGCTTCACCCTAATTCTTCTTCTTTCTCTGCTCTTGATTGTGTTTTGTTACAGCCTTGCCTCCACTACCGCTGTGAATGTCTTCAGCTAGAATAGGGAGACCCTACTGTACAACCAGGGCTTCAGTCCCTATTCAAACCTCTTTGCCATGCGTTTGTCTGTGCTAACTTGATATGGCGCGAACCTCGCCATCTCGTTGAATTTCCCTGCATACTCCGACACCGTCATTGTTCCCTACTTCAGTTCTAAAAACTACACTTCTAGCTGACACTTCGAACTCCTTGGGAAATAGGTCTCAAAGAATATATCCTTAAACCTATCCCAGGTCATAATCCCTTGACCTCCTCGAGTTTTATTGGCCTGCCACCAATAACTAGCCTCTACTTTCAACATGAATGTTGCAAAAGTAGTCTTCTGATCCTCCCCTACTCTCGCAACATTGAATACTTTCTCTATTTCCATAATCCATGTTTGCACCTCTATTGGATTCATGGACCCACGGAATTCAGGTGGTCCAACCGCCTTGAAATTCTTAAACATTGTACCTTGATTCTGTGGCTGATTATGTAATGCTCCCGTCAGTAGCGTTACGAATTGCTGAACTGGATTAGCCTCAGCATTGTTGTTATTGGTAGGTCCTTATCGTAGTTGATGTCTTGGAGGCATTTTCTGTTAAAAAAAACACCCATTAGATTGTTTCTCAATTCTGTTAAGTATTTTATACTTAAGTTGCACATCATAAAAGATTATCATCACAAAACACATAACACTTGGAATAAAATAAAATAATGACTTTTATTCATTTATAATCTTTTTGAAAACACCATAACAATAGCATCTCAGCTATTTACATTACTTCCTTGAACTACTAAAGTTCCAGGGTAACATCATCATCATATCCCATAGGTTACATAACACTTGGAATTTACATATTATTTAACACCTTATTAGTCTCATCACAGGCACATTCCCTATGATGTCCTACTAAGATACTCCCTAGCCTTTAGACGTTCTTCTTCCATAATCCGAAACATTGTTTGACGATCTAACACGTATGATGGCAGAGTGTCGAATTGAATCAAATAGCCCATAACCCGATCTTGAGCTCAATTAATCACGATGTTGAATACGTTATTCATCTCTTCCATCTTCATCCTCTTTGCTTGTGCGTCTCTTGCTGCTATCCCGGCTCGTTGAAAAGCTTCTTCATACGCATCTTCGGCTCTTGCCCTCTTAGTAGACTCTTCTCTCAACTTGTTCTTCAGTTCTGTAATCTTCGCTGTCATTTGTTCCTTCTATTCTTCAGTGTGAACCAGCTTCTCTTCGACATTATTCAGACATTCCTCTCGATCTAGGATCTCATCGTCCTTTTGTGCCATCGAAGTTTGTTGTTTAGCTACTATCTCTTGCAACTCCTCGACAGTATCCTGAAGTTCCACATTGCGGTCGTAGACTTCATCGTACATACGAGCAGCTATCGAGTTCAGTGGAATCTCTTCCTCCTCGTCCTCGTCATCCTCATGCTCCTGTGGCAGCTCAACGAGATCCTCCTCATCCGTTTCTACCTCATCATCCTCATCTTCAACCACTGTGACCAACGGGGTTGCTTCCCGTGGCAGTACTTGTTCCCACACCACATGAATATCTCAAGACTCCTCCTCTCTAGGCATTTGAGGTCCTTCCTCCCTAGCCTGACTGGATTCTCCGACATTAGTCATCCTTACAACAAAATTTTAAGTTTTAATTACTAATCATTACTACTCGACACTCACGAGCACATAAGTTGTAATCACATAAGCACATAAGTGTTTTATTACTTCTCCCTTAAAACTCGATAAGAGTTTATCACCACTATCTTTTCACAGGTTACTTCCTAAGGCTTTTCCCCACCTAAGGTTCATAACCTAGAGCTTTGATACCAACTTGTGACACCCCAAAATCTAGGTACTTCATTACCTCAAGATTTGGTGTTCACTTAATCAATACATTCATATTTATCTACCCAAACATAGTAATATTAAATCATAAATCCTCCCTTTAAATAGGGTTACATCATTAAATAAAAATCTTCCCAGGTTGTCTAACCTTAAACTTCATATAAGTGCGGAAATAAAATTATTACATCACATCATTAATTTAAAAGTCTATCATCATAACATTAAATGAAATTACAAGCCTTCATCACTTGTACATTTTTCCCTTTCCTTTGCTATTTGAAGGCTCATCGACCTTCTCAACTTTAGTTGCAATAATTATTTTTATGCAAGAGTGAGCAAAACAAATGCTCACTAGATACAAAAATGAATCAACAAGATAATGATAACTTCCAATGAATAAGCTCATTAAAATTGAATAGTACTCTAACAATAATAACAAGAGACTAGAATCAAAATATGGAATATATATATATATATATATATATATATATATATATTTGAAGGTCATAAGACCACGGACTATGTCCACAGTTGTAAGTAATCTTTCAACTTCAACTTTAACAGTCATAAGACTATAAGGACTCCTCGTACTTACGGGGATCAGCCCTTCGTACAATGTATTGTGAACAAACATTTCAACGCTAAGCGTAAATTATCCCCTAATAATAGGGTTGTTCATCTCAATATTTAGAGTACAAGTCCGCACCAAAGAAAGTTTGGTTTGGATACATTTCAAGGGTAATTTAGAATTCAACGGTCATCAACTAAGGATTAGTTAAATACAATATTGATAACGTCATGCTATGGAATAATCATAGCTGAATCGACAATATAGATTAAGATCATGTTCTAGGAATAAACTAATAGCATAGACATCGAATAATCATAACGTACCTCGCTTGAACAATATTAAGTCAAGGTTATTTAGAATTGAGTACTAAGCATGCATAACAAATAGTACTTTAAATGTTAAAACTTGTTCAACATGAGTATATTAGAATATGTAAACTTGCATGCTAGATAACAAGTTAAAGACAATAATAACTTGTTCAATATCAGATTAAGATCTAGATTTAGAAATCATAAAAAAACTAGTTACAAGAACTTACTCAATAGTAAGAATAAACTTGCACAATGTAATAAATGAACTATCTCAACGAAAGTGTAAAGTTAGAAAACTTGCACAATTGTAAAAGTTGAATTAAAGAACTTGCTCAATGTAAAAAGATAAGTTTAGAAACTTGCCTCGAGTGTAAGTTATAATATTAAACTCACCAACATAAAGGTTTAGAACCACCATCTATTAGATATACTAACATTCACGTTCCAACACAACACAAATTTCTAGTTAGACTTATTATTTTAGCATAAATCTTAAGTTACCAAACAAATATCAAAAATTACAAGTGTTAACCTTCATAACACTTGTTTACTAATCATCATGCTCACTAAGTTCTAATATACCACGTTCATCACTTACTAATCATTCTAAACTTTGAATTTATCAATTACATATCATGGTTCTGTTTTAACCTTCTTACTACATGTTTGACACATTAACATAACCTTAGACCAAGTGGTAAGGCTACCCCAAAATCTGCAGCAGCAGCAGAAGGCTCTGCCTCAGATGAGTGTATGGCGCTGCTGCGCCACACACAGCGCAGCTGCGCAGATTTTAGCCTTGGCAACAGCACAGCTGCGCTGGTGCACAGACAGAAGCAGAGGCGGCTATGAACAGTAGCCGACTTTAGCCCAACAAACATGAATTTCACCCAACAAACAATAATTTTAACATATAAAATAAATATAAAACTATCATAAACATGATTGCTACCATATTCATCAACATATAACAATTTAACAACACTTATAACTATTTTAATTTCTCAAATTTCTCATTTTCATATGAAAACTCCATTTTTGAGTTTCTTCACAAAAAATTAACACTATGATTTCAATTCCTCACCAAATCACTTCGTTCAAGTTACATTATCTTCGTTTCTTAATGAACTAGCATAAACAAGCTTCAATTTATAGTTTATCATACTAATTGGCCATCATAACTGGTACTTTTACAAAACATATGAGAAAACATATACTGTCATTACCTTTTCTACTATAATACAAAAATTAGTATACAATTCTTGCTTAAACACAAACTCTAATCATGATTAACACATACAACTATAAGTACTCAGTAGTATAATCATCAATTTAAAAAAATTTGAATTCACATAGCATTCAAATTATACCTTATTCATACATATAAATATATAATATCAAAGTTATAGAACATACCTTCAATTTGCATGTTAATTCTTGCTAAACACCACCAAATTTTCTTTGAAAACTGAGAATTTCCTCTCAATTTTCTCAAGCTCTCTCTCAATTTCTCTCTCAATTCTCTGTATTCTCTAGGCTTATCAAATAAGGCGTAAGACCAACTGATAAACCCTATGCGTAAAAATAAAATTGATAAACCTTAATACACCAAACTTAATAAAATGTCAGTTACCAAAACAAACGTATATGTTATAAATATATTATATTTATTATTTATTTTATTTTATTTATTTTATTATAATTCAAAATTTAAAAATCCAAAAGCCATAAGGCTTTGTTTGGCAAAACTCTTTAAAGTTTAAAGACTTAATATATTTAAGCCTTGTTTGGGTTAAATTAATTTAAAACTACTTTAATTAGTTTAGTAAACAATTTAGTTTATAATTTATAGTCACATAAAATTTATTTGGATTTCCATATCCAACATTAATCAAATAAATTAATTACCCATACTATGTTTTAAATAAATATTCCACTTAAACAATTATTATAAAATTATAATTTCATTATAACTTTATTTACTAACTTAACACACCAATTTAAATTATTAAATTTAACAACAATATAACCTCTCATGTTATATTACAACTTTCTAAATTATAAATTAATTTAATTTTTCATATTATCTAATAAATTAATTCATAAATATTTACTAATAATAACCACGTCAATAAAATATTTATTTCATCAATTTCAACAATAAATACATCAAATAAATATCTATATAATTCATTAAATATTTATTATTACAATTTAAAATTTTAGATTGTTACACTAAATACCTCGGGATTATCTCCGATAAGAATCGACCTTCTCCGGTGGAATTTCTGGTATTGGAACTGCATGACTCGGGGTTATCTCTGAGGTTGGAACTTATACTCCCGGTGTGTGCTCTGGGGTTGAGACTGAACTTCCGGTAGTATCCGGACTGGATATGAGTTGTCTTCAAGGGTTATCTCTGAAAGATGAATCTGCCCTCCTGTAATGTCAGTAATAGGTGTGCAGAAAATTTCGAGTGTCTACAGATGCCCTTCTTTATCATATTCATGCAATGCAATGGCATGTATAGGATAAAGAATCCTATACACTTGAAATGCAACAAGATAAATATGATGCTATGTGAAAAAAACATGATGCAAGTGCATGATGCATATGTTTTGTTTGATGGCTCTCCATCATAGTGGGAAGATTGCCGGCTCCCTATTGCTTCTGTCGGGGATGGCAATAAATAAGCAGCCTGGTGAACTGTCATGGACGTGTGATCTGCAACTAACAGGAATCTCTAGGAATGTTGACATTGGGGTTATCACCAAAGTCCTGAATCCTTGATACAAACTTTATTCTGAAGATGTGCCTCTCGTGTACAAGAGATCAGTGGGGATAAAGCTTTTGTCTACTTGAGGATGTGTATAACATATTCCATCATCGATCCTCCCCGATGATGTTGATCTTTCCTAGTTTGTATCGCCAGGACATATCAATGTTCTGTTGGATTTACTGCCAAAAGTATGTGTTGTCAGGGCTGCCCGACCTTCGTTGACGTGTGAATCAACGGATGGCCACGTGTTGTAACCCCCGCCGATGATAAGTGCCAAGGCTGTTTGTGTGACACCCCCAAAATAGGTATACATCACCCATATTGAGTCGCCAGATACATGGTACAGAATTCAAATATAACTTAATAATACAACTGTCGTGTACAATACGACAACATAAACTATGAGTTTGAATACAATTATTGTCTACTAGAGAGTATAAAAACTCAAAAGGAGTCCTCATTACAATTATTATCATACTATTTCACAGAATAGTGAGGACTACTAATGCACCATCGAGGACCATCACTCTGTTCCCCGACTCATCCCAACTATATTCTCATTTCCTGAAGAGAACAGTGAAAGAAAGGGTGAGCTCAACTAGCCCAGTAAGAAATATTATGACTAAGATAATGCAGAATAAATTCTCATTAGCCTTAAACAGTGTTAAACTGATACAATATAAAAAAAATCAAGTTTAACTGCAGCGGAACAAGCAATCCATTAAAAGAGTCAAGTAGAGAATAAAATCTACTATCTTTTATGATTTAAAAGGTTTTTCATGACTTTTATCGCTGGGACACAGCTTAATAAATAATCCACATCATCGAATCACCCCTGCACTACGGCCAAGGATAATCTTGTTTTCATCAACGGTCCTGATCATGCCATAAAATAATTCATCTTTGCACTACGGCCAAAGAGAATCCATAGCCATAATCATACCAAAAACTGTCCATCAATGCACTACGTGCCAATGATGACTTTTTCCACATCATTTATAACATTACGGTCATGATTACACCGAATAAATCCTGGTCATAATCATACCAAGTCCATCTATGCACTACAGGCCATAGATGACTTTCAACAAAATATAAACATGAGGATGATGACAATGATATAAGAATTCAATAAAACAAGTTCAAGAATTAATTTATCTAGAAACTGATAACGTCCAAATTGTCAACATGATACTGCTTTGTAGAGTAAAATTCAAGAATGCTCAGAAGAATATTTTCATAAAAAGATACTGGATGAAGCGCAAATATCAAGGATATTCCACTAATTTCATAGAGTATATAAGTCAAAGTTTTAACCAACTGAGTATAATAAAGAATGGAATAACAAAAGAAATCACCATGCATGCGATAGACTGCACAGATAGGTTATTCCAACAGAAAAATAAATAGCGGAACCAGGTCATGCGTAATTCACACCGACAGGATGTTCTAACAGAATAATAAAGAATGGAATAACAACAGAAATCACCATGCATACGGTACTTCGCATAGACATGTTATTCCAACAGAATACTAAATAACAAAACCAGGTCAGCCGTAATACGCACAGACAGGATATTCTGACAAAATAATAAATAATTGAACCAGGTCCGGTGTAAACGCACAGACAGGATATTCCAACAGAATAATAAAAAATGGAACCAGGTCCGGCGTAAAACGTACAGACAGGATATTCCGACAGAATAATAAATAATAGAACCAGGTCCGGCGTAAACGGACAGACAGGATATTCTAACAGAATAATAAAGAATGGAATAACAGAAGAATTTCACCAAGTATAGGGTAGCCCGCGTATACAGGTTATTCCAACAGAATAATAAAGAATGGAATAATAGAAGTTATCTTCATGAATAAGAAAGAAAGAATACCCTTTACGAGTACAACAAATAATATCCCTTACCTTTGAAAGAAGAGTATTCCGACTGGTAGGGCGAGGATATACTCGAAAAAAATTTGCACTACGCTCAAAGCTTTTTAAACTCTAAATAAATACGCTCAAGATTATAGAAAAAGAACTCTCTCTATAGTTTCTCTATCTAGAGTTTCAGTAAATTCGTAAGAAATAATGAAGGAATGAGCTTCTATTTATAGAAAAATAGACTGCATAGTAACTAACTCATGAACGGTCGAGATTGATTTACTTTAATCTGACGGTCCATATTTAAAGCAAAATCTTTTAAATAAAATATAATATATTCTATTTATAATCTAATAAAACGAATAACTTTATAAATGATTTTACTATGCAAACACTATGCAGGCACTATGCAAAAACTATGCATAATAAAATATAATATATTCTAATTATTGTCTAATAAAATAGATAACTTTATAAAAGTATTCTGTTTTATATAAACAGATTTTACTATTAGCCTAATAAAACGAATAACTTTATAAAAGTATTCTGTTTTATATAAAAAGTTTTTCTGTTTTATTACATTAATAATACCAATAAAATAAAACTGAGTGACTTATCACGTAAGCCTCAATAATCAATACCGTATGCTACTATGCAACCATACGTATTCCTGTACTTTTACTACCGAGTAGTTCAACAGTATTAACGGTAAAACTTCCGCCGTTATTTTCATCAAATATTTTTGTCGTTTTTTCAATCCGACAATAATTCTGTTGTGGGATCCACCAATAATTGTGTCGTCGTACGAATATTCTCCGACAAAAAATAATATTCCCCGACCAATCGAATATAATACAACAACTTGCATACTTTGCAAAACTTATAAATACTACCCATAACTATAACATTATCTCAAATTTACACCATAATATTTAAAAAAAATATTTTGAAAAAATTAAATCTTTATTCATAAAATCTGAGGTTTCACAGTTTGACCTTTGTTACTCTGTGTATCAACTGATGCAATCATCAGATGGCTTCCAACGCTTTATTGGGTTTACTTGTCAACGGCGGCAGTGACGTCAAGGTTGCTTGACCTTCATTGATCTGTGCATCAACGGATACAAACGCGTGACACCCCCGTCGGGGTTATGCACTTCGACATATGAAAATGTGTGATGCCCCGGCCTGGGATATGCACTTCGACATATGAAAACGCGTGATGCCCCGGCCGGGGATATGCATTTCGACATATGAAAATGCGTAATGCCCCTGCCGAGGATATGCACTTCGACATATGAAAATGCGTGATGCCCCGTTCGAGGATATTGTTGGGTAAAATCTAGTTACGCATAACACACAAATATACGTGGTCAACAAGTAATAAAGTGAAAGTAGAGTATCATTCCCACGAAGAATTGTTTAATAAAAATCATCAAGTACTAACTCGTAACCAACTCAATCTTATTTAAATGAATGAATTTTAAATTATATAATTAAACTACTATTAAATTCCACTAGTTAAATTAAGATTACGAAGATTTAAAATCATAACTTCACTTATTGCTTCATTTAAGCTAACACACTTCTCATCAATTATTCTCTATCCTGAATTGTTAATCAAGAATACTAAAGTAGATAGAACCACCTCTCGATGCATAATACTCATACTCACTTATATCCACAGATGATAGAATTACGCAAGACACCCTAATTAACTAATCCACTATACCTCTATGTGAATTACAATTAAAAGGGATTTAAAGCACAAGTTCTCTATAAGATTACATATGGTGTAAAGGCATATCTCTATCCTAAACACGAATCATGAATTTCATCTATGCAGAAATCACAAACACATGTTATCATGATCAGATCTAAATCTAAACTTCATCTCTCGAGTTCATATAGATTATCACGGTAATTGATGCCAATTAATTAAAAAATTAAGTCCAAATCATAATAAACAATCCTCACAATATAACATAATAATTGATAACGAAGCATATAAAATAAACTACACAATAAGATCCATTATAATCTTAAACAAAGAATTAGTTCATGTTATTGAATTAAAATTAAGAATCCACAATTGAATACACATTAAAAGAGAAATATAAAAGAAGATAAGAAGATATAATCTATTGTCTATAGATTTGATGCTCTCTCCTTTCTCCTACTTTTAATCTTCAATGGTCTCCAAGTTGCTTCAATCTCCACATCTAATAAGAACTAGAGTTTTGATCTAATCTACTCTAATCTAATCTAATAAAATCCTCTCTCTCCATCTATTCCTTATGATTCTCCTCCTTTTATAAGTCTCTTTATATATTTTTAAGTCCTCTTGAAAGTCCTTGAGTCAATCGGATCGAACCAATCCTTCTTGGACTCAAATTCGGATAAAAACTGAGTTTTCTATGCGTACACCGGCCCCGGCGGGGGGTATAAGGCTAAAAGGGCCTGCTCCGACTGGCATACACACTTTTTATAGCTTGTACCCTAGCCCCGGTGGGGGTTTTTGCACTGATAGGCCCACCCCGACGGGAGGCCCGCCACGGCGGGGGTCCCTTCTGGAAATTTTCTACTCTGACGTCCTTTGGAAAAATGGTCATAACTTCTTCATCTGAACTCTGATTTTGATGATTCAAGATGTTCCGGAAAGAGGAGACGTAGATCTACAACTTTCATGCTTTGTGTTATTCGAAATAAGGGCTGGATCAATGTTGAAATTGGCTCTGAAGTGGTTGTTATGTAAATGGTCACCCAAAACAGTGAAGTTTAATGTCTGTTGGTACAAAGGTCATAACTCATGCGTCCGAACTCTGATTGGAATGATTCAAGATGTTCCGGAAAGCTAAGAAGAAGCTATACAATATAATCAAAGTTCCAAGGCAAGAACATAAAATAAACATGAAAGCCCAAACAATGTCCGGATTGCTTTTCTTTACGATTTTATACCAATTCTTTGTGATTTCATACCAATAGTTGCTCACACAGCTCCCAAGCATATAATCTACAAAATGAACACAAAATGCAAGAAAAGTAACTAAAAAACATGAGTTTAAGTAACTAATTCAAGTAACAGATACCGGATAAGTAGGTATAAAAACTATTTATCAAATACCCCCAAACTTAAACCTTTGCTTGCCCTCAACCAAAAACACAAACAACAATGCTATGCAATGCAACTAATCTACATGCCTACAAATTCAGCAGTAATAACAGAAACAAGTCTATTCAACCGGTGTTAGAGAAATCAAGTAAACATGATAATACATCATATCAAAACAAATCATTAACTTCCCAATCAATCATCAAATCTTAGACTGTTATCACTAATATAGTGCGTGTGTGCTCCACAACAATGTTAACTGATATAAAATTAAATTTAAAACATAATAAGTCTCTTCGAAGGCATCATACAGTGTAAACTCAATAAATCCAAAAACAAGCTAGATCCAACTAAAATCAAACAATTACCAATATCGAGGGTTAATATGGGATACTTATGCTTCATTTTTCATCTACGGGGGCTTTTGGTTCTTATTTCCCGTTTTATTCATTTTTTTTCTGTTGGTTTATATAAACATAGATATGCAATGTCTTATTCCCTTAGGCTTTTCAATGCTACCTTAACGAGCTTTCGACCAACGACTCCCAGACCATTAAGACCTTAGGGCGCTAGGTGTAAAGACAATCCCCTTGGGCTTACTTACTCAAGTAACAATGGCCACAAAACTAGACAAGCACGTCATGGTGTTTATTTATTTTTTCTTTATTTTTTCTTTTTTTTATAGCTTATATACCCCAAATATTCCCCCAAACTTAGGTTCTTGTCTAGCTTTAGCCATCACTACTTATTCTTGTCACTCTTTCATTCAAACTAGCATCATCCTTTAGAATCTCATTATGTATCAATTTAAACTCAATCAATCAACAAGTTTTTTTTATTATGATATCCTTATTATACCAGTTTCAAACAGAAAAAGACTCAATTCAGAACAAAAACTCACATCAAAGCTCTAATAGTCAGTACTATACTTGTCTACCTAATTCCAATCTAATCATTGGTCAAAACAAACTGTAAATATCAAACAGCTGGACTCATGCAAGATGTACTAAATGCTATATAAACATAGTAAACTGACTACTAATTTAATTTTCTTTTATATAAAACTGAATGCAAAAACTAAATGTAACTATACGAACTACAATGTAAATAACTAACTATATGCAATATGACACTAAAATGCCCCCCCCCCAAACTTAAACTAGACATTATCCTCAATGGCTGAAATAGAAAAAAGTAAAGCAGAGGACTTCCCTGAAAATATAGCAATCCTCCTCCTTGTCTGCTAAGTTTGGAGAATAGGTTAGGCACGTGGAACAAATTGGGCACCAAACTTGAATTTGACTTGAATAACCTTTTCATAATCTTTTGCATGTCCATTGAACCTCCAATACCTACAATGAAGAGAGACAACATGGATTAGAATAACACTTGGATTGGTAAGAGAACTTAATAAGCAAATTAATTCCTATCTACTAAATAAACTAGTAAAACATATAAATATAAAAATTCCTAGGTTGCCTCCCAGTTAGCGCTTGAATTATAGTCTTTCTGTGACGCCCCCAAATAGGTATACATCACCTATTCTGAGTCGCCAAATACATGGTACAAAAACAAATATAACTTTATTAATACAATTGTCGTACAAAATACGACAACACAACACTATGAGTTCAAATACAAATATTATCTAATAGACAGTATTCAAACTCAAAAGGAGTCCTCATTACAATTATTGATATACTATTTTACAAAATAGTGAGGACTACTAAAACAACTATCTTGAATCATTACTCTATACCCCGGCTAGTTCCTGTTAAATTCTTTCCTCTTGAGAAGAACAATGGAACAAAAAGGAAAAGGGTGAGCTCAACTAGCCCATTAAAGAATATTATGACTAAGATAATATATAACAAATTATCATTTGTCTTCAACAGGGAAAAATCTGATAAAATATAATAGACAATAAGTTTTAGATCAACAACTGCAGCGAAAATAGCAATCCATTAGTAGAGTCAAGTAGAGAATGAATTCTACTATCTTCTAAGATTTTAAAGTCCACCATCAATATTTTATCCCTGTAATATCAATCAATATACACCTTTAATCAAATATTCATCTTTGCACTATAGGCCAAAGATATTCATTTATATCACCAGTTGGTCATGTTCATCTGAACACCTGTTCATCTTTACACTACGGGCCAAAGATATTCATCAGTTAATCATTCATCTTTGCACTACAAGCCAACGATATTCATCAAGTATCATCATTAAGGACTGAGGATGATGAAAAATATTTTAGTGAACGAATCCAATAAGATAAAAAGATAAAGATTAGAGATTCGTACTTTAGATAATTCAAGTTTATAAATACGTCATAATAAACCATAATGGAGCAAAATTCAAGAATAAAGATCAAAACATGGATACAATCAAAGATAGTAACCATAATAGACATCTGGGACAAAGAAGAGAAAATTTTATTTTTATGTGAATAGTGTCGTATTCATGAATAGTGCCGTATACATGAATAGTGTCGTATATGTGAATAGTAATTCCGACACAAAAAGGTAGAAATTCCACAATAAAATTTATATTAATATTTCAGCATAACGATATTGAAGAAAATAATATCATATAAAAAGAAAATAACATCCCTTATCTCAAAATAATAGTATTTCTGACCGAAATGTCGGATGTAAAGCCGAAGGAACTTGCACTGAATAGCAACTCTCAAAGTATCTAAACACTCACAAAATACGCTCGAAAATATATATAGAGAGAAAACTTATTTATGGTGTAATTTTTAATTCTAACTGTGAGACCCCAGATTTTATGAATAAAGATTTAAATTTCTCGAAATATTTTTTTAATATTACGATGTGGATTTGATATAATGTTATAGTAGTGGATAATATTTATAAATTTTGCAAAGTACGCAAGTTGTTATATAATATTCGATTGGTCGGGGAATATTCGTTTTAACAGGGAATATTCGTACGACGACACAATCATTGGTGGACCCCACAACAGAATTATTGTCAGATTGAGAAAATGACAAAAATATTTTATTAAAAATAACGGCCGAAGTTTTACCATTAATACTGTTGAACTACTCGGTAGTAAAAGTACAGTAATATGCGTGGTTGCATAGTAGCACGCGGTATTGATTATTGATGCTTACGTGATAAGTCACTTAGTTTTGTTTTATTGGTATTATTAATGTAATAAAACAGAAAAGCTTTTTATATAAAACAGAATACTTTTATAAAGTTATTCGTTTTATTAGGCTAATAGTAAAATCTTTTAATATAAAACAGAATACTTTTATAAAGTTATCTATTTTATTAGACAATAATTAGAATATATTATATTTTATTTTACATAGTGCCTGCATATTGTTTGCATAGTAAAATCTTTTATAAAGTTATTCGTTTTATTAGATTATAAATAGAATATATTATATTTTATTTAAAAGATTTTGCTTTAAATATGGACCGTCAGATTAAAGTAAATCAATCTAGACCGTTCATGAGTTAGTTACTATGCAGTCCATTTTTCTATAAATAGAAGCTCATTCCTTCATTATTTTCTTACGAATTCACTGAAACTCTAGAGAGAGAAATTATAAAGAGAGAGAAGAAAAGTATTCTGCTACTTCACTACTCCGATATCAAGTTTCTTTTACGGTAAGGAATATTATTTGTTGTACTCGTAAAGGGTATTCTTTCTTTCTTATTCATGAAAAAAACTTCTGTTATTCCATTCTTTATTATTCTGTTGGAATAACCTATATACGCGGGCTACCCTGTACTTGGTGAAATTATTCTATTATTACATTTTTATTATTATGTTGGAACATCCTGTCTGTGCTTTACGACGGACCTAGTTCCATTATTTATTATTCTGTCGGAATACCCTGTCTGTCCTTTACGCCGGACCTGGTTCCATTATTTTTTATTATGTCAAAATATCTTGTCTGTGCGTTTACGCCGGACCTGATTCCATTATTTATTATTCTGTCGGAATATCCTGTCGGCGCATTTACGCATGACCTGGTTCCAATATTTATTTTTCTGTTGGAATAACCTGTCTGTGCGGTCTATCGCATGCTTGGTGAATTCTTTTGTTATTCCATTCTTTATTATACTCAGTTGGTTAAAGTTTTAGCTTTTATACTCCATGAAATTAGTAGAATATCTTTGATATTTGCGCTTCATCCAGTATCTTTTCATGAAAATATTTTTCTGAGCATTTTTGAATTTTACTCTACAAAGCAGTATCATGTTGACAATTTGGACGTTGTTGGTTCCTGGATAAATTAAGTCTTGAACTTGTTTTATTGAATTCTTATATCATTGTCATCATCCTCATGTTTATATTATGTTAAAAGTCATCTATGTCCTGTAGTCCATAGATGGACTTGGTATGATTATTACCAGAGATTATTCGGTATAATCATGACCGTAATGTTACAAATGATGTGGTAAAAGTCCTCATTGGCCCGTAGTGTATTGATGGACAGTTGTTGGCATGATCATGACCATTGATGAATACACGAATATCCTTGGCCCGTAGTGGATGGATAATTTGTGGTTGTGATACTAATGAATATCCTTCGCCGTAATGCAGGGATGATGTGGATTATTTATTAAGCTGAGTCCCAACTATAAAAGTGATGAAAAACCTTTTAAATCATAAAAGATAGTAGATTTTATTCTCTACTTGACTCTTTTAATGGATTACTGGTTTCGTTGTAGTTAAACTTGATGTCTATTGTATTTTTATCAGTTTAACATTGTTGAAGACTAATGATAATTTATTCTGCATTATCTTAGTCATAATATTTCTTATTGGGCTAGTTGAGCTCACCCTTTCTTTCATTGTTCTCTTCAGGAAATGAGAATATAGCTAGGACGAGTCGGGGAACGGAGTGATGGACCAGATGATAGTTTTAGTAGTCTTCACTATTCTGTTAAATAGTGTGACAATAAATGTAATGAGTACTCCATTGAGTGTGGATATTGTCTAGATGACAATATTTGTATTAAAACTCACAACATATGTTTTGTCGTATTTTACATGATTGTTGAATAATTAGTTTGTATTGGTATTATGTACCATATATCTGGCGACTCAGAATAGGTGATGTATACCTATTTTGGGGGCGTCACAGTTGGTATCAAAGCTTAGGGATATAATCCCTAGCTGAGATGTGAGGTAAGAACTAGGAGGGGAGAGACAGGGGAATTCTTTCGCTAGTATGACCTACCTAAGTTTATTTGGTATTTAATTGGTCAGTCAGAGTATAGGAATAATATGTGATATGTTAATTAACCCTTGTTTTGTTGCAGTATTTGAAAATGACATCTGAAAATGTTGAGATAAGCAATGGAGCATAGGAGACCGTTGAGTCTCCACAGATCAATAATCAGGATAATGTGCAACAGGAAGACAACAATCCTCATGTAAACAACAACACTGATCAATTGACAAACGACGGTATGTTTAGGAGTTTTTTAGAATTCATGCAACATCAGGCGAAGGCGGCTCCTGTTCATAATGCAGGAGGAAACAATGGCAACCCACGGTTGGTCACCGCTAAGCAATTCAAGGAGCTGTGACCACCTGATATTTTGGGAAAGCCAGAACCACTTAAGGCGGAGACGTGGTTAAAGCAGATTACCAAGATATTTGATGTCTTGGGATTCTCCGAGGAGCAAAAGGTTCCCTTTGTCACCTTTATGTTGCGTGAAGAGGTAGATCACTGGTGGGAATTTGTAAAACGTACCCAGCCTGACGCACTCAAGATGTCTTGGGAGAAGTCCCAAGAGATGTTCAATGATAAATACTTTTTCGAAAGCATTCATCATATGACGGAGGTGGAATTTATCAAGTTAGACCAAAATAACATGGCCGTGTCGCATTACGAAGCCAAGTTTGCCGAGTTATCCTGATTTGCGTCCCACTTGGTTGATAATGAAGAGAGAATGACGCAGATATTTTTAAGAGGTTTGAAGCCGGAGATACGTCAATATCTTATTTCTCATAAACTGTGTTTGTATTCAGATATTGTAAATAGGGCTCAGTTAGTGGAGCGCAATAACGAGTCAACACAACCAAAAGAGAGCAGCCGGCAAAATGATAATACCGGTGATAACAGTCATCAAAGCGGTGACAATAAACATGGAGGGAATCAACATGCCAGAAATGGTAACCACTTCGGAGGTAATCATAGTCAAAATAATAAGAATGGACATTTCAAGAAGAGGAGATTCAACAATGATGGAAAGACGTCAGCACCCATTGTTAAGGAAGGAGAACGACCACCTATCATATGCTTCAAATGCGGAGGGGAGGGACACATCAGTCCAAATTGCGCGATGCCGTCCAAAGTATGTTATAATTGTGGAAGAGAAGGTCACTTAGCCTGATTTTGTCGTTCACCGAAGACAAGTTCAGCTAAGATGGAGGCACCAAAGGCCGTCCCAGAAAACTCAAAGCCGGTAGTTTAAGAGAGAGCGTTTTTTTTCGTGACAAGGAACCTGAATAAAATTATCACGGGTATGTTAGTCATAAACTCCTATGAAGTCTATACCGTGTTAGATACCGGTTCTACTCACTCTTTTATTTCACCTAGTTGTGTTCAATGTTTGAAGTTAACTCCGGAGAAGTTAGACTTTGATATATCTGTTTAAACTCAGTTGGGAGAAACCTTCGTTACCTCCACTATTTATAAATCTTTTTCAAATCAACACTTTCACGTTACTTGTCGATCTTATCTCTTTGAAAATACTTGTATTTGATGTGATTTTTGGAAACGATTGGTTAACAACTCATTATCCTTTTCGTAAGGTTGTTAGCTTTCATACTCCTAACCAACCTATTATGCGAATTCAAGCAACCAAACCACTAAAGTCAATCATTGTCATATCAAGCCATAAGTAAAGAGCCTCGGTCCTTTCGTTGTTGACTTTTTTGTGTGGAATGCATCGAAGCCATACTTTCTGTAGGCGACGTCGTGAATGACGATGGCAAGTTGATAGGCATTAATGTGACGTGCTATCCAAGTCTTGGATGAGGGTCACAATTTTGAACGATATTTCTATTATTAATAAAGTTCCTGACGTATTCTTGAAGACTTCTTAGCCTACCCCAGAGCGTGAAATCAAATTTTATATTGACCCCAGTACAAAACTCATTTCTTAAACCCTTAAATATTTCTTTAACTAAAGCGAACGTATCATGCACCAAAGACGTTGGCTCGAGCTGTTGAAGATTATGACCATACCATTCAATATCATCGTGGAAGAACGAAAGTGGTAGCTGACGAGTTGAGTAGAAGATCGTATGCGAGTGAGATGTTGTTAACACAAAGACCCATTTCGTATAACTTACAAATGATGAAGATAGAGTTAAAGACACTAGAGACCCACATGAAGATAACAAATATACGATTAGAATCGACTTTAATCGATAAAGTTAAAGCCGCTCAAGCTACATACTCAGAGCTGATGAATGTGAAGAAGAAGGTTCAAGAAGGCGTTATCTCAACCCTGGATTTAATTGACCCATTTGAAATCCTCGATCGAGTAGGAACTGTGGCTTATAGACTCGTTTTACCGCCAAGTATGTCGCGTGTTCATAACGTTTTTCACGTATCGTTGTTAGAAAAAACTTAGTCTTGGGGAACTTTGGAGCCAACTTGCAGAATAATTAATGAATCTAGAAAATTATGAAATCATGGGAGTTTTGTAGAGCATGTTACAAGCTTTTCATAGCCTCGAAAATGGACTAATTCTGATAACGGATGAAGAAGTTATGAAGATTTGAAGTATATGTTTCAAAAGTTGCAAAATCTGAAAAATTGGAGTTAAGTGCCAAAGGTCGAGGTCCTAGGCACTAGACTCGGTTCTTGGAATCTGTTCTTGGGCGATTAGGCGCTTGCCCAAGGCCAATTTTGGGCACCTAGGTGCTGGTCTAGTGTTAAGCCAAAATCTATTTGGACGTCCTTTAGTAAATTGGGCATAACTTTTTCATACGAACTCCGATTGAGGCGATTCAAGATGATCCAGAACGAGGACGAATAGAGCTACAACGTTTGCTTTTTAAGTTATTTAATTTAAGATAGTTAGAAGGGGTAAAAATTGTTATCTTTGGGACTATTGTATTTTCAGATGCAATCGGAGGACGTCGGGCATGCACGTATGCAACGTGCAATGTTTTCGACGATAAAGGTATTCAAGGTTATACTTCAAGAGTTAGAATCTGAAATAAAGTCAAGATATCCTCACCTCTTTGGCATATCAAGTGCGTACGTAAATTTCAAGGGCGAAATTTCATATGGAGGGGAGATTGTGAGACCCCAGATTTTATGAATAAAGATTTAAATTTCTCGAAATATTTTTTTTAATATTATGATGTGGATTTGATATAATGTTATAGTAGTGGGTAATATTTATCAATTTTGCAAAGTACGCAAGTTGTTATATAATATTCGATTGGTCGGGGAATATTCATTTTAACAGGAAATATTCGTACGACGACACAATCATTGGTGGACTCCATAACAGAATTATTGTCGGATTGAGAAAACGACAAAAATATTTTATTGAAAATAACGGCGGAAGTTTTGCCATTAATACTATTGAACTACTCGGTAGTAAAAGTACAGTAATATGCGTGGTTGCATAGTAGCACACAGTATTGATTATTGATGCTTACGTGATAAGTCACTCAGTTTTGTTTTATTGGTATTATTAATGTAATAAAACAGAAAAGCTTTTTATATAAAACAGAATACTTTTATAAAGTTATTCGTTTTCTTAGGCAAATAGTAAAAATTTTTTATATAAAACAGAATACTTTTATAAAGTTATCTATTTTATTAGACAATAATTAGAATATATTATATTTTATTATGCATAGTGTTTGTATAGTACCTGCATAGTGTTTGCATAGTAAAATCTTTTATAAAATTATTCATTTTATTAGATTATAAATAGAATATATTATATTTTATTTAAAAAATTTTGCTTTAAATATGGACCATCAGATTAAAGTAAATCAATCTAGACCGTTCATGAGTTAGTGACTATGCAGTCCATTTTTCTAAAAATAGAAGCTCATTCTTTCATTATTTTCTTACGAATTCACTAAAACTCTAGAGAGAGAAATTATAGAGAGAGAGAAGAAAAGTATTCTGCTACTTCACTTCTTTGATATCAAGTTTCTTTTACGGTAAGGAATATTATTTGTTGTACTCTTAAAGGGTATTCTTTTTTTCTTATTCATGAAGAGAACTTATGTTATTCCATTCTTTATTATTCTGTTGGAATAACCTGTATACGCGGACTACCCTATACTTGGTGAAATTCTTCTATTATTACATTTTTATTATTATGTTGGAACATCATGTTTGTGCTTTACGACGGACCTGGTTCCATTATTTATTATTATGTTGGAATATCCTGTCTGTACTTTACGCCGGACCTGGTTCCACTATTTATTATTCTATCGAAATATCCTGTCTGTGTGTTTACGCCGGACCTGGTTCCATTATTTATTATTCTGTCGGAATATCATGTCGGTGCATTTACGCATGACCTGGTTCCACTATTTATTTTTCTGTTGGAATAACCTGTCTGTGTGGTATATCGCATGCTTGGTGAATTCTTTTGTTATTTCATTCTTTATTATACTCAGTTGGTTAAAGTTTTAGCTTTTATACTCCATGAAATTAGTGGAATATCTTTGATATTTGAGCTTTATCTAGTATCTTTTCATGAAAATATTTTTCTGAGCATTCTTGAATTTTACTCTACAAAGCAGTATCATGTTGACAATTTGGACATTGTTGGTTCCTGGATAAATTAATTCTTGAACTTATTTTATTGAATTCTTATATCATTGTCATCATGCTCATGTTTATATTCTGTTAAAAGTCATCTGTGGCATGTAGTACATAGATGGACTTGGTATAATTATGACCAGGGATTATTCGGTATAATCATGACCGTAATTTTACAAATGATGTGGTAAAAGTCCTCATTGGCCCGTAGTGCATTGATGGACAGTTGTTGGCATGATCATGACCATTGATGAATACACGAATATCATTGGCCCGTAGTGCATGGATAATTTTTGGTCGTGATACTAATGAATATCCTTGGCCATAGTGCAGAGATGATGTGGATTATCTATTAAGCTGAGTCTCAACTATAAAAGTGATGAAAAACCTTTTAAATCATAAAAGATAGTAGATTTTATTCTCTACTTGACTCTTTTAATGGATTGCTAGTTCCGCTGCAGTTAAACTTGATGTCTATTGTATTTTTATCAATTTAACATTGTTGAAGACTAATGATATTTTATTCTGCATTATCTTAGTCATAATATTTTTTACTGGGCTAGTTGAGCTCACCCTTTCTTTCACTTTTCTCTTTAGAAAATGAGAATATAGTTGGGACGAGTCAGAAAACGGAGTGATGGACCAGATGATAGTTTTAGTAGTCCTCATTATTCTGTTAAATAGTGTGACAATAGATGTAATGAGTACTCCATTGAGTGTGGATATTGTCTAGATGACAATATTTGTATTAAAACTCACAACATATGTTTTGTCGTATTTTACACGATTGTTGTATAATTAGTTTGTATTGGTATTCTGTACCATGTATCTGGCGACTCAGAATAGGTGATGTATACCTATTTTAGGGGCGTCACACTAACTAAGCACCTATATATAGGAAAATACTAGAACATCGAAGCAGACTTAACTTGCTACCTGATGGCTTTACTTATTACTATTCATGCCCACCACATTTGAAATAAAATTTCAGCACATTTCTCACCAACTAAAAGTGGGGCCCACCAATTCTAGAAATTTCAAAAATGTTTTTTAAACAATAATCAGAAATTCAATAATTCATAACAAATAGCCCTTTTATCAGAAAAATACGTATTTCATGTGCTTTCCATAGGAATTTTAAATCTCTACAACTTTGTAGAAGAAAGTTTTTCCAAATTCCAAATAGAAAATGTCCGAAATCCACATACAGACGATTTTTAATATATTCATTCAGACAAAATACTGATAAAATACCTCAGCATTAATTCTTCCATTTTATAACCACAATAAATATATCTAACATTTATATCCACATAAAATAAATATTTTCTTATCATATAAATCAATAATTAATTATTCACGAATAATGTTACAGAATCATAATTATGACAACTATGTCGTTCCCAAGAAAGAGAGGGCTTTCCGATAAGAATTTCTGCTTACTGGCACGCAATTAGGTGACCAAACCTCTCCTTAGACAGAACTTCCTTAGACATTGCCAATACTGTTATCTAATAATATTATTCAAATAATATAAATTATTAATCTGATAATGGAGATACTATGCAATGACAATTATTGAAACAACAATAATATAAAATACCAGCATAGCAATTATTGAATTAATAAAATATTAAACAATAATTACTGTAACAATTATTGAGTAGTGCCTTCTTACGTAAGGATCAATAATTCTAAAATACTGTGCAAAATCGTGTGTTACTGTGTAATCATGCGTTTTACTGTATTTTAACCACCGAGTATTCCAACAGTATTAAGGGTAACAACTACGCCGTTATTTGTAAAAACTCAAATTTATCATTTTTTTTATCCGACCGTTTTCCGTTATGGGGCCCACAAATGGCTGCGTCGTCGTACGAATATTCCCCGACAGAAAGAATATTCCACGACTAAACGAATATTCCCCAACAACAATGAATATTTTATAACCACTTGCTTATTTTGCATAATTTGCACATTTCATCCATAACCAAAGCATTATATCAAATTAACTCCTTATTATTTCAAGATAATGAATAGAGGAAATTTAATTTTATTTATAATAAGTTGGGGTCTTACAACCTCCCCTCCTTATGAAATTTTGTCCTCGAAATTGACGTACGTACCTGGTGTTTTGAAAAGTTGAGGGTACCTCGCTTTTATTTTCGATTCCAACTCTCAAGTCATTTCTTCAATAGCATGGTTTCTCCATAAAACCATAACTTGTGATATAACCTTGGTGCGTAGGACATGCTCTTTCCTATCCAAGATCTTAACAGGTACCTCCTAGTACGTTAAATCTTCAGCTATCTCGTCTGGTTCTAACTCAATTATGTGGTTCGGGTATTTCACATATTTACGAAGCATAGATATATGAAAAACATTATGAACACGAGACATACTTGGAGGTAATGCGAGTCTATAGGCCACATTTCCTATTCGATCAAGAATTTAAAATGGACCAACAAATCTTGGATTGAGTTTTCCTCTCTTCCCAAATCTTGTAACTCCATTCCATGGAGCAATACGTAACAATACATGATCCCCAATATATAATTCCACGTCCTTTTGATAAAGATTCGCATAACTCTTTTATTAATCATGTGCCGTTTGTATACGTTGTCGAATCATTTGGATCTTTTCTGTAGTCATGCGTACCAATTCTGGTCCCAACAACGTTGCTTCACCTACCTCGTCCCAGCATACTGGAGAATGACACTTTCATCCATACAACGCTTCGAATTGAGCCACACTTATACTTGCCTGATAACTGTTGTTGTGACGCCCCCAAAATAGGTATACATCACCCATCTTGAGTCGCCAAATACATGGTACAAAATTCAAATACAACTTAATTATACAACAATCGTGTAAAATACGACAGAACATAATCTAAGAGTTTTAATAAGAATATTGTCATCTAGACAATATCCACACTCAATGGAGTCCTCATTACATTTATTGTCGCACTATTTAACAGAATAGTGAGGACTACTAATGCTATCATCTAGACCGTCACTCCGTTCCCCGACTAGTCCCGTCTACGTTCTCATTTTCTGAAGAGAACAGTGAAAGAAAGGGTGAGCTCAACTAGCCCAGTAAGAAATATTATGACTAAGATAATGTAAGACCCCAACTTTTATAAATAAAGATGAATTTTCTATAAATATCATTTTTGAATATTATGGAGTTAATTTGATATAATGTTATAGTTGTGGGTAATATTTATAAATTTTGCAAAGTACGCAAGTTGTTATATAATATTCGATTGGTCGGGAAATATTCGTTTTAACAGGGAATATTCGTACAACGGCACAATCATTGGTGAACCCCACAACGGAATTATTGTCAGATTGAGAAAACGACAAAAATATTTTATTAAAAATAACGGCGGAAGTTTTACCATTGTTACTGTTGAACTACTCGGTAGTAAAAGTACAGTAATACGTGTGGTTGCATAGTAGCACACGGTATTGATTATTAATGCTTATGTGAGAAGTCACTCAGTTTGATTCAATTATTGTCAGTTAATAATATGAATTATTTAGCGATAATGACGTTTTGTTTTATTCGTATTATTAACGTAATAAAACAGAAACATCTTTTTATATAAAACTGAATACTTTATTAAAGTTATTCTATAAATAGAATATATTATATTTTATTTAAAAGATTTTTCTTTAAATATGGACCGTCAGATTAAAGTAATCAATCTGGACCGTTCATGGATTAGTTACTATGCATTCTATTTTTCTATAAATAGCAGCTCATTCCTTCATTATTTCTTACGAATTCACTAAACTCTATAGAGAGAAACTATAGAGAGAGAGAGAAGAAGGGTATTCTGCTACTTAACTACTTCCTTAGTTCAGCTCTTCTTTAAAACGGTAAGGGGTGTTATTCTTTCTTATTCATGAAGAGAACTGTTGTTATTCCATTTATTATTATTCTGTTGGAATAATCTGTATACGCGATCTACCCTATACTTGGTGACATTCTTCTATTATTCTGTTGGAACATCTTGTCTGTGTGTTTTACACCGGACCTGGTTCCGTTTTTATTATTATTCTGTTGGAACATCCTGTCTGTGTGTTTTACACCGGACCTGGTTCCGTTTTGTTATTATTATGTTGGAACATCCTGTCTGTGTGTTTTACACCGGACCTGGTTCCATTATTTATTATTCTGTTGGAACATCTTGTCCGTGTGTTTTACACCGGACCTGGTTCTGTCTTTATTATTATTCTGTTGGAATATCCTGTCTGTGCGTTTTACGCCGGACCTGGTTCCATTATTTATTATTCTATGGGAATAACCTGTCTGTGCGGTCTATCGCATGCATGGTGATTTCTTTTGTTATTCCATTCTTTATTATACTCAGTTGGTTAAGTTTTGACTTCTATACTCCATGAATTTTGTGGAATATCCTTGATAATTGTGTTTCATCCAGTATCTTTTCATGAAAATATTCTTCTAAGTATTCTTGAATTTTACTCCACAAAGCAGTATCATGTTGACAATTTGGACGTTGTTAATTCTTGGATAAATTAATTCTTGAACTTGTTTTATTGAATTATTATATCATTGTCATCATCCTCATGTTTATAAAATGTTAAAAGTCATCTGTGGCCTGTAGTGCATAGATGGACTTGGTATGATTATGACCAGGGATTATTCGGTATAATCATGACCGTAATGTTACAAATGATGTGTTAAAAGTCCTCATTGGCCCGTAGTGCATTGATGGACAGTTGTTGGCATGATCATGACCATTAATGAATACACGAATATCCTTGGCCGTAGTGCAGGGGTGATTCGATGATGTGGATTATTTTATTAAGCTGAATCCCAGCGATAACAGTGTTGAAAGACCATTTAAATCATAAAAGATAGTAGAGTTTATTTTCTACTTGACTCTTTTAATGGATTGCTTGTTCCGCTGCAGTTAAACTTGATGTCTATTATATTTTATCAGTTTAACATTGTTGAAGGCTAATGATAATTTATTCTGCATTATCTTAGTCATAATATTTCTTACTGGGCTAGTTGAGCTCACCCTTTCTTTCACTGTTCTCTTCAGGAAATGAGAACGTAGCTGGGGCAAGTCGGGGAACAGAGTGATGGTTCGAATGATAGTATTAGTTAGTAGTCCTCACTATTCTATGTAATAGTGTGTTAATAAATGTAATGAGGACTCCTTTTGAGTATGAATACTCTCTAGAATATAATATTTGTATTCAAACTCACAGTTTATGTTTTGTCGTCTTGTACACGACTGTTGTATTAGTAAGTTGTATTTGTATTCTGTACTTCGTATCTGACGACCCAAGATGGGTGATGTATACCTAATTTTGGGGGCGTCACCGATAAGTGAGTTTTATACACATGAATTGGATACATTCGGGCTTAATTTATTGTTATTCTCAAGTATTTTAGAATAGTTTTTAAGTGTTTGTGTCCATTCATGCATGTTTTACATTGTTTTGTAGGAATTGGGACAAAAGTTACTTGGATCGACGTTCGGGGTGGCTAGATTCACGTTTTTGGCTTGTCATTTACACAGCAGTCACTTCAGAGCCAATTTGAGTATTTCTACGCACCTTATTTCGAAAACCTTAAAGAATGAAAGTTGTAGATCTACTTCTCCTCTTTTCGGAACATCTTGAATCATCAAAATCGGAGTTCGAACGAAGAACTTGTAACAGTGTTGGGGCGCTATTCCTAGTTCATTTTCCAGCGCCGGGGCGCTATAAGGCAGACTTTGAGCGTCGAGCCCAGCGCTGGGGCGCTGGGTGAAGGGCTGGGTGCGGCCTGGATGCGTTTTGGGCGAATTTTGACACCTTTTTGACTCCAAATTGGATTGGGTTTGTTCCTAACCTAAAAATTTGACTTGTAACCTATAAATACATGATGTAAGGCATAAAATAAAGGGGGATTACATAGCTTAGATTAGAGAAACACTCCATTAGATTAGACATTAACCCTAGTTCTTATTAGTTTTGGAGATTGAAGCAACTTGGAGATCATTGAAGATCAAGAGCAGGAGCAAGAGGGGAGCATCAGATTTGCTGACAACAGATTCTATTATCTTCTCTTATCATACTTTTATCTTTTAATGTTTATTCAATTGTGGATTCTTGGTTTTAATTAATTAATTATGAACTAACTCTTTTATTAAGATTTCAATCGAACTTTTTATGGTTTTGAATTGATTATTTAATTTATTCCAATTATTTATGTTGAAGTGAATTGTTCATCTTGCTTTGAGCTTATTGATTAATTATCTGATCAATAATTACCTTGTTACTCTAGAAGGAATTAGGAAAGGAATTCTAGGGTTAGAACTGGGCTTGGTGACATGTGACTTAGTTATTTGCACAGTGAATAATTAGGTTTGTGAATAGAATGAAAATATCTATTTGCCGCATGTAACATAAAAGGAATTGGGTTTGTAGCGAGTTTAATTCAATTATTTTGCATAGAGATATAGCAAAATTAATCTGGATTAAATAGAATGCAATTGATCACTCGAGAGAGGGCTTTTGGCATTTGAGAATTCCTGTTTACATTTCAGTAGATATAATAATTGGGATAGTTGAATAACTGATTTATAATTCATAATTGGGGATATTGGAGTCTTAATTCTTATTTATCTGAATTCCATCAATTCTTAGTTGTTTATTTTCTTTCTTTTAGAATAATCTTTTTGTTTTGTTTAATTTAGTTTTCTTAAATCTAGAAATCACAATTATTGGTTGTTTAAATAAAATTGATTTGGTTAAGAATTAGTATTTGGTAATTTTTATTAAATAATTCCTCGTGGGAACGATACTCTACTTTCACTTTATTACTTGTTGACCGTGTATACTTGCACGTATTCATTGATTGCTAAATCAATCAACAAGTTTTTGGCGCTGTTGCCGGGGAATTAATTTAATAATTATTTACCAATATTAATTTAAATCAAATTAGTCTTAATTTAAACATTTTTATTTTTATTTTTATTTCTCATTCTCTTCCTATATTTCTTTCTTTTTAGGTACCATGGATGACTTTGCGTATCAATGGCCATACACGAACATGACTCAACCACGGGTTGCGGAGATTGACAGACTCAAGAAACTTTCTGCATTGTCAGCACAGATGGAGACACTTTCGAGGATGCTTGAAGCTTTTGAAGCTCAACGTCGTCAAAGTGTGGCGGTTACTTGTGATTATTGTGCTGGAAATAATATGAGTTATCAATGCGCCATCAATTTCGAGCCGGTACAGTATAGTGGTGATAACCCCAATAGTTATGTCTATCCCAACAACTATCATCAGGATTGGGAGTATCACCCGGATTTTTCATGGAGTAATAATCAAGATCAATTTTATGCTCCAAGTCCAACATACCCACCGGATTTCTCGTGTCCACCTCCACTACAACAGGAAGAACATTCAAATTGGGAGGAAGCCTTGGACAAATTTATTAGAGCTTCTGACAAAAGGAACGAGGACCAAGACAAAAGATTTAATCAAATAGAGCTTCATTTGCAAAGCCAAGGGGCATCGTTAAAGAATTTGGAAAATCAATTGGGGCAGATAGCACATGCGTTGAACAACCGTCCTCAATACACTTGGCTCTATGACATGGATGACGAGACTGATGATGAGCCTGAACCAAATCTGCAATCGGATGTGCCAAATGATATAGATGTTGAAAGAGAGGAAAGACTTGGAGACCAACAAAAAGAGATCGGCAAAGATCTAACTTTGAGTATCAACGAAGATGAGCCAATTTTGATAGTGTCCCATGTACCTTCTCCACCAAAGTTCAAGAATCTGGTTAGTTTTGCAAAACCATGTCCGCTAGGTAGTCATGTCGTCGGCAATACTCCTTGTGACGTAAAAGCGAGTACAACTTCGAAGCCATGGTTCAATGAGTTGGAAAAGATAGAAGAAGATATTGTTGTGTCTGACAAGCCTCAATGCCAGAATCTATTCGCAGACACAATGAAAAAAATACCTAGATGTTGGACGTTCTTTAATGTGATCTTATCTAAACAAAGCATGCTCGGTGACTTTAACTCAATGGCCATTACAATTGGGAACCTCCCAAAAGTTACATTATTTCCGATGGATGGAGGGTTCCTCAATTTTTGAAGGGGAATTGGATAGAGAATTGAAGAAGTCAGGCTGAGACTATAAAACAAGCGCTTATTGGGAGGCAACCCAAGTTTAATTTTTATTTTTAGTTTTTATCAAGTTTTATATTAGTAGTTTTGAATTTGCATTTATTTAGGATTTAATAAAAGTGTTTCTATCATGTTTTACAGGTTATTCAAGTCAAATTCAAGTGTGGTGCCCAATTTGTTCCATGTGCTTAGCCTATTCTACAAACTTAGTGGACAATGAGGAAGATTGCTATATTTTCAGGGAAGTCCTCTGTTTTAATTTTTTCTAATTTAGTCATTGAGGACAATGTCTAGTTTAAGTTTGGGGGCATTTTAGTGTCGTTTTGCATATAGTTAGTTATCTGCATAGTAGTTCATTTTTTTTGTGTGTTAGCATTGTGTTTTTTTTAGGTTGCATATAGTACATGGTAGTGCATATAGTTAGTTATCTGCATAGTAGTTCATTTTTTTTGTGTGTTAGCATTGTGTTTTTTTTAGGTTGCATATAGTACATGGTAGTTATTTGCATATTCATATATGTGTTGCATTAGTATGTGTTCATGTAGTATAATTGCATTTTTTTTTTTATTTTTTTGCATGAATCTGTGCGATTAGTTGGTGTGGTCTTAGCTCGACCTATGATAAGATTGGTTTTGCATGTTAACTTGAACAGTGTTGATAATTGATGATGAGTTCTAATTTTAGTCATGATGATAATCTGAGCCTGTCTGAAACTTATGAAACTGATTAGCACTTAAAGTTTAACTGTTTTAATCTACTTGGTTCAAGGGTTTCATAATTTGTTTCTGAGGAAAAATCTTGGTTAAAATTTAAGGAAATTAGTGAACTGGCGGTAAAGGTTGGAATGACGTAAAAGCTTGAGTTTGGATGAATCTATGGGGTATATATATACAAAATGAAAATGAAAAAAAAAAGAGAAAAAAAAGAAATGATGAAAAGAAAAAAAAATAGAAAATCTAGAAAAAGAAAAAAAAAGAATAAACACCGTGGCATGCTTGTCTAGTTTTGTGGCCTTTGTTACTTGAGTAAGTAAGCCCGAGGAGATTGTCTTTACACCTAGCGCCCTAAGGTCTTAATGACTTGGGAGTCGTTGGTCGAAAGCTCGTTAAGGTAGCACTGAAAAGCCTAAGGGAATAAGGCATTGCACAGCCATGAGAAAAAAAAATGAAAAAAAAAACACGAGAAAGAGCAAAAATGCCCTCGTGGTTGAATAAAAGTATGAATAAATCTTGTATTTACCCTTCGACTTGGTGATTGCTTAGTTTTAACCGGAGTTGTCATGTTCACAAAAGTATTTGAATTGGAACTGAAATTTTCCTTCTAAGAAGTTTGTTATGTGATTATCTTGAATTGTGGATGGTTAGAATGGTTAACAAGCACACACACACAACATGGGTGATGACAGGTTTGGATTGACTAATTAGTTAGAGTTATGGATTTTGATTTGATTGGATATATTGTTTGAGTACCAATGGTAACTTTGAGGCCTGTTGCTATATATCATACAGATTTATTACTAGGTTCGTAGGTATATTATAAAGTAGATCATGCATATGCATTCATGTAGTTGAGTTAGTTTGTTTATTTTTAGTTCTTTTGTATTTTTGCTTGAGGACAAGCAAATGTTTAAGTTTGGGGGTATTTGATAAGTGAGTTTTATACACATGAATTGGATACATTCGGGCTTAATTTATTGTTATTCTCAAGTCTTTTAGAATAGTTTTTAAGTGTTTGTGTCCATTCATGCATGTTTTACATTGTTTTGTAGGAATTGGGACAAAAGTTAATTGGATCGACGTTCGGGGTGGCTAGATTCGCGTTTTCGGCTTGTCATTTACACAGCAGTCACTTCAGAGCCAATTTGAGTATTTCTACGGACCTTATTTCGAAAACCTTAAAGAATGAAAGTTGTATATCTACTTCTCCTCTTTCTGGAACATCTTGAATCATCAAAATCGGAGTTCGGACGAAGAAGTTATGGCCATTTTTCCAAAGGACGTCAGAGCAGAAAATGTCAGAACTTGTAATAGCGCTGGGGCGCTATTCTTAGTTCATTTTCCAGCACCGGGGCGCTATAAGGCAGACTTTGAGCGTCGAGCCCAGCGCTGGGGCACTGGGAGAAGGGCTGGGTGCGGCCTGGACGCGTTTTGGACGAATTTTGACACCTTTTTGACTCCAAATTGGATTGGGTTTGTTCCTAACCTAAAAATTTGACTTGTAACCTATAAATACATGATGTAAGGCATAAAATAAAGGGGGATTACATAGCTTAGATTAGAGAAACACTCCATTAGATTAGACATTAACCCTAGTTCTTATTAGTTTTGGAGATTGAAGCAATTTGGAGATCATTGAAGATCAAGAGCAGGAGCAAGAGAGGAGCATCAGATTTGCTGACAACAGATTCTATTATCTTCTCTTATCATACTTTTATCTTTTAATATTTATTCAATTGTGGATTCTTGGTTTTAATTAATTAATTATGAACTAACTCTTTTATTAAGATTTCAATCGAACTTTTTATGGTTTTGAATTGATTATTTAATTTATTCCAATTATTTATGTTGAAGTGAATTGTTCATCTTGCTTTGAGCTTATTAATTAATTATCTGATCAATAATTACCTTGTTACTCTAGAAGGAATTGGGAAAGGAATTCTAGGGTTAGAACTGGGCTTGGTGACATGTGACTTAGTTATTTGCACAGTGAATAATTAGGTTTGTGAATAGAATGAGAATATCTATTTGCCGCATGTAACATAAAAGGAATTGGGTTTGTAGCGAGTTTAATTCAATTGTTTTGCATAGAGATATAGCAAAATTAATCTGGATTAAATAGAATGCAATTGATCACTCGAGAGAGGGCTTTTGGCATTTGAGAATTCCTGTTAACAATTCAGTAGATATAATAATTGGGATAGTTGAATAATTAATTTATAATTCATAATTGGGGATATTGGAGTCTTAATTCTTATTTATTTGAATTCCATCAATTCTTAGTTGTTTATCTTCTTTCTTTTAGAATAATCTTTTTGTTTTGTTTAATTTAGTTTTCTTAAATCTAGAAATCACAATAATTGGTTGTTTAAATAAAATTGATTTGGTTAAGAATTAGTATTTGGTAATTTTTATTAAATAATTCCTCGTGGGAACGATACTCTACTTTCACTTTATTACTTGTTGACCGTGTATACTTGCACGTATTCATTGATTGCTAAATCAATCAACAGTCACCGTTGGTATCAGAGCTTAGGGATATGATCCCTGGCTAAGATGTGACAATAGAACTAGGAGGGGAGAGCCAAAACCACTTATAGCAGAAACATGGATAAAGCAGATTACCAAGATATTTGATGTCTTGGGATGCTCCGAGGAGCAAAAGGTTCCCTTTGCCGCCTTTATGTTGCGAGCAGAGGAAGATTACTGGTGGGAATCGATTAAGCGTACTCAACCTGCCGCACTGAAGATGTCTTGGGAGAAGTTCCAAGAGCTGTTCAATGACAAATACTTTCCCGAAAGTGTTCGTCACATGAAAGATGTGGAGTTCATCAAATTGGAGCAGAATAATATGACCGTGTCGCAGTATGAGGCTAAATTTGCTGAGTTGTCCCGGTTTGCGTCCCACTTGGTGGATAATGAAGAGCGAATGACGCGAATGTTTTTGCGAGGTTTGAAACCTGAGATATGTCAACATCTTATTTCTCATAAACTGTGTTTGTATTCAGATGTTGTGAATAGGGCTCAGTTAGTGGAGCGCGATAACGAGTCAACGCAACCAAAAGAGAGCAGTCGACAAAATGATAATACCAGTGAGAGCAGTCATCGAAGAGGTGACAACAAGCGTGGAGGGAATCAACAGGCTAGAAATGGTAACCACTTCGGTGGTAATCAGGACCAAAACAATAAGAATGGTCATTTCAAGAAGATGAGATTCAACAATGATGAAAAGACGTCAGCACCAGCACCCATTGTTAAGGAAGGAGAACGACCACCTATCATATGTTTTAAATACTGAGGGGAGGGGCACATCAGTCCAAACTGCGCGATGCCGTCTAAAGCATGTAATAATTGTGGAAGAGAAGGTCATTTAGATCGATTTTGTCGTTTACCAAAAACAAGTTTAGCCAAGATGGAGACACCAAAGGTCGTCCCAGAAAAGTCAAAACCGGTAGTGCAAGGGAGAGCGTTTGTTGTGACCTCCCAGAAAGCAAGGAACCCGAATGAGGTCATCACGGGTAAGCTTATCATAAACTCTAACGAAGTCTATACTTTATTTGATACCGGTTCTACCCATTCTTTTATTTCTCCTACTTGCGCTCATCGATTAAATTTGATTCCGGAGAAATTAGACTTTGACTTATCTGTTGAAACTCCATTGGGAGAAACCTTCATTACATCCACGATTTATAAGTCTTGTTTGGTTCAAGTTGGTACCAACACATTACCTGTCGATCTTATTTCATTAAAAATACTTGCATTTGGCGTGATTCTAGGGATTGATTGGTTAACTACTCATCATGCAAAAATTGATTGTTTTCGTAAGGTTGTTAGCCTTCATATTCCTAATCGACCTATTATGCGAATTCAAGCAACCAAACCATTAAAATCAATCGTTGTCATCTCAAGCCATAAAGCTATTCGTTTATTGAAAAACGGATGTCAAGCTTTCTTAGCTCATGTCACGGATCTAAACAAAAATACGTCAGTTTTGAATGATATTTCTATTGTTAATAAATTCCCTGACGTATTCCCTGAAGAACTTCCTGGCCTACCCCCAGAGCGTGAAATTGAATTTTGTATCGACCTTGAACCCGGTACAAAACCCATTTCCAAAGCCCCATATCGAATGGCTCCTATTGAACTTCAGGAGTTAAAGATCCAACTGCAGGAATTGTTAGACATTGGCTTTATTCGTCCTAGTACTTCTCCTTGGGGTGCTCCTGTTCTATTCGTGAAGAAGAAAGATGGAAGTATGCGACTTTGTATTGATTATCGGGAGTTGAATCATGTCACCATCAAAAATAGGTACCCATTGCCACGTATTGATGATCTGTTTGACCAGTTGCAAGGAGCACAATTCTTTTCAAAGATCGATATTCGTTCTGGATATCATCAGCTGAAGGTTAGAACTGAGGATATTCCAAAGACGGCTTTCAGAACTCGGTACGGGCATTATGAATTCCTAGTCATGTCCTTTGGATTGACTAATGCTCCTGCTGCCTTCATGGATATGATGAACCGGGTATTCAAGGAATATTTGGATCACTTTGTGGTCGTCTTTATTGATGACATCCTTATTTATTCCAAAAGCCGTGAAGATCATGAGCAACACTTGAGGCTGGTACTCCAAAGGCTTCGTGATTACTAGCTTTATGCCAAGTCGAATAAATGCGAGTTCTGGCTGGAGGAGGTAGCATTCCTTGGGTACGTAGTATCAAGGCATGGAATATCGGTTGACCCGGCAAAGATTGAAGCTATTCAAAGCTGGGAGCAACCTAAATCAGTGACCGAAGTACGTAGCTTTCTTGGTTTAGCTGGTTATTATCGGAGATTCGTGGATGGATTTTCTCGAATCGCTACTCCGTTAACTCAGCTGACTCGGAAAGATACAAAGTTCGGTTGGAGCGAAGAATGTGAGAAGAGTTTTCAAGAACTCAAGAGGAGACTCATTTCAGCACATGTTCTAACAATACCATCTGGCTCGGAGGGATTTGTCATCTACAGTGATGCTTCGAGCAAAGGGTTGGGATGTGTTCTTATACAACATGGAAAAGTCGTAGCCTATGCATCAAGATAACTCAAGGAATATGAGAGGAATTATCCTACTCATGATCTAGAGTTGGCAGCTGTTGTCTTCGTACTTAAAATTTGGAGGCATTACTTGTATGGGGAGAAGGTGGAGATCTTTTCGGATCATAAAAGCCTCAAATATTTCTTCACTCAAAAGGAACTCAACATGCGACAACGACGTTGGCTTGAACTGTTGAAAGATTATGATCATACCATTCAATACCATCCTAGAAAAGCGAACGTGGCAACTGACGCATTGAGTAGAAGATCATATGTAAGTACGAGTGCAATATTGTCAACACAAAGGCCCATTTTGTGTGACTTGGAAAGGATGGAGATAGAGTTAAAAACTCCAGGGACCCATGTGATGATGGCGAATATACGAGTAGAACCAACTTAAATCGATAAAGTTAAAGCTGCTTAAGCTACAGACCTGGAGCTGATGCGTATGAGGAAAAAAGTGCAAGAAGGTGCTATGCCGGAAGCAAGAATCGATGAAGAAGGAATACTTCGAGTCAACTCCAGACTTTGTGTTCCTAACAACCCTGATTTAAAGTATGAAATCATGATGGAGGCGCACAACACACCGTTTGCAATCCATCCTGGAAGTACCAAAATGTATCATGATCTTCGTCATACATTTTGGTGGAGCAATATGAAGAGAGAGATAGTGCTTTTTTTATCTCAAGGTGTTTAACTTGTCAATGAATCAAAGTAGAGCATCAAGTACCAAAAGGTCCATTGCAACCACTTGAAATTCCAGAATAGAAGTGGGAGCACATTACCATTGATTTCGTTACCGGTCTTCCTAAGGTTTCTCAAGGTATAGATGTGATTTGGGTCATTGTTGATAGATTGACCAAGTCTGCTCATTTCTTACCGATATGAGAAACTTATACACTTGAACGTCTTGCTCGTATGTACATAAACGAGATTGTAAGACTGCATGGTATGCCAGTATTCATAGTTTCTGATCGAGACCCAAGATTCACTTCACGATTTTGGGTTAGTTTACAAAAAGCTATGGGCACAGATTTACGATTTAGTTCGGCATATCATCCTCAGACGGACGGACAATCAGAGAGGACTATTCAAACTCTTGAAGATCAATTAAGACTCTGTGTCTTTGACTTCAAGGGAAGTTGGGACAAGTTCTTACCATTGGTGGAGTTTTCCTACAACAACAGTTATCAAGCAAGTATTGGCATGGCTCCATTCGAAGCATTGTATGGAAGAAAATGTCGTTCTCCAGTATGCTGGGATGAGGTGGGTGAAGTAACGTTGTTGGGACCGGAGTTGGTACGTATGACTACAGAAAAGATTCAAACGATCCGACAACGTATAAAAACCTCACAAGATCGACAAAAGAGTTATGTTGATCTTTATCGAAAGGACGTGGAATTTGATGTAGGAGATCATGTGTTCTTACGTGTTGCTCCACGGAAAGGAGTTACGAGATTTGGAAAGAGAGGAAAGCTCAATCCTCGATTCATCGGTCCATTTTTAATCCTCGATCGAGTAGGAACTGTGGTTTATAGACTCGCTTTACCGCCAAGTATGTCTCGTGTTCATAACGTTTTTCACATATCCATGTTACGCAAATATGTGGAAGACCCGAACCACATTATTGAGTTAGAACCGGATGAAATAGCGGAGGATTTGACGTATGAAGAAGTTCATGTTCAAATCTTGGATAAGAAGGAACATATTCTACGCTCCAAGATTATACCTCAAGTCAAAGTTTTATGGAGAAACCACGATGTTGAGGAAATGACTTGGGAGTTAGAATCTGAAATGAAATCAAGGTATCATTACCTCTTCGACATACCAGGTACGTACCCTAATTTCGAGGGCGAAATTTCATAAGAAGGGGAGGTTGTAAGACCCTAACTTTTATAAATAAAGATAAATTTTCTATAAATATCATTTTTGAATATTATGGAGTTAATTTGATATAATGTTATAGTTGTGGGTAATATTTATAAATTTTGCAAAGTACGCAAGTTGTTATATAATATTCGATTGGTCGGGGAATATTCGTTTTAACAGGGAATATTCGTACAACAGCACAATTATTGGTGGACCCCACAACAGAATTATTGTTGGATTGAGAAAACGACAAAAATATTTTATTAAAAATAACGGCGGAAGTTTTACCATTGTTACTGTTGAACTACTCGGTAGTAAAAGTACAGTAATACGTGTGGTTTCATAGTAGCACACGGTATTGATTATTAATGCTTATGTGAGAAGTCACTCAGTTTGATTCAATTATTGTCAGTTAATAATATGAATTATTTAGCGATAATGACGTTTTGTTTTATTCGTATTATTAACGTAATAAAACAGAAACATCTTTTTATATAAAACTGAATACTTTATTAAAGTTATTCTATAAATAGAATATATTATATTTTATTTAAAAGATTTTTCTTTAAATATGGACCGTCAGATTAAAGTAATCAATCTGGACCGTTCATGGATTAGTTACTATGCATTCTATTTTTCTATAAATAGCAGCTCATTCCTTCATTATTTCTTACGAATTCACTAAACTCTATAGAGAGAAACTATAGAGAGAGAGAAGAAGGGTATTCTGCTACTTAACTACTTCCTTAGTTCAGCTCTTCTTTAAAACGGTAAGGGGTGTTATTCTTTCTTATTCATGAAGAGAACTGTTGTTATTCAATTTATTATTATTCTGTTGGAATAACCTGTATACGCGGTCTACCCTATACTTGGTGACATTCTTCAATTATTCTGTTGGAATATCCTGTCTGTGTGTTTTACACCAGACCTGGTTCCGTTTTTATTATTATTCTGTTGGAACATCCTATTTGTGTGTTTTACACCGGACCTGGTTCCGTATTGTTATTATTATGTTGGAACATCATGTCTGTGTGTTTTACACCAGACCTGGTTCCATTATTTATTATTCTGTTGGAACATCCTGTCCGTGTGTTTTACACCAGACCTGGTTCCGTCTTTATTATTATTCTGTTGGAATATCCTGTCTGTGCGTTTTACGCCGGACCTGGTTCCATTATTTATTATTTTATGGGAATAACCTGTCTGTGCGGTCTATCGCATGCATGGTAATTTCTTTTGTTATTCCATTCTTTATTATACTCAGTTGGTTAAGTTTTGACTTCTATACTCCATGAAATTTGTGGAATATCCTTGATAATTGCGTTTCATCCAGTATCTTTTCATGAAAATATTCTTCTAAGCATTCTTGAATTTTACTCCACAAAGCAGTATCATGTTGACAATTTGGACGTTGTTAATTCTTGGATAAATTAATTCTTGAACTTGTTTTATTGAATTCTTATATCATTGCCATCATCCTCATGTTTATAAAATGTTAAAAGTCATCTGTGGCCTGTAGTGCATAGATGGACTTGGTATGATTATGACCAGGGATTATTCGGTATAATCATGACCGTAATGTTACAAATGATGTGGTAAAAGTCCTCATTGGCCCGTAGTGCATTGATGGACAGTTGTTGGCATGATCATGACCATTAATGAATACACGAATATCCTTGGCCGTAGTGCAGGGGTGATTCGATGATGTGGATTATTTTATTAAGCTGAGTCCCAGCGATAACAGTGTTGAAAGACCATTTAAATCATAAAAGATAGTAGATTTTATTTTCTACTTGACTCTTTTAATGGATTGCTTGTTCCGCTGCTGTTAAACTTGATGTCTATTATATTTTATCAGTTTAACATTGTTGAAGGCTAATGATAATTTATTCTGCATTATCTTAGTCATAATATTTCTTACTGGGCTAGTTGAGCTCACCCTTTCTTTCACTGTTCTCTTCAAAAAATGAGAACGTAGCTGGGGCAAGTCGGGGAACGAAGTGATGGTTCGAATGATAGTATTAGTTAGTAGTCCTCACTATTCTATGTAATAGTGTGCTAATAAATATAATGAGGACTCCTTTTGAGTGTGAATACTCTCTAGAAGATAATATTTGTATTCAAACTCACAGTTTATGTTTTGTCGTCTTGTACACGACTGTTGTATTAGTAAGTTGTATTTGTATTCTGTACTTCGTATCTAACGACCCAAGATGGGTGATGTATACCTAATTTTGGGGGCGTCACAGATAATGCATAATAAATTATCATTAGCCTTCAACAATGTTAAACTGGTAGAATATAATAGACAACAAATTTAACTATAGTAGAATAAACAATCCATTAGAAGAGTCAAGTAGAGCATGATATCTACTATCTTCTATGATTTAAAATATTTTCATCAATTTTTATCGTTGAGACTCAGCTTAATAAATAAACCACATCATCGAATCATCCCTGCATTACGGGCCAAGAATATTCATTAAATCATCAATGGTCATGACTATTCCGAATAATCCCTGGTCATAATCATACCAAAAACTATCCATCAGTGCACTACAGGCCACTGAGGACTTTTACCACATCATTTATAAAATTAAAGGTCACAATTATACTGAATGATCCTTAGTCATAATCATACCATGTCCATTTATGCACGCAAGCCAAAGATAACTTTCATCACAATATAAGCACGAGGATGATGATAATGACATAATAATTCAATAAAACAAGTTCAAGAATAAATTTTAAAGATTTATAAGTTAATTTATCCTGAAATTAATAACGTCCAAATTGTCAACATGATATTGCTTTGTGGAGTAAAATTCAAGAATGCTCAGAAGAATATTTCCATGAAAAGATACTGGATGAAGAGCAAATATCAAGGATATTTCACTAATTTCATGGAGTATAGAATCCAAAACTTTAACCAACTTAGCATAATAGAATATATGAAACTGCAAATGGATTTTTGCTCGCCATGCGATAATCCACATAGACAGATCATTTTCACAATTTAATAAGGAATGAATACGAAGGATCATTCACCATGCATGCGGCGATCCACATAGACATGTTATTCCAACAGAATAATAAAGAATGGAATAACAGAAGAATTCACCAGGCGTGCGTAATCCGAACAGACAGGTTATTCCCACAGAATGATAATGAATAGAACCAGGTCATGCGTAACCCGCACAGACATGATATTCCAACAAAATAATAAAGAATGGAACCAGGTCATGCGTAATTCGCACAGACAGGATATACCAACAGAATAATAAAGAATGGAATCAGATCATGCGTAATCCGTACAGACAGGATATTACAACAGAATAATAAAGAATGGAATAACAACATAATTCACCAGGCATGCAATAGACAGCACAGACAGATTATTCCAATAGAATAATAAAGAATGGAATAACAACCCTTACGAGTGTTGAAAGAAAATAACTCTCTTCATGAATACGAAAGAAATAATATCCCTTACCTTAGAAGAAAATTGGACATTGGAATAGTGAGGTAGCAGACTTCTCTTCTTCTTTCTCTCTATAATAATTGCTCTTGTGAGACTTAGTGAATTGGTGAAAAATGAAGGAAGAATGAGCTTCTATTTATAGAAAAAATATAGTTTCAATAATTGCACATTTTGGGGCTCAAAATATTACAGTATACTACCTCCCTCTTTTTCTTCATTTTTAATTTAGTCCTGCAAGTATTATCAAACTTGCCCCACCTCCCCTAATAGTAAATCATGTGAATTAATAGTTCATTTATGTGACTTAATAGTATAATCATGTGAAAAAACTAATTACATTATAGTACCTTCATCTATACTTTCATTTTTAATTTAGTCATGCAAGTATTATTAATTTTGCACCAACTCCCCTAATAGTAAATTATGTGAATCAATAGTACACACATGTGAACACATAATTATAAGCATGTGAATTAATAGCAATTAATTGTTCATTTATCCGATTAATTACCCGATTGATCAATATAAAATCAAGACATTAATTATTATCGAAATAAATGTCGATTTCCATTAACACTAATAATTCCCACATAATGGAACCATCAATTTTATCTTTAACCAATACGAACTTATTCATCATTAATATTATAACTCACAATATATAACAACCAGATCATTCCAAGGAAAGAGGGGGCTTTCCGATAAGGATTTCTTCTTATTGGCGCGCAATTAGATGACCAAACCTCTCCTTGACAAAACTTTCTAAACATTGTCAATATTCTAAATAATAATATGAATAACTTTATCGTCTCAATTATTGATTTAATAATATAACGTATTATGCAGATGATACTGTGATAATAATTAAATCAATAATATGAGAGATATGATGCAGCAATTACTGTAGCAAAAATTGAATATAACTGATTGACTTCTCACATAAGCATAAATAATCAATACCGTGTGCTACTATGCAACCACGCGTATTACTGTACTTTTACTACCAAGTAGTTTAACAGTTTAACGGTAAAACTTTTGCCGTTATTTTTATAAAAAGATAATTATGTCGTTTTCTAACTACGGCAATACTTCCGTTGTGGGGTCCACCAATGATTATGCCATCGTACGAATATTCCCTATTAAAATGAATATTCCCCGACCAATCGAATATTATATAACCACTTGCTTACTTTGCAAAATTTGTAAATATTACCCACAACTATAACATTATATCAAATCCACACCATAATTTTCAAAAAATATATTTCGAGAAAATCATTCTTTATTCATAAAAGTTGGGGTCTTACAACCTCCACTTTTTATGAAATTTCATCCTCAAAATTAGGGTACGTACCTAGTATATCGAAGAGGCGAGGATATCTCGACTCCATTTCAAACTCTAACTCCTAGGTCATTTCTTCCACATCTTGGTTTCTCCAAAAAACTTTGACTTGAGGTATAACCTTGGAGCATAGAATATGATCCTTCTTATCCAAGATTTTAACAGGTAACTCTTCATACGTTAAATCTTCCTCTATCTCATCTGGTTCTAATTCAATAATGTGGTTCGGGTCTTTCACATATTTACATAACATAGATATGTGAAAAACGTTATGAACACAAGACATACTTGGCGGTAAGGCAAGTCTATAGGCCACAGTTCCTACTCGATCGAGGATTAAAAATGGGCCAATGAATCAAGGATTGAGCTTTCCTATCTTTCCAAATCTCGTAACTCCTTTTCATGGAGCAACACGTAACAACACATGATCTCCAATATTGGATTCCACGTCCTTTCGATGAAGATCAGCATAACTCTTTTGTCGATCTTGTGAGGTTTTATACGTTGTCGGATTGTTTGAATCTTTTTCGTAGTCATACGTACCAAATTCGGTCCCAACAATGTAATAGTATTTCTGTATGAATGGGTAGTTAGATGTTATTATATTGTGGATCGTGAACACCAAACTCGGGGGTCAGGTAACCTAGATTTAGGGGCGGCACAGGTTAGTATCAGAGCTGTAGGTTATAAACCTTAAGTGGGGTGGGGGAAAACCCTAGGATTATAACCATACGCGAGATAGAGAAAACTCATTTAGAGTTCTAAGTGAGGGATTGCCGAAGTGCATCAATAAAGAGATATGTGGACACATAGTGTGAGAATTTTGTACTGGTGAAGTACTAATCAAGTTATTTAAACTGATTGTAGGATGTCTGGAGAAGATGAAACGAGTGCGGAGATGCCAGCGGCTGTCGCACTAGTGCCAGTAACCGAGGTGCCAACACAAAGCTAATCAGTTGAAGAAGTAGGAAAAGATGAACCCATGGTTAATCTCGGGAGTGATCATGATGATTATCCCGAGATGTATCTGAGTAGTGATGAGGAGGCGGAGTCTAAAGAAGCTAATGTGGAGTTAAAGAATAAGATCAAAGTTGGAGAACAAGATTAGCTATCTGCAGAAGTCTAGGAACTTCGAAGTAAATTTTTCATCTTGAGGAGTTGTGGAAGACGGAGCGGGCGTTACGCGAAATGACTAAAGAACAGAACGAGCTGAAGGCGCAGGTGGACAGAATGAAGGCGGAAGGTGGTGGATCATCAGAAGGAACCAGCAAGAAGAACAAGAAGAAGAGAAATAGGGAAAAAGACAGTGAAAACTCTAAAAATTCAAACCCCAAGAAGAAACAAGCCTGTATCAAGTGTGGAATGACTCACGCTGGAGAATGCATGATGTGGAAGAATGTCTGTTTCAACTGTAAACAGGAAGGACATATTTCTTTGAATTGTCCTAAGCCGAATTTGAGGAAGTGTTTCTCATGTGGAAAAATGGGTCACGGATTCAACAAGTGTCGCAACAAGAAGAAGACTGGTGAAGAGAGTGGACGGTAGATAGCTTAAGTTTGATCTTTAGTATCTTTTGGTAGATGTTTATGATATTAAGTGTTGTAATATCGAGAACGAAGTTTAAGCATATGTAAATAAATATGTTTATATGAATGAAATCTTTATTTTCTAAATGAATATAAGATTAAGATTAATTTGTGTGTTCTTAAAACTCATACTTATGGTAAGTTAATAACTCATACTTATGGTAAGTTAATGACTCATAATTACACGAAATGTTTTGAACCCCTCAGCGAATGGATGCCAAAGGTTTGACTAAGATAAGTTCATACACTCATATAATTGTGGCAAGTTCCTGAACTCATAAGTGTGGTAAGTTTGACGAACTGGTAATAACTATGTGTGAATGGAGAATTGTAACTTTTTGTGTAAAGTTGTGTTGTTAATCCTGATATGATTTAAAAAGGGGATAGTAATATGTGTTAAGTACTAAATGTACTATGTGCTATTTGAATAAATATTCAATGATATACGAGGATTATGTGTTAAATTCTTATTGTGTTAAGAATTTGTGTAAAGAAAGAGAATTAATATAAGATTTTTATTTAAATCAGATCATGCCGCCTAGACAACAAAATTGCAATCAAAGAGAAGAGCAGTCGATAAATAACGAAGGAGGTCAAGCTGACCGGATACAAAACTTTGCAGATATAATAGCCGAAGCTATGGAAAATAGGGCTTCAGCAAGAGGAAGAGTGAGAAATCAGCCAACTGATAGATTGGCTAACTTCAAGGACTTTAAAGCGGTAGGACCGCCTGAATTTAAAGGGACCATAGATCCGATTGAAGCCCAAACATGGGTGAAGGAGATGGAGAAAGCATTCGTTATCGCCAGAGTAGCGGAGGAGCAAAAGACGACTTTTACAACATACTTAATGAAGGGAGAAGCTAATTACTGGTGGGAGACTAATCAGGCCAGAGCTGGTACAGCGGTGGTGTTGTGGACGAGATTCAAGGAGTTGTCCATTGAGAACTACTTCTCATCGAGTATGCAATCCAGGATGGAAGTTAAATTTCAAGAATTGAAGCAGGAGAACATGTCGGTAACAAAATACGCTGCCAAAATCAACGAGTTAGCGAGATTTGCACCTCATCAGGTGGATACAGAAGAAAGAAAGGTGAGAAGATTTGAGAATGGGCTGAAGCTGGGGATATTCAACAAGGTAGCGGTATTGCAGGTCAATACGTTCGCGACGTTGATAGAGAATGTGTTAATTGCTGAAGGAGGGAGTGAATCAGGAAAAGAAGAAGAAGACCAATGATGGCGGAAGCAGTGGTGGCAGTAATCCGAATAAGAGAAAATGGAATGAGAATACTCAGTCAGGTAATAAGACAAAAGATAATAGGAAAGGAAGGGAGCCATGTTCGAATTGTGGGAAGAACCATGCTGGAGTTTGCTTGAAGAAGAAGGGAGTTTGCTATAACTGCGGGTAAGAGGGGCACATGTCACCCAATTGTCCCAGTCCGAAGAAGATACAAGGTTGCTCTGCATGCGGATTGACTGATCATTTAGTTCGGAACTGTGCAAAGAGGAATGCTGAGAAGGAATGTGTCAACAAGGGACCCAGTAGCAGAACCTTGGCTACTCGCGGACCTGCACAGCCAGGGAGACCAACAGCCCGTACATTTAATATGACGGCGCAGGATGTAGTGGCTACTCAGGAGGTGGCAGCAGGTAATGATTTCGTTTAGAAATTTAATTACGCGAGTAAATTGAGTTAGATATTTCTATGAACTATTTTCTTTTATAGATCCAAGTAACAGGTTAGAATTTAAAACACAAATTAATATTGTGTTGATAAAAGTGAATTGATTATACAACTTTAAAATATTATAAAGAATAAGAAAGCGGTGATTCCGAGGACGGAATCCTTTTAAGGAGGGGTGAATGTGATAACCCGAGATTTCGAGATTTTGAATAATCAAAATTTTACGAATAAATTTTTTCTAATTAATATTAATATTGATTATAAATTTTGTGACAAGTTTCTACGATACGAGTCTCGAGAAGGTCAATTTGTGTATTGACTAATAAAGTTAGAGTAGAGTTGTGCTTAACAGCTTTAGAAACTCTAACCCAAATTTTTGGATAGGGATTCGGTAGAAAATATAATTAAAAGAATTATATTGATATGTATGTGTTTGTACTGTATAGAAATTTTGATCAATGATAGATCGGATAAGGTTTAAAATTAGTAAACCTAATAAGAGATTAGAAACCCTAATATCAGGATTAAAAACTCTAACGCACAGTTAGAAACCCTAATTGTATGCCGGGAAACCCTAATTTCATATTCGGGATTCCTAAACCCTAAATTAGGAAACCCTAATCCTAAGTAGTAAGCTTAAAGTGATTAGTATGTGTTAATATAATTAGAAAACCCTGATTATACTTTAGAAATATTAATTTCTATTTTAAAAACCCTAATTTTATTTTAGAAATCTAATTTTTCTTTCTTTTTAGAAACCCTAATTAGAAAATTCTAAATTTGGAATTTGTAAAACCTAAGGGTTAGAACCTTAGGGTTAAACTCTAAGGGTTTGGACATTTGACCATATTGCCATTAAATTTAAATTGCAAATGACAAAAGTGCCCTTTTTAGATTTTTTTTAATGTAACCTGTAAAAATGGCCAAGAGCTTTAGTTGGTGACCAACCACTTGACTTTGTGGCTTCAAAAATCTTAGAAAAGCAGCCAACACATCAGATCTAGCAACTTGTCAAGCAATATATATAGATTCAAGAGAGAGAAAGTCCATTAATTTGCTCCTTTGGACAATTTGTTCTCACCAACTCTCTCTCTCTCTCTCCTAAACCAACGAAATACATAAGTAAATCAGTCAAATTTTTAGTCCTTTGATCACCCAAGAACATATTGGAGATCAAAGATCAAAATCTAGAACATAAAGGTATAACCCTAAATTTATTTATTTTTATCTTGTAGGCTAAGAAAGTTTTTGTGTTTAAGTGTTTAATCTTGTGTTATAGCATGTTTTTAGATGATCTATGATGATCTATCATAGATCCATAGCATCAAAGTTGGTAAAAATTGAAGTTTTTCAAAGCTATTCTTGAGCTGTAAAGGTCGTCTGACAACGTAATGTCATGGGCTGTAAATCCTTGTTTGTTAGTGTTTTGTGTTGTTTTATGTTTCGGATCTGTAATTTGGTATGAGGTCTTTAATCTGCAAGTGGTGTTATAGCCATCAGATGTCTAGATATGGTGTTATTCATGGTCAAAGAGGGTTGACCGAGCATGACCAGTCACTTTCTAGGTAACCCAGAAAGTGTAAAACATTGTCTAACAAGATCTTTGAAGGTCCGGATCTGACAGATGTGATATTGTTTTAATAATTTTTTTGTATACATGTTGTAGCCTGTAGAAGGGACTCTAGATCCATGGTCTTAGATATCTTAAACAATCAAGCGATCGAATCTAGTGGATGGTCAAAGTAGACCATCCGTTATCAATTCCTGTTTTCTGGAATTTCTAGAAAACGTTAGAGCAAGCCTTCTGACAGCCTTTGACCAAGCTGGATCTGGCGATGTTAATGTTGTTTGATTGATATGTTGTTAAAGTTATGTTCTATGACATGTTGGATACAGATTTAAGCCATAATAACACTCAATAGTTGGCCAAAACACTAAGTTAAGCGAGTCCCAAAATGGACACTCGAAGCTGCTGGGTTTCTAGGTTACCCAGAACACCCAGATTAAGTCTGACAGTGACTTTGAGAGGCTGGATCTTCATGGTATGTGATGATATAACATAAATGATGGTTGGTTAATGTTGTATTACATTAGTACTATAAGACCTGTGCATTAGGTAGTCCAAAACACGCCTGAGCTGAGAATAACGGTTGGTCAAACCATGCACCTTATCAAGCCGACTGTCAGTGTTCTTGAGGCTCAAGAACATCAACAGCGACGCTTAGTGTCGCTATAGGCAATTAGTGACTGTTTTTATTTTTTTTTAATTTTTGAATTTCCGGTAATTAATTAAAAATAGAAAATAAATTATAAAAATTATTTTAAAAATTATTTTAAATTATGAAAAATAATTTTTGACCAATTGGAATATTTTTTCTTTAATATTTATAATTATTTAAATATTAAAGGTATTTAATTTATTTACTTAGTGTATTAAATAAATTAGAGGAAAATGATTTAATATTATGAAAAATTATTTTAAATAAGAATAATGTATTTAAAAATATTTTGAGTTATAAAATGTAACTTTAAATATTTTTGGAGAATTTTTATTAATAAATTAATATTAATGATATTAGATTTATTTAATTATTAAATTAAATAAATAAGATAAAAAATGATTTTATTGATTTAAAAATCATTTGAAATAATAATAAAGTGTTAGAAAATATTTTGAATTATAAAATATAATTTTCAATATTTTTGGAGAATTCTCATTAATAAATTAATATTAATGATATTAGATTATTTATTTATTAAATTAAATAAATGAATTAAAAATGGTTTTATTGATTTAAAAATAATTTATAAATGAGAAAAATATTTTAAAATTATTTTAAGTTATAATTAATGACATTTAATATTTGGATAATAATTTTATTAATATTTAAATATTAATGGTGATGATTTAAAAATAATTTTAATTATTTTAAAAATTATTTAAGTAGAATATTAATGATTTAAAAATATTTTAAGTTATTAATAATAACTTTAATATTTTGACAAGTATGTTATTAATATTTTTATATTATTAAATATTAATAATGATGAGATTATTTGATAATTAAATCATTTAAAAATGATTTAAGTGTTTAAAAAATTATTATTAATTATAATAATTGTTTATAAATTATTAAAAGCTTTCGAAAAATATTATAGATGATAATTGACTTATCTAAATTAATATTGAGGCTTAGAAACTGAACTTAATTGACAATAATTGTGTTAATTGTCGGGTAAGATGACCAGAACACCGAGAATAGACCGAAGTCCAACCAGACCGAAATAGTTAAACTTGATAAGTGTTTATATGTGTTATAAACACTGATGTGGCTATGTGGTAATGTGTCTAGGAGAAGTTTAACTGTGAAATACAGTGTTGTGTGTTATAAAATATTGTGCTAATTATGAGACCGATGTTATTTATTATTGGTTATAGGTATTTCAAAAGCAGATAAGTTTATGGTGTAGCTGTAATCAGCGGAAGAGGCAAATTTCTTAACTCAATCTTGAGTTATATTCATTCAATTATTATAGTGGTTAATTATTGCTAATTATACCATGTTCAGGGAAATTATGGTTGATTATTCGCAGTTAGTGCATGTTTAATAATTCAAATTAAATTACTGATTTGGAAAATATTCATTTGTAGAATAACTGCTGTTGGATATTCATATCCGTAGAAGATAGAATTGACAGTACAGATAATTCCTGTTATTATCGAATTATGTTGAGAAATGTCTTAGCTAATCATTCTGGCTAGACGAACCTTTGTTAGAACTTGATAGGTTCGAGAAGAGAATTAAATTATTATTGACAGATCAATGCCAATTATTTTGGCTAGATCGAGAAGTAATTAGAAATTGATATCATAGTATTTCATTATTAAATCAAAATCTTAATTCTGAGACTGAGAAGAACAACCTTTTATATAAAGGGAATATTTTATTGGTCGTATATTCGGCTTTTGCGCGCGATTAAGTATTATGCATAATATAGGGTATAATGAAGCTGATCACTTTATATACTTGCAGAGGGGTATGATTTAATCTTTATAATTATCTGATACACCTGGGTATATCAAAGTATAACTTTGATAGTTACTCGAGAAAAGAAGTTCAAGATCCAATGGATCGCTCAGCATAAATCTGGAAAACATTCCACTTTGCTATTTCGTAGAATATAATTCTTGATTATTCATTTGAATATCGTAGAAAATCGTGAAAGCGTTGTACTCTTTCATTATTGGATTATTGTTGCGTAGAATGTGAGAAGAATTGATATTGATTTCTATACCTTTATTATATGTCTTAACTTGCGGGGCAAACTTGTTGCTCACCCTTGCTATATATAAAACTTTTCAGCTAGGGACGAAGTTGCAGAAGGTGTTGCAGAGAAGAACAAAGGAAAAGACATAGTGATAAATTAGTATAATGAACCTTATTATTATTATGATGTATTGTAAACCCTTTTTGTATATCTAAGGGGTATGTTTGTAATGTTAAGGTTAGTAGACTTGGGATTAATGTATTAACAACCTATGTTAATGACTTATGTAATACTATTTCTATATGAATGGATAGTTAGATGTTATTATATTGTGGATCGTGAACACCAAACTCTGGGGTCAGGTAACCCGGATTTGGGGGCGTCACACATACTAGCAAGACATTCAAGTGTATAAGTTTCTCGTATCGGTAAGAAATGAATAGACTTGGTCAATCTATCAATAATAACCCAAATCACATCTACGCCTTGAGAAACCTTGGGAAGACCAGTAATAAAATCTATGGTAATGTGCTCTCACTTCCATTCTGGAATTTCAAGTGGTTGCAATGGACCTTTTGGCACTTAATGCTCTGCCTTGACTCGTTGACAAATTAGACACCTTGAGATAAATCCCGCAATCTCTCTCTTTATATTGCTCTACCAAAATATATGTCGAAGATCACGATACATCTTGGTACTCCCAGGATGGATTGAAAACGGTGTGTTGTGCGCCACCATCATGATTTTATACTTCAAGTCAGAATCGTTAGGAACACAAAGTATGGAGTTGACTCGAAGTATTCCTTCTTCATCGATTCTTGCTTCTAGAATAGCACCTTCTTGCACTTTCTTCTTCATACGCATCAGCTCCAGGTCTGTAGTTTGAGAAGCTTTAACTTTATTAATCAAAGTCAGTTCTACTCGTATATTTACCAACATCACATGGGTCCCTGGAGTCTTTAACTCTATCTCCATCCTTTGTAAGTCATATATATTGGGCCTTTGCGTTGACAATATCGCACTTGTACCCGCATATGATCTTCTACTCAATGCGTCAGCTACTACGTTCGCTTTTTTAGGATGGTATTGAATGGTATGATCATAATCTTTCAACAGCTCAAGCCAACGTCGTTGCAGCATGTTGAGTTCCTTTTGAGTGAATAAATATTTGAGACTTTTATGATCCGTATAGATCTCCACCTTCTCTCCATACAGGTAATGCCTCCAAATATTAAGCGCAAAAACGACTGCTGCCAACTCTAGATCATGAGTAGGATAATTCCTCTCATATTCTTTGAGTTATCGTGAGACATATGCTATGACTTTTCCATGTTGCATGAGAACACATCCTAACCCTTTGCCTAAAGCATCACTGTAGATGACAAATCCCTCCGAGCCAGATGGTATTGTCAGAACAGGTGCTGAAATGAGTCTCTTCTTGAGTTCTTTAAAACTCTTCTCACATTCCTCGCTCCAACCGAACTTTGTATCTTTTTGAGTTAGCTGAGTCAATGGAGTAGCGATTCAAGAAAATCCTTCCATGAATCTCCGATAATAATCAGCTAAGCCGAGAAAGCTACGTACTTCGGTCACTGATTTTGGTTACTTCCAGCTTTAAATTGCTTCAATCTTCGCTGGGTCAACAAATATTCCATGATTTGATATCACATGCCCAAGGAATGTAACTTCCTTAAGCCAGAACTCGCATTTCTTTAACTTGGCATATAGCTTATTTTCACTAAGCTTTTGGAGTATCAGCCTCAACTGTTGCTCATGGTCTTCACGAGTTTTGGAGTATATGAGGATGTCATCAATAAAGACGACCACAAAGTGATCTAAATATTCCTTAAATACTCAGTTCATCATGTCCATGAAGGCAGCAGGAGCACTAGTCAATCCAAAAGACATGACTAGGAATTCATAATGCCCGTATTGAGTTCTAAAAGCAGTCTTTGGTATGTCATCAATTTTAATCTTCAGCTGATGATATCCGGAATGAAGATCAATCTTTTAAAAGAATTTGGCTCCTTGCAACTGGTCAAACAGGTCATCAATGCGAGGCAACGGGTACCTATTTTTTATGGTGACATGATTCAACTCCCGATAATCAATACAAACTCGCATACTTTCATCTTTCTTCTTCACGAATAGAACAGGAGCACCCCAAGGAGACGTACTAGGATGAATGAAACTGATGTCTAACAATTCCTATAGTTGGGTTTTTAACTCCTGAAGTTTAATAGGAGCCATTCGATATGGGGCTTTGGAAATGGGTTTTATACCGGATTCAAGGTCGATACAAAATTTAATTTCACGCTCTGGGGGTAGGCCAAGAAGTTCTTCAGGGAATACGTCAGGAAATTTATTATCAATAAAAATATCATTCAAATCTGATGTATTTTTATTTAAATCCATGACATGGGCTAAAAATGCTTGACATCCATTTTTCAATGAACGAATAGCTTTATGGCTTGATATGACAGTGATTGATTTTAATGGTTTGGTTACTTAAATTCGCATAATAGGTTGGTTAGGAATATGAAAGCTAACAACCTTACGAAAATAATCGATTTTAGCATGATGAGTAGTTAACCAATCAATCCCTAAAATTACATCAAATGCAAGTATTTTCAAAGTAATAAGATCGACAGGTTACGTGCGGTTGCCGTTTTGAATCAAATAAGAATTATAAACAGTGGATGTAATGAAGGTTTCTTCCAATGGAGTTTCCACAGATAAGACAAAGTCTAATTTATTCGGAGTCAAATATAACGTTGAGCGCAAGTAGGAGAAATAAAAGAATGGGTAGAACCGGTATCAAATAAGGTATATACTTCACTAGAATTTATGATTAGCTTACCCGTGATCACCTCGTTCGGATTCCTCGCTTTTTGGGAGGTTAGGACAAATGCTCTCCCTTGAACTACCGATTTTATCTTGTCTGGGACACCCTTTGATGCCTCCATCCCAGCTGGACTTGATTTTGGTGTACGATATAATCGGGCTAGGTGACCTTCTTTTCCACAATTGTAACACGCTTTAGACTGCATCACGCAGTTTGGACTGATATGTCCCTCCCCTCCACATTTGTAACATAGGACCGGCGGTCGTTCACCTTCCTGAAATGTCCACTCTTATTGTCATGGCCATGATTACCACCGAAGTGATTACCATTTCTGGCATGTTGATTCCCTCCGTGCTTGTTGTCACCACTTCGATGACTGCTACCATTGGTATTATCATTTTGCCAGCTGCTTTCTCTTGGTTGGGTCGACTCGTTATCGCGTTCCAATAACTAAGCCCTATTTACAACATCTGAATACAAACACAGTTTATGAGAAATCAGATATTGACATATCTCGAGTTTCAAACCTCTTAGAAACATCCACGTCATTCTCTCCTCGTTATCAACTAAGTGGGACGTAAACCGGGATAACTCGGCAAATATGGCTTCGTACTGCGACATGGTCATGTTGTTTTGCTCCAGTTTAATGAACTCTACCTCTTTAATATAACGAATACTTACGGGAAAGTACTTATCGTTGAACAGTTCTTGGAACTTCTCCCAAGTCATCTTTAGTGCGGCAGGTTGAGTACGCTTTACAGATTTCCACCAGTAATCTACCAATACTCGCAACATAAAGGTGGCAAAGGGAACCTTTTGCTCCTCGAAGCATCCCAAGACATCAAATATCTTGGTGATCTGTTTTATCTATGTCTCCGCCTTAAGTGGTTTTGGCTCTCCAAAAAACTCTGGTGGTCCTAACTCCTTGAACTGCTTAGCGGTGACCGTCCGAGAGTTGTCAGTGTTTCTACCTGCATTTTGGACAGGAACCGCCCTCGCCTGATATTGCATGAATTGCATAAAACCTCTAAACGTCCCATCGTTCATCATTTGATCGTTGTTGTTTACCTGAGGATTATTGTCTTCCTATTAGACATTATCCTGGATATTAATCTGTGGTGACTCAACGGTCTCATCTGCTTCATTGCTTATCTCAACATTTTCGGATGCCATTTTCAAATACTGCCACAAAATAAGGGTTAATTAACATATCACATATTATCCCTAAACTCTGACCGACCAATTAAATACCAAATAAACTTAGGTAGGTCATACTAGCGAATGAATTCCCTATCTCACCCCTCCTAGTTCTTGTCTCACATTTCAGCCAAGGATCATATCCCTAAGCTTTGATACCAACTGTGACGCCCCCAAAATAGGTATACATCACTCATCTTGAGTCGCCAAATATATGGTACAAAATTCAAATACAACTTAATTATACAATAGTCGTGTAAAATACAACAGAACATAATCTAAGAGTTTTAATAAGAATATTGTTATCTAGACAATATCCACACTCAATGGAGTCCTCATTACATTTGTTGTCATACTATTTAATAGAATAGTGAGGACTACTAATGCTATCATCTGGACCGTCATTCCGTTCCCCGACTTGTCCTGACTGCGTTCCCATTTCTTGAAGAGAACAGTTAAAGAAAGGGTGAGCTCATCTAGCCTAGTAAGAAATATTATAACTAAGATAATGCAGAATAAATTATCATTAGCCTTCAACAATGTTAAACTGATAGAATATAATAGACAACAAGTTTAATTGTAGCGAAATAAGCAATCCATTAGAAGAGTCAAGCAGAGCATGATGTCTACTATCTTCTATGATTTAAAATGTTTTCATCAATTTTTATCGCTAAGACTCAGCTTAATAAATAAACCTCATCATCGAATCATCCCCGCACTACGGGCCAAGAACATTCATTAAATCATCAATGGTCATGACTATAGCGAATAATTCCTGGTCATAATCATACCAAAAACTATCCATCAATGCACTACAGGCCACAGAGGACTTTTACCACATCATTTATAACATTACAGGTCATGATTATACCGAATGATCCCTGGTCATAGTCATACCAAGTCCATTTATGCACGTAAGCCAAAGATGACTTTCATCACAATATAAGCATGAGAATGATGACAATGACATAATAATTTAATAAAACAACTTCAAGAATAAATTTTAAAGATTTATAAGTTAATTTATCCTGAAATCAATAACGTCCAAATTGTCAACATGGTACTGCTTTGTGGAGTAAAATTCAAGAATGCTCAGAAGAATATTTCCATGAAAAGATACTGGATGAAGAGCAAATATCAAGAATATTTCACTAATTTCATGGAGTATAGAATCCAAAACTTTAACCAACTTAGCATAATAGAATATATGAAACTGCAAATGGATTTTTGCTCGCCATGCGATAATCCACATAGACAGATCATTTTCACAATTTAATAAGGAATGAATACGAAGGATCATTCACCATGCATGCGGCGATCCACATAGACATGTTATTCTAACAGAATAATAAAGAATGGAATAACAGAAGAATTCACCAGGCGTGCGTAATCCGAACAGACAGGTTATTCCCACAGAATGATAAAGAATGAAACCAGGTCTTGCGTAACCCGCACAGATAGGATATTCCAACAGAATAATAAAGAATGAAACTAGGTCATGCGTAATTCGCACAGACAGGATATTCTAACAGAATAATAAAGAATGGAATCAGATCATGCGTAATCCGTACAGACAGGATATTACAACAGAATAATAAAGAATGGAATAACAACATAATTCACCAGGCATGCAATAGACAGCACAGACAGATTATTCCAATAAATAATAAAGAATGGAATAACAACCCTTACGAGTGTTGAAAGAAAATAACTCTCTTCATGAATACGAAAGAAATAATATCCCTTACCTTAGAAGAAAATTGGACATTGGAATAGTGAGGTAGCAGACTTCTCTTCTTCTTTCTCTCTATAATTTCTCTCTATAATAATTGCTCTTGTGAGACTTAGTGAATTGGTGAAAAATGAAGGAAGAATGAGCTTCTATTTATAGAAAAAATATAGTTTCAATAATTGCACATTTTGGGGCTCAAAATATTACAGTATACTACCTCCCTCTTTTTCTTCATTTTTAATTTAGTCCTGCAAGTATTATCAAACTTGCACCACCTCCCCTAATAGTAAATCATGTGAATTAATAGTTCATTTATGTGACTTAATAGTATAATCATGTGAAAAAACTAATTACATTATAGTACCTTCATCTATACTTTCATTTTTAATTTAGTCATGCAAGTATTATTAATTTTGCACCAACTCCCCTAATAGTAAATTATGTGAATCAATAGTACACACATGTGAACACATAATTATAAGCATGTGAATTAATAGCAATTAATTGTTCATTTATCCGATTAATTACCCGATTGATCAATATAAAATCAAGACATTAATTATTATCGAAATAAATGTCGATTTCCATTAACACTAATAATTCCCACATAATGGAACCATCAATTTTATCTTTAACCAATACGAACTTATTCATCATTAATATTATAACTCACAATATATAACAACCAGATCATTCCAAGGAAAGAGGGGGCTTTCCGATAAGGATTTTTCCTTATTGGCGCGCAATTAGGTAACCAAACCTCTCCTTGACAGAACTTTCTAAACATTGTCAATATTCTAAATAATAATATGAATAACTTTATCGTCTCAATTATTGATTTAATAATATAACGTATTATGCAGATGATACTGTGATAATAATTAAATCAATAATATGAGAGATATGATGCAGCAATTACTGTAGCAATAATTGAATATAACTGAGTGATTTCTCATGTAAGCATCAATAATCAATACTGTGTGCTACTATGCAACCACGCATATTACTGTACTTTTACTACCGGATAGTTCAACATTTTAACGGTAAAACTTTCGCCGTTATTTTTATAAAAAGATAATTATGTCGTTTTCTAACAACGACAATACTTCTGTTGTGGGGTCCACCAATGATTGTGTCGTCGTACGAATATTTCCTTTTAAAACGAATATTCCCCGACCAATCGAATATTATATAACCACTTGCTTACTTTGCAAAATTTATAAACATTACCCACAACTATAACATTATATCAAATCCACACTATAACATTCTAAAAATAAATTTCGAGAAAATTATTCTTTATTCATAAAAGTTAGGGACTTACAGTTGTTGTAGGAGAATTCCACCAATGGTAGGTACTTATCCCAACTCCCTTTGAAATTTAGGACATAGAGTCTTAATAGATATTCAAGAGTTTGAATAGTTCTTTCTGAATGCCCGTCCGTTTGAGGATGATATGCCGAACTGAATCGTAAATTCGTGTCCATAGCTTGCTGCAAACTAACCCAAAATCGTGAAGTGAATCTTGGGTCACGATCCAAAACTATGGATATTAACATGCCATGCAATCTCATAATCTCATTTACGTACATATGAGCAAGACATTCTAGGGAATAAGTCTCCCGTATAGGCTAGAAATGAGCAGACTTGGTTAATCTATCAACAATAACCCAAATCGCATCTATGCCTTGAGAAACTTTTGGAAGACCTGTAACGAAATCCATGGTAATGTGTTTTCATTTCTATTTCTGGATCTCAAGTGATTGCAATGGACCCTTTGGCATTTGATGCTCCGCCTTTACTCGTTGACAAGTTAAACACCTCGAGATAAACTCCGCGATCTCTCTCTTCATATTGCTCCACCAAAATGTATGTCGAAGATCATGATACATTTTGGTACTCCCATAATGGATTGCAAACGGTGTGTTGTGTGCCTCCATCATAATTCTATGCTTCAAGTTAGAATCGTTAGGAACACAAAGTCTGAAGTTGACTCGAAGTATTCATTCTTTATTGATTCTTGCTTCTGGAACTGCACCTTCTTACACTTTCTTCTTCGTACGCATCGACTCCATGTCCGTAGCTTGAGTAGCTTTAACTTTATAGATTAAAGTCGATTCTACTCGTATGTTTGATATCATCACATGAGTACTTGGAGCATTTACCTCTATCTCCATCCTTTGCAAGTCATAAAAAATAGACATTTGTGTTGATAATATCGCACTCGTGTAATAAGAAAGAATTTTTGTGGTACATTGTAAATAAATATATTAAATAATCTGTAATATATTATGGATGAATAAGTGATTATGTGAATAATATGCTATAATATTTAAAGGAAGTCTCACTAATAAGTTAAATAAGTTAGTGAACTAACCTAAGTATTTTAATAATCTAAAAAATAGATGTAAGGTGTTAAACCTTAATTAAATACTCAATAAACTTGAATAAGACAAGTCTAATTGGGTTATGTAAGTGAATTAATATTATTAATGAATAAAAATATGGGAATATTAATAATAATGAGCATAAGTTCAAGAGATATTAATGAAAGAAAAATAAATAATTAAACAAGCCCAATTATGTTTTTAGTGTGGGACTTGTAAATAAAATTAATTTAAGGGCAATTAGTTTATTAAATTAGCCCAAGAGATCATGTATACGATAATTATAATAATGGCCCAATTGAATTAATGGGGAAGCCCCAAGTTTAAAATTTTTAGTAAGCATGATAATAAAATACAAGCCCATTAATCATTTAATTGCAAGCCCAATTGTTAAGCCCACTTGGAAAGGTTATTATAGTAATTAATTAAGCTAGTTAATAAAAACAAATTGGTGAATAAAGGGGGGGCATGTGGCCAAAATAGAGGAGGGGGCAAAAGGTGAGGAATGTAATGATTAAGCAACTTTAGTTGGTAAACAACTTTTCTTTTGTTGGCAATTTATTATTTGGACAACACATTAGTTGTTTCTTGCAAGTTATCTTTGCCATAATGAGAAAGTAGGTAAGAGATGATGAGATGTAATCTAATCATTTAGATTATGCTAGCAAAATCTAGAACTTCCATTTTTCTCTCATTTTAGCTACTAAAGGAAAAAAATATAGAGAGAGAAAAAGAAAATACTAGAAATAGAGAGAAAAAAATTCATGGGAAGAAGAAGGAGAAAGGAAGAGAGTCTAAGCTCATGCACAAAAAAATTCATAACCTACTTCGGGTATAGAAGGAAGGAAGCAAAGAAATCAAGGTACAAAAATTAAATTCTAGAGTTTCTTTTCTTTTCTTTTTATGGATTTAATGGAGGAAAGGGTTTTGTGATTTGGAAGTTAGAACCCTTTTATTTATGTGTTTTATGTAGATTCATGTATGAATCTAACTTATTCAAGTATTTAAAAGTGGTTCAAAAGGAGAGAAATGAAACTAGGTTTCTAGAAATCTAGAAAATCCTAGCTTTCGCTTCCTTTGAACAAATGGTATGTTAAATCCAGGCCTTCTTTTCATGATCCGTTGAAGAGTGGTGCTAGATATATGTGTTAACTAGTTAACCCAAGTGGTAGAGCATGAAAATCACGTGTTTAATAGTCGTGGTATGAGATTTGTTCAAAACAGTCCACGTAGTGGACAAAAAGCTTTAAAAAGTTTTCTGGCCAGTCTGCCACGAGGGAAGTTTTGTCCCCTTATTGTGCTTTAAAAATTCAAGGAAAATTTGGAAAGGTAATACCGGAGGTTAGGTAGGTCCTATAAAAATTTGAGAATTTTTGGCCATACGGTTTGAGAGTTATGCATTTTACGGTCGAGGACTACTTTTAGAACTTTTATCGAATAACTCTCTATGTATTGATCCAAAAATTATGAAATTTTTACTGGAAGTTGATGATTGGGTAATATACCCAGGAATCGGATATACTTGGGTTTAAATTATTGTATTTTCGAGTCATTTAGGAATATTTTTACTGTGTTTATGTGTTGTATTGCAGATTCGGAAGCTGAGGAGACAAATTGGGGATTTAAGCTAATAAATGGCAAAGTCGTAATTCTCTAGAAGATAGTGCCGGGGCGCTGGGAATTACATTACGAATAGCGCCGGGGCGCTAAGCTGTGGATGGGTCTGACGCGGATCGCGCACGTGAGGCAGGCGTGGACAACACTTTGACTATCAGTTTGACCTTGTTGGAGGAATTTATGAGGAGTCTATTTGGATTAGGAGTTGTGGATAAATATATATATATAAAGTGATTCTTTTTAACGGAGAGGGGGGAACATCAGGGAGATTAACGGAGGACGAGGAGCAGATCTAAAAGCTGAAAAATTGGAGTTCTTCTTCTTCTTTATTCTCTTAAATTTTTAACTCATTGAGGATGATTTATCAATTATTTATAGCTTTTATTTCCATCATGAACTAATTCCTTTTATTAAGATTCCAATGGAACTTATTATGGTTATGAGATAATTATTTAATTTATTCCAATTATTTATGTTGAAGTGAATTGTTCATCTTGCCTTGTGTTTATTGATTAATTATCTGGCCAATAATTACCTTGTTACACTAGAAGGAATTGGGAAAGGAATTCTAGAGTTAGAACTGGGCAGGGTGACATGTGACTTAGTTATTTACATAGTGAATAATTAGGTTTGTGAATAGAATGAGAATATCTATTTGCCGCATGTAACATAAGAGGAATTGGGTTTGTAGCGAGTTTAATTCAATTGTTTTGCATAGAGATATAGCAAAATTAATCTTGGTTAAATATAAGGCAATTGATCACTCGAGAGAGGGCTTTTGGCATTTGAGAATTCCTGTTAACAATTCAGTAGATGTAATAATTGGGATAATTAGATAATTGATTTAATAATCATAATTTGGGAAATTGGAGTCTTAATTATTATTTATTTGCATTCATATAATTATTGATTTGTTCTTTGTTTTCTTTTAGAATAATTTCTTGCTTTATTAAAATTAATTTTTCTTTTAGTTTTAGAGAATCAAAATTTTCGGTTGTTTAAATAAAAATTGAATTGATACAGTACTAGTAGGTGGAGATTAGTAATTGGAATTCTCTGAGGAATCGACACTCTAATTTATCATTATATTACTTGTTGACCGTGTATACTTGCACGTATTCATTGATTGCGAAATCATTCAACAAGTTTTTGGCGCCGCTGCCGGGGAATTCTTTGTTAATATTAATTCCATATTAGTTATAATCAATTCGTTCTTAATTTAAACGTTACTTATTTTTCTTCTTGTCTTTGCAGGAATTCTTTGAAAGTGTATGCTCACTAGATCAAAGGCGAGAAAGGAACTTTTTCCTTATACAGACAAGATTGAAAGGGAGTTCCGGAAAGCGCAATCGACTAGTGCGGCACCACCCCAGGAAGAAAAACTGGCAGAACAAGAAATTCTAGTGAACATGGCAGGGAACGATCAGAAACCACTTCGGAACTATGCCATGCCGAATGTCACGGATATTCAATCGAGTATTAGGAGGCCGGCAATCAATGCTAACACCTTTGAGATCAAACCGGCAACCATTCAAATGCTTCAGAATCAATGTCAGTTTGGGGGTAGTTCATTAGATGATCCGAATGAGCACATCTTAAGTTTCTTGGAGGTTTGTGACACCTTCAAATTCAATAACGTGTCAGAAGATGCTATAAGGTTGAGAATGTTCCCATTTACCCTGAAAGATAAAGCACGAAGTTGGTTACACTCTCAACCTTCGGACTCAATCCTTACTTGGGACGATTTAGCTCAAAAATTTCTAGCTAAGTTTTTCCCACCAGCAAAGTCAGCAAAACTACGGAACGATATTCATACCTTCGCACAGTTTGATTCAGAATCGTTGTATGAGGCGTGGGAAAGGTTTAAGGATATGCTCTGCAAGTGCCCACACCATGGAATTCCACAGTGGATGCAATTGGGGATATTTTGTGATGGTTTACAAGCATCCACGAGAGCAAGTATTGATGCAGCAGCATGAGGAGCGATTATGTCAAAAAATTTGGACGAGGCATATAAGTTGTTAGAAACGATGGCCACCAACAACTATCAGTGGCCCATGACAAGAAATAACCCTCCGAAAATATCGGGAAAGTATGATGTGGATGCGATAACATCATTACAAGTGCAAATGACCGCAATGGCTAAGCAGATAGAATTATTGCGACCACAATCCACTCAGCAGGTAGCGATGGTTTGTGATATATGTGATGGGGGTCATACTACGGATCAATGTGCCATAAATGCTGAAGCAGCGCAATATGTGGGGAGTTATAATTGATCTACTCAGCCTTATTAGAATCAAAATGCATATAATCCGGGGTGGAGAAATCATCCGGGTTTTTCATGGAGTAACAACCAAGATGCAGAACAAGTGCCAAAACAACAAAACACTTCCGGGTTTCAAAACCAGACACAACAAACTGTGAGGAAAGCAAGTTGGGAAGAAGCCTTGGAAAGGTTTGTGAAAGCAACTGAGAAAAGGAGCGAGGAGAGTGATAAAAGATTTAATCAATTGGAGCTAAGTATACAAAGTCAGCATGCATCAATCAAAAATCTAGAAAATCAAATGGGACAAATGGCACAGGCATTGAATAACCGACCACTGGGATCACTTCCGAGCGACACTGAGAAAAATCCGGGCAGAGATGAGCATTGTAAGGCGGTAACCCTACGAAGTGGAAAAGAACTACCAGAGTCCATCACAGATAAGGAAAAAGAGGACAAGGTATCAATTGAAACCGATGAAGTGGTGGAGACCGAAAAGCGTCAAGATGAGACCGTACAGCAGAAAAATTCAGAACCAACCAATACAATGCCTCCCATACCGTATCCGCAGAGATTTCAGAAATCCAAGTTAGATAAGCAGTTCTCACGATTTTTGGATATCTTCAAGAAATTGCATATCAACATCCCCTTCGCCGAAGCCTTGGAACAAATGCCGAGTTACGCAAAGTTTATGAAGGAGGTTTTGTCAAAGAAGAGAAAATTGGGTGAATTTGAAACAGTAGCATTGACAGAGGAATGCAGTGCTATCATTCAGAATAAATTACCGCCAAAGCTCAAGGATCCAGGTAGCTTTAATATTCCGTGCGAGATTGGAAATCAGTTTTCGGGACGAGCTTTATGCGATTTGGGGGCCAGTATAAATCTAATGCCATTATTCATCTACAGCCAGTTCGGACTTCAGGCTCCACGCCCAACAAATATCAGTTTACAGTTAGCAGATAGGTCGGTTACATATCCACGAGGTATAGTTGAAGATGTGTTAGTAAAAGTGGATAAATTTATCTTCCCTGTGGATTTCTTTATTCTGGATTGTGAAGTGGACAGTGAAATCCCGATCATTCTTGGGCGTCCATTTTTGGCGACAGGAAGAACATTAATTGATGTTCAAAAAGGTGAATTGACAATGCGAGTTGAAGATCAACAGGTCACCTTTAACGTTTTCAAGTCAATGTCGTACCCAAAAGAAAAAGGTGAATGTATGCGGGTTGATATTATGGAGGAATTGGTGAATCATAAATTCAACATAACTTTTTCGGAGGACCCACTTGAAACAATTTTGCTCGGGGCAGATGACTATGGTATTGAAGAGGATATCGAATATGTCAAATGGCTAGACACACCATCAATGTTTCAGAAAGGCAATCAATCCTTCGACACCATAGAGAGGCCCGAAGCGGAAGGTAAAAAGTTCAAACCATCAATAGAAGAGCCACCGGTGCTAGAGTTAAAGCCATTACCATCCCATCTACAATATGCTTACCTGGGCAAAGACGATACCTTACCAGTTATTGTTTCAACAGAATTGAATGATACGTAAAAGGAGAAACTGCTGCATGTCTTGCGAAAATTTAAAACAACAATTGGGTGGACTATAGCGGACATTCGAGGTATTAGCCCATCATTCTGTATGCATAAAATCTTAATGGAAGAAGGGGCAAAACCAACCATAGAGATGCAAAGAAGGCTAAACCCCATCATGAAGGAGGTGGTGAAAAAAGGAGATTATAAAGTGGTTGGATGCTGGCATTATTTACCCGATCTCAGATAGTTCATGGGTGAGTCCTGTACAATGCGTACCAAAGAAAGGGGGTATGACAGTGGTGAAGAATGAGGCGAATGAGCTCATCCCTACTCGAACAGTTACAGGATGGAGAGTATGCATGGACTACCGCAAGCTAAATAAAGAAACACGCAAGGATCACTTCCCCTTGCCATTCATTGATCAGATGTTGGATAGGTTAGCGGGACATCAGTTCTATTGTCTCTTGGATGGTTATTCCAGATATAATCAAATTGCTATAGCACCAGAGGATCAAGAGAAAACGACCTTCACATGCCCATACGGTACGTTTGCATTTCGGCGAATGTCTTTTGGTTTATGTAATGCACCAACAACCTTTCAGCGATGCATGATGGCAATCTTCTCCGATATGGTCTAGAAAAATTTGGAGGTGTTTATGGACGATTTTTCTGTGTTCGGTGATAGCTTTGATTTGTGCCTGAGAAATCTGAATTTAGTGTTGAAACGGTGCGTGGAGACTAATCTAGTTCTTAATTAGGAAAAATGCCACTTTATGGTGAAGGAAGGGATTATTCTCGGGCATAGGGTTTCTGCAGCAGGATTAGAGGTGGATAAAGCGAAGATTGAGACCATTGAGAAATTACCACCTCCATCATCTGTGAAAGGAATTCGGAGCTTCTTGGGACACGCAGATTTCTACAGACGTTTCATCAAAGATTTTTCAAAAATTTCAAAACCTTTGTGTTCCCTGTTAGAGAAAGATGTGCCCTTCAAAATAGATAAGTCATGTATCGAGGCATTCAAAATTTTAAAAAAGAAGTTAGTATCTGCCCCAATCATTGTCGCACCCGATTGGTCTATACCATTCGAATTGATGTGCGACGCCAGCGACTATGCAGTGGGAGCAGTTTTGGGTCAACGGCACAACAAAATTTTCCATACAATCTATTACTCAAGCAAGACATTGACAGATGCTCAGTTGAACTACACAACCACCGAAAAAGAACTACTTGCAGTTGTGTTCGCCTTTGACAAATTCAGAGCATACCTCATCGGAACCAAGGTCATTGTCTATACTGATCATTCTGCAATCAAATATTTGATCGAGAAGAAGGATGCCAAACCAAGATTGATACGGTGGGTGTTATTGCTTCAAGAGTTTGATTTGGAGATTCGGGATAGAAAGGGTACAGAAAATCAAGTAGCAGATCATCTTTCGCGATTAGAAAATGATGAGGTGCAGAGAAAAGACAATGCATTGATTAACGAGAAATTTTTGGATGAACAACTTGTCCAAGTAACCACAACACTGCCTTGGTATGCTGATTATGTGAACTACGTGGTTGCTAAGGTGTTACCACCGGAGTTGAACTCACAACAACGAAAGAAATTCCTCCATGACGTGAAGCAGTACTATTGGGATGAACCATTCTTGTTTAAAGCCTGCGCGGATCAAATGATTAGACGTTGTGTGCCACATGAAGAGATGGACAGTATCTTGGGTCATTGCCACTCAACCGACTATGGAGGTCATTATTCCAGTGATCGAACTGCGGCGAAGGTGTTATAATCAGGATTCTACTGGCCTTCATTATTCAAGGATGCATATCTCTATGTGCTAAAGTGTGATCGATGTCAACGCGTAGGTAATATCTTCAAGCGAAATGAAATGACACTCAACTCTATATTGGAGGTAGAGCTGTTCGACGTCTGGGGAATCGATTTCATGGGACCGTTTCCCTCATCTTTTAATAATAAGTATATTCTGTTGGCGGTGGATTATGTGTCCAAATGGGTAGAAGCTGCAGCTTTGCCCACAAATGATGCCAACGTCGTTCTTCGATTCCTGAAGAAAAATATCTTCACGCGATTTGGAACTCCGCGGGCAATAATAAGTGATGAGGGAACACATTTCTGTAACAAGCAGTTCAAAAAATTGTTGGTGAAGTATGGGGTTCATCATAAAATAGCAGCTGCGTATCATCCCCAAACTAATGGCCAAGCTGAGGTCTCCAATAGGGAGGTTAAGAGGATTCTGGAAAAGGTGGTCAATCCGTCACGAAAAGTTTGGTCTTTACGTCTTGACGATGCTCTATGGGCATATCGTACAGCATACAAGAATCCGATCGGTATGTCACCTTATCGAATGGTTTACGGAAAGGCGTGCCACATCCCAGTCGAGTTAGAGCATAGTGCACACTGGGCCATTCGGAAGCTAAATTTTGATGAACAAGCAGCAGGTGAGAAAAGGTTACTGCAGTTAAATGAGATGGATGAACTTCGTTTCAACGCTTATGAAAACGCAAAACTATACAAGGAGAAGGTCAAAGCATGGCATGATAAGAAAATTCTCACTAAAACATTTGAACCGGGCCAACAAGTCTTGCTTTTCAACTCGAGATTGCGTTTATTTCCTGGGAAACTGAAATCACGTTGGTCAGGTCCTTTTACAGTCGTGTCTGTTGCACCACACGGTAACATCGAGATCGAAAAACCAAATTCAAATTGCCCATTCAAGGTCAACGGTCAAAGACTCAAACATTATTGGAGTGGGCCCATTGAACGTCAAATTACGGTCATGAACCTCTCCGACTCAGTGGAAAATTGAACACACCAGCAAAGTCGGGCCGACGACAGTAAACCAAGCGCTTATTGGGAGGCAACCCAATCATTTTTCTTTTTAATTTTAATTTTATTTTTATTTTTATTTAGATTCTTGAACTTATATGTTGTAGGTAACAAGAGCCCCGGCCTAAGCCCAATTCCGAAGCTCCTGACCATTAGCGCCCCGGCGCTGCCTCTAAGGGCAATTATAGCGCCCCGGCGCTAACCCCATCCAAGAGCTACTGACCATTAGCGCCCCGACTCTCAATCTGTGCTACAACACAGCGCCCTGGTGCTATGCACTTCATGACCTTTCTGACCTATAGCGCCTCGGCGCTGTTTCCTAGTCTATTTTGAGCGCCCCGGCGCTGTGGTTGCGTCCCAGACTCCTACTTGCACTTAAATACCGGACGATTACATTCCTTTTCTATTTCAACTACTCTCCTCTATTAAGTTCATACCACAAGCCTTCCTTACCTTCATTTTTTTCTTCTAGGATTTCATAATTAAGATCAGGTAGATACGATCCATTGTTTGTTCCATAAATTTCATCTTTCTCAATCAATCAACAAGATCTAACCAGGTATGTCTTAAATTATATTTGATTTTTGGGGCAAGCTATCTATGAATATGGTTGGTATGTACATATTCTACTAAATGTATATCTTTTTACACCAACATCGAAGAATGTCACTCTCCTGATCTTGATTATATTTTTACGACACATGTGTTAATTCTTAAATTGGGAGCATATGTTATTATAAATGTTTGACTGATAGGGATGCATGGTACACCCACGAGGTGTTTGATAATTTGCCCGAATCATTAATCTTGTCTACATGCACACATATCACCATGTTTCGCACTATCATTCTGGACCTTCATGCGACCGCAATGATTTTAATTTACTGTAGCACATAGCTATCATTACATATAGTCACTTAGAGTGGGGGAATTACACTATTTTGATACATGCATGTCTCTTATTGTACTACAAGGCAACTCTTGCGGACATTTCCTGTGTGGCTTGCGTTCCTTCTCGAAACTGAATAATCCCTGACTCCGATTGATACTATTGTGCATGTTGTTGCATTTTTGTGTCCAGTATCATCCCCCACTAATGTAGTCAAATTCGACATATATTTTAAAGTTTGGGGGTAAAGTCAAACCTAAGATTATCCAATTTCAAATTTTATTCGATGCTAATACATAAATATGCTTGTAATTGTAGAATTTTTGGCATGGCATCCAAATGCCAACGTGGTGAAGGGTCAGGGACCGCCTCAACTCCACCTCCGCGATTTGACAGCTGCCGTTTTATCAGTCATACGGCTCAGGAAAGATATAATCGAATGGCTACTCGGTCATTGGTTCCGGATCATGGGTTGAGACCGGATCAATCAAAGGATGGCGACATGGCAGTCATGATAGCTGAGAGGAACTGGTTCACACTTACCGAGCAGCCCAAACCAGCCATAATAACAGTGGTGAAAGAATTTTATGCCAACGTGCCCGAATATGATCACTATACGGTATTTGTAAGGGGCAAAACAGTGGAAATTGGCGAAGAGGACTTCAATGAGTGTTATCAATTGCCAGTTGAGGATTTTCATGATGAGTATGCTGGTTTTATTAGTGATGGACCGGACTATGAGCAGATAATACGTGAACTTTGTCAGCCGGGTACCACATGGACCGTGCATGAACGCGGAAACATGACTTTCCCACTATCGAATCTTAGCTTATATGGGAAGGCAGGGTATGCGTTCATTTATGCAAAACTCATGCCATGTATACATATGAGTCATGTTACTCGGGAACGTGCAGTCCTTCTTTACTCAATCATCAAAGGCTATAAAATTAATGTGGGACATCTCATTTTACAATCTATCCTTTGAGCATCTCGTGGAAGTACCACTGGAGGGTTACCACATCCGTCTCTTATCTGCGTTTTGTGTGCCAAGTTCGATGTCAAATGGAAGTCCGACGAGATGATTCAAAAGGCCATGCCAGTGCTGGACCACAAGTTGACAAGTAGATACAAAGTGTGGATAGGTGGGGAAAATCACCCTAGGGGATTGGGTTTCATAATTCCCCAAGTTGCACCTACACAAGACCCCCCACCTCAGGCTCCATCTACAGCAGCTCATCGTGGTGTGGTCCCCGAAGCTGTCCAGCAGGAGATAGATGGCTGGTTTTACAACATGGAATCCCAGAATGTGCGCTTGTCGGAACGTCAGGACGTAATTTTAAAATTTTTAGTTGACCAGTTTGCTGCACAGAATGCACTGACCGTCCAATCACATCCGGGCGTGCAACTTAGCCATTTCCCAACTGCTCCTGTTCTTCCTGTATTTCCCCCTTCCGATCAAGAGATGAGCGAGGATGATGATGCACCACCCGAAGAATAAGCTCGTCAGGGAAGTTCTCTGTTTTATTTTGTTATATTTTTCGCATGAGGACATTGCTCTAGATTAGTTTGGGGGTAGTTAAGTTTTATTTTTAAATTCCTAGTTTGCTATTAGTTTGTGGATTTGGATTGTTATTGATAATTCTGGCGTTTGCTCTAGTACGTTTATTCGGGGGTAAATGATGAAATTAGAATTGCATGAACAAGTCTAGTAAGGATTGTTGAGTCAGTGATATGATAGTCTGGACATGATTTGAATCTCTATCTGTTTGACACTGATATTATAGGTTAGCACTTTGAAAAACGACCATGTTGGCTATGATAGTTTAAATGGTTAGATAATAGAGTTCTAAAGGATGATTGCTAGTGAAATGAAAAGACAAGTTGAATAGCTAGTGAAGATTGAATTTATACATAAACTCGAGTTTGGGGGAAAAATATTTGGAATATATAAGCTTATTTAAAAAAAAACACCGTGGCGTGCTTGTCTAGTTTTGTGGCCTTTGTTACTTGAGCAAGTAAGCCAGAGGAGACTGTCTTTACACCTAGCGCCCTAAGGTCTTAATGACTTGGGAGTCGTTGGTCGAAAGCTCGTTAAGGTAGCATTGAAAAGCCTAAGGGAATAAGACAATGCATAGTCATGAAAAAAAAAATTTATTAAGCATAAGTATTTTATGTTGACCCCTGAATTTTTGGTGATTGTTTAATTTCAGTCGAATCTAGTTTATTTGATGAACTCTTGAGTAGAGCTGTATGAAGTTTTTTATAAACTTTATTATTTTTCAGCGTTTTGCTTTTCATTAGTTAGCATGGTTGTTGAACACACACTCACAATATCAGTAATAATAGATTTGGATTGGTTGATTATTGGGATATCATTGATCTGTGTTCACAAGATGTATTAGCATGTTTTTGTGATTTTTCTGAGGCCTATGGATATACGTAAGTTATTGGATGCTGGAATTATGTTCATTCAGTTAGTTGCAATTGCATGAGTTGTGTTTTTATATTGTTAGTATTGTTTTGTGTTTGTTGCTTGAGGACATGCAACGGTTTAAGTTTGGGGGTATTTGATGATTGGGTAATATACCCAGGAATCGGATATACTTGGGTTTAAATTATTGTATTTTCGAGTCATTTAGGAATATTTTTACTGTGTTTATATGTTGTATTGCAGATTCGGAAGCTGAGGAGACAAATTGGGGATTTAAGCTAATAAATGGCGAAGTCGTAATTTTCTAGAAGATAGCGCCGGGGCGCTGGGAATTACATTACGAATAGCGCCGGGGCGCTAAGCTGTGGATGGGTCTGACGCGGATCGCGCACGTGAGGCAGGCGTGTACAACACTTTGACTATCAGTTTGACCTTGTTGGAGGAATTTATGAGGAGTCTATTTGGATTAGGAGTTGTGGATAAATATATATATATATAAAGTGATTCTTTTTAACGGAGAGGGGGGAACATCAGGGAGATTAACGGAGGAAGAGGAGCAGATCCAAAAGCTGAAAAATTGGAGTTCTTCTTCTTTATTCTCTTAAATTTTTAACTCATTGAGGATGATTTATCAATTATTTATAGCTTTTATTTCCATCATGAACTAATTCCTTTTATTAAGATTCCAATGGAACTTATTATGGTTATGAGTTAATTATTTAATTTATTCCAATTATTTATGTTGAAGTGAATTGTTCATCTTGCCTTTTGTTTATTGATTAATTATCTGGCCAATAATTACCTTGTTACACTAGAAGGAATTGGGAAAGGAATTCTAGAGTTAGAACTGGGCAGGGTGACATGTGACTTAGTTATTTGCACAGTGAATAATTAGGTTTGTGAATAGAATGAGAATATCTATTTGCCGCATGTAACATAAGAGGAATTGGGTTTGTAGCGAGTTTAATTCAATTGTTATGCATAGAGATATAGCAAAATTAATCTGGGTTAAATAGAAGGCAATTGATCACTCGAGAGAGTGCTTTTGGCATTTGAGAATTCCTGTTAACAATTCAGTAGATGTAATAATTGGGATAATTAGATAATTGATTTAATAATCATAATTTGGGAAATTGGAGTCTTAATTATTATTTATTTGCATTCATATAATTATTGATTTGTTCTTTGTTTTCTTTTAGAATAATTTCTTGCTTTATTAAAATTAATTTTTCTTTTAGTTTTAGAGAATCAAAATTTTCGATTGTTTAAATAAAAATTGAATTGATACAGTACTAGTAGGTGGAGTTTATTAATTGGAATTCTCTGAGGAATCGACACTCTAATTTATCATTATATTACTTGTTGACCGTGTATACTTGCACGTATTCATTGATTGCAAAATCATTCAACAGAAGTACATGTATATAAGTAGAGCCTACCCTAAAATTTTAGAATTTTTGGAGTTAATTTCGATTTATGAAAAATCGGACAATATTTGGACATTATGGACTATTTAAATATAGTAGAAGAATTTTAAAATTTTCCAGAAAAATTTATTTTCATGAGAGGATTATATGTAGCTACTGTCCAGAAAAGAAATGGTTTTTGAGTTGTTTTGCTATTTTTCATATAAATGATGTTATATGGTCAAATGAATTTAATTAATTATATGATGTCAAAAATGTGAAAAATATGATTTTATGACTTGAGGTCCTTAAGTAAGGATGAGGCAGATTTATGATGTGGATCTCGGTCAGTGGTGAAGAGTAACTTTGTGTATGGTGTTTTAAAAATGTTTAAATGAATTAATTAGTGAAAGAAAAAGTAATTAAATAAATTGTTTATTAATTAAATAAATAATTTAAAATATCTTTATATTATTAATAATATTAGATTAAAATATTATTGGTAATATTGGACTTAAATGTTATTAAAAGTTAATAACATTAGTTTGAAATATTATCATTTAATTAATAATATTAAACGGGAGATTAAAATAAGAGAAATTACTTTATTTGAATCATAGTCATTGAATTGTTAGGGAATGAACTATATTATGTTTGTAGTAGATTGAATTGAGAAGTCAGGGTACTAAAATAGATTCAGGGTTACTGAAATGATTTTAGTTTACAGTAGCTGATTTTGGTTTGCTGAAATGATGATTTCAGGATACTGAAATATATTTTGGTTTACTAAAATGATATTTCAGTTTACTGACATGTTATCTAGCTTATTAAGATGGCATATGAAAGGGATAACTTATAAGTATAAGTTATGATGTGATTAAAAGGCTATCAATGCATAACAATAACATTAAGACTTAGATGCAATGTCTAATACTTAACTATATGTTTAAATGTTAGACACTTTAATATACGATGATAAGATTATAAGTGAGTTATGTTATGACTAATCGAAAGATCAGTTATAGGTCTTTTCTCTAAAGAAGTTAAAGTAAATTGCTTAGCAGTAGACCGTGATTGAGGCAAGTTCTCTAACTCAAACTTGAGTTATTAATTTCAAAACATGTTAGTGAATAATTATTGTTGATTATTCACATCTATATTGATTATTGATACTCGCACTCGATGCAATTAAATTCATGTTCTAATATTATTAAACTATGAATTAGTTAAAGTTTTTTTTATTCATGAACTATTTAAGATATGGATCTATGCTCTTTGTATCAGCTAGATCAAGTATGTTAAATTTGTTAAATCAAATTTGTTGTTAAAAGTTGTACTTCACCAATTGACTTGGTAAGGACTCGAGACTGAGAAAAAAAAAATGTGATTAAGTGTTTATGCATAATACACCGGGTATGAAAGGCTGATCCCCTTGATTACCAAAACTTATTAAAAGGACCAGTTTAAATACTGACAATCTTGGCATATGTTCATAGTCATTATAACCACTCAGCATATGTGACAACCCGAATTTTCATAAGTTATTAAAATAAAAATTTAATAATTAAAATTCTTATTATGAGGTGTATATATTTTAAATTATATGATTTGGTGTGAAAAGAATTATATATTCATATGTTGGAGAAAATGAAATTTAATAGTTAATTAAACTATTAAAGAAATTAAATAATATTAGTTAATTTAATTAAGTTGAAATTATGTTATGAGATAATATAATTTTAATTGTTATGCCTTGTGGACAATGGAAATTATTATGAGTTAAGTTTCATAAATAGTGTGAATAATTCACTTAATTAAAAATAGTGAATTAATACAAGTATAATTGATTTAATAAAGTGAGAAATTAATATATTGCATGAAAATGTAAATGTTAGTATAATGCGAGTAAAATATTTATTAAGTAGATTAAATATTTTAGTTGGAAACTTTATGGAATAAAATGAATAATTATGGTATTAAATAAATATTTGATAAAAATTGTTATGAGATAGTTTATTTAAGTGTGATAAAATAGATGAGATTTATACGTATTTTATTATGCGAGTATAGTGGTTATAGTCTAATTTAATTAAATAATTAAATTAGAGGAGTGGGAATTTGTTAAATAATGTTATGATTATAATGGTTGAATAGAAATTATAATTTTACTGATAAGGTTAATTTTATTTCTTAAGGAATTAAAGGTACATAATCTAGTTTATATTTCTAGTTTATGTGTTCTTGAGTTTCTTTTAAAATTAGAGTTTTGGTTAATGAATTTGTGGGTTACGATGTTATATATATTATCAGATATTTATAATTCGATAATGGTCATCTAGAAACAAATTTTCAAAACTCAAATTCATGTATTTATACTAAAGAAGAGAAATTTGGGTTTTGATTGTAATGTGTGTTTTGGTGTACTTTGAGACTAAAGTTGATGATGATTTCATGATGAAAACTTTAAATTGATGGATGATTGTTGTTCTTCTCTATTAAACGAAAACAACGTAACTTGAACGGATCGAATTGGTTAAGAAACGAATTTGTGATGAATCAATACACTTAGCATGTTGAAAATAGGAAAAATTAGTATAAACAAATTAAAATTAGTATAAACCAAGTCCCACATCAACTAAATTGAGAACTTTACCCTTTGCTAAACCTATAAATAGAAGGGCTTAATCCTTTGTTTCTTTCATCAACAATAAGGCCTCCAATTTTGCGAAAGGCTTTGTTGTGGGAGGACTTTTTATAAAGACCTACTTAGTTAAATTTTGGCGTGGAAGTACGTAATCAGTTTATGAAACTCGTATTTTCAGGTTTGTTTCTTATTTAATTTTTGGTAATATTATTATTTTAAATATTGTATTTAGTTTGTTAGTTAAAGTTTGAATTTTAGAAGTTTAGTTAGTTTTATTAGTAAACTAGTTAGTTTACTATGTTTATTTTGGCTTGGAATTAATTATGTAAATGAGTTCTAATGATGGTAATTAGAGATATGAAGCTGAGACCTTAGACGAGTCTAATTATGTTAAATAAAACTTATTTGTAAAGAAAGTTGGGTTGGAACGAGTCGAGGCGAGTTTTGGATGTCAAAACGAGAAGTCTGAAAAACTAGTGGACTAGGGATCCAAAAACGAAAATTTGGGGTTAGCTAGATTCTTTAGAAAATTTTGGACTTTTGGTATGTTATAGTACACTGAATAAGCTTTCCATAGACTCCGAAACAGACTTATTCCGACTTCAGAGCAAAGAGTTATGACCATTCAAAGTAGTCGCGTCAAAACTTTCTAACCAACTCGGGGCAGTCACCTTGAACTAATTTTATGGAATTCTGTATTTAGAATTTGGGAAAGGTCAAAGAATAAAAGTTGTAGTCCCGAAAGTTAGCTTCGCGTGGGCTCAAGAATCGTTCAAAAATGTTTTGAAATAGAAAAGTTATGTCTGTCTTAGCAAGAGAGGGTTAAGCTGGAAAAGAATGAAAAACAGTTTTGAACGCCCTTTTTTGAACACTGTTTTGGACTGTCTATCTTATCCGAAATGGGTGTCCAATAACTTTTAAAATTATGTTAATATGATATTTCCAGCATATCCAAAGTTGGATGTCATCGGACTTATGAGATATAGAGTAAAGTTTACATTACAACTACTATACGTTGTTATGTGACTAATAGTTGATGTGTATGATTATATAATTGTGTAGGGCACGTGAAGTGCAGATAACTGTAAGCTGTTAAACTGTTATTGGTAAACAATGATCAAGACAAGTCTTTTAGTTCCTATTTGATATGTGAATTTGATGATGAACTGTTTGAAATCTTTATTGCAAATAGCATGATGTGTTATATTAATGTTGAAAGTATGAAATGTTAAAGTCAATTTATGACTACGTTGATTGAGTACTGAATGTTGATTGAGTAAGGAACTCAATTTTTATACTTGTTATATGAACTACATCATGTATGTTACGTTAGTCCAATGTTTATGAGATATATATCGAACATGTTATTATGTGCTATGTGATGCATGAAAACTATTAGATTTTGCTGGACTATCGAGCTCAACCTTGCAAATAACCACTTTTGCAGGTTAAAGATTTAAGATAAAATTATGTGTTACTTGAAAGATATGAATTATATGTGATACTTGAAGATTTATATACTTTGGCTGAGTTATTAATATTTGAACCATGTTTAAGGTTCCGAATAATGTATTAATGTTGAATTGTAATATCGTTTTGCGATGTAAACCATTGTAGTATTAAAATGATTCTGAGACAGTTAGATGTAAAGGTTGAAAATTTTGGGAACGAGAATAGTTTGTAATATAAAATTTTAATTATTCCGCAAATTTCAATAGTTGTATTATCGTTTAATGATGTAAAATTAGAGGTTGAATGTCTTATTAACGACTGAAGTTGAGAATTATATTTTATGAATTTTGGGGTCGTTACAGTTGGTATCAAAACTGATACGTTAGAAACCTTAGGTAAGAGTACATTAGGCTATAACCTTAGAGAAGAGAGGTGAAAATAATGAATTAATAAGCTCAAATAGAGTTTGAGCAAAAATAAATAATTTAAGAATTGTATAGAGAATGGATTAAAACATGCGTACGAGGATTCAAAGAAGAATCTCGCAGAGTTATAAGGAATATGAATTTGGGGCTACCCAACTCCAATAATAAGGATGTAAGGTGATAATAAATAGTTAATGTCTATAAAAAGAGAATGATTAAGAAGTTAAGAATAGAAAGTTATAATTAAGTATGGTATAATTGTACTCTTTAATAGTTGATGTATGGTATTTGGGTTAAATGATTCCTTCATAGAGCGGAGGTATATACGAAATAGCAACTCATAACCTAGTTTGTTGGTTATTTGTGAGAAACCACTCAGCGTACCATATTGAAACTGTTAGAGACTCGATGTGTACCAAGTATAGAAAATGGATACGTATGATGAGAATGTGGAACTCGAATGAAATGTTGAGAAATATAAATGAAGTTAGAAATTCTTAAAGGAAGAATTGTTATATAAACAAGAAAATTCAAAGAAGAATCTTGAATAGTTATAAAGATAAGAAATGGGAGTTACCTAACTCTAATAGCCAAGATAACGAAAAATGATGAATAGATAAAGCTTGTAAGATTAAAAGCATAAATGATAACGTAAATGATGAAAAAAGAAAGAAAGAGGATCGTAAAACAAAACGATCACGAGTTAAGAAAAGAATTTTAAGGGAGATGATTATAGAATAAGATCACGACGTGATCTGTTTAAGTTATAAAAGACAGGTGGTTTGTAATGTTTGAATAATTATAGCTTGATGCTATGAAGATAATGTACTATGATATAGTACAAGATAAACTCACGAGGAGTTATAGATAATGTGTTACGAGAAATTCGTATTGAGCAAGTTAAGAGCAAGTTATGAGTAAGATAGAGTTAGGTGGGATTTCAATTGAGGACACATGTGATGCCTGAGTTGTACAAACCTTTGTGTGGGCGAGGGTTTTGTCATTGCACTCAGTTTATCACATTGAAAATCATTGGAATGTCGGTGTCGCGCTATCAATGTATATGTGGTGAAAAGGTGATTCTTTTCTCATGTGTATATTTGATAGTTAGAAACTATTAAGATTAGTCAGATATTATTAGGATTAGGTACGGTTCTTATAACTAATGCATATGGTAAGTTCATGATTCATAATAATATGGTATGTTTTGAACCCCTCAATGAATGGACGCTTGTGGTCTGACTAGGATAAGTTCTTAAACTCATATTATTGTGGCAAGTTCTTGAACTTCCAATGTGCGGTAAGTTTGATGAACTGGGGTATAATTAAGTGTGAATGGATTATTGAGGATGATAGGAATAGATGGACTTATTAAGCAATGGATCATTATAGAAAGTGGATTTGATGGTGGAAGCATAGGTATTCTAAATCTTCTAGCTATGCTAGACTTCAAAATTTTTGACATCAAGCTAAATTCGCACTATGTGCCTTTTAAAAATGAATTTTTATTCTCAACGCATGGTGACAAATGTGTATGTGTGGACTTCGGGACACTAACACATCGTTAGCTGCTGAGATATGACATCACTAAAACTAATTTTTAAAGATTTTTGAACTGTCAGAAAGATAGTTTAATCTTACACTTTGACTTTGCTTCTGTCTTTATTCGAGCTTTCATCTAAATCTAAAAATTTTATCATGATATAGCAAGGGTGAGCATCAAATTTACCCAGCAAGCATAAGTTTAATTGAGGATATATCATGATTGAAAGAATTGAACAATAAACTAGCTAACTTTCAACAATATAAACATTGTGAAAGAGCATAAACAAATTTTCTTAGCTGAAAAACCAAGTTAATAAAAATGAATGGTCAATAATGAACATGAATAGATTAACTGAACCAAATGGTAATGAAGGTGATCAGTCTTTCATACCTGATGAACATTTACAATATGCACAACGTCCGAATCAATAATCAATCTAGACGTGATATAATCAATGTTGATTGATTTCGCAATCAATGAATACGTGCAAGTATACACGGTCAACAAGTAATAAAGTTAAAGTAGAGTATCGTTCCCACGAGGAATTATTTAATAAAAATTACCAAATACTAATTCTTAACCAAATCAATTTTATTTAAACAACCAATAATTGTGATTTCTAGATTTAAGAAAACTAAATTAAACAAAGCAAAAAGATTATTCTAAAAGAAAGCAAATAAACAACTAAGAATTGATGGAATTCAGATAAATAAGAATTAAGACTCCAATATCCCCAATTATGAATTAAAAATCAATTATTCAACTATCCCAATTATTATATCTACTGAATTGTTAACAGGAATTCTCAAATGCCAAAAGCTCTCTCTCGAGTGATCAATTGCCTTCTATTTAACCCAGATTAATTTTGTTATATCTCCATGCAAAACAATTGAATTAAACTCGCTACAAACTCAATTCCTCTTATGTTACATGCGGCAAATAGATATTCTCATTCTATTCACAAAACTAATTATTCACTGTGCAAAATAACTAAGTCACATGTCACCAAGCCCAGTTCTAATCCTAGAATTCCTTTCCCAATTCCTTCTAGAGTAACAAGGTAAATATTGATAAGATAATTAATCAATAAGCTCAAAGCAAGATGAACAATTCACTTTAACACAAATAATTAGAATAAATCAAATAACTAATTTATAGCCATAAAAAGTTCAATTGAAATCTTAATAAAAGAGTTAGTTCATAATTAATTAATTAAAACCAAGAATCCACAATTGAATAAACATTTAAAGATAAAAGTATGATAAGAGAAGATAATAGAATCTGTTGTCAGCAAATCTGATGCTCCCCTCTTGCTCCTGCTCTTGATCTTCAATGATCCCCAAGTTGCTTCAATCTCCAAAACTAATAAGAACTAATCTAATGGAGTGTTTAATCTAGTCTACTCTATGTAATCCCCCTTTATTTTATGCCTCCCATCATGTATTTATTGGTTACAAGTCAAATTTTTAGGTTAGGAACAAACCCATTCCAATTTGGAGTCAAAAAGGTGTCAAAATTCGCCCAAAACGCGTCCAGGCCACACCAAACCCTTCCCCCAGCGCCCCAGCGCTGGGCTCGACGCTCAAACTCTGCCTTATAGCACCCCGGCGCTGGAAATTGCCTTGAAATTTGCGCCCCGGCGCTAGTGCTTTTTTTGGAAATTTTCTACTCCGACGTCCTTTGGGAAAATGGCCATAACTTATTCGTTCGAACTCCGATTTCGATGATTCAAGATGATCCGAAAAGAGGAGAAGTAGATCTACAACTTTCATTCTTTAAGTTTTTCGAAATAAGGTCTGTAGAAATACTCAAATTGGCTCTGAAGTGACTGCTATGTAAATGGCAAGCCGAAAATGCGAATCTAGCCACCCCGAACGTCGATCCACGTAACTTTTGTCCCAAATCCTACAAAACAATGTAAAACATGCATGAATGGATACAAACACTTAAAAACTATTCTAAAAGACTTGAGAACAACAATGAATTAAGCCCAAATGTATCCAATTCATGTGTATAAAACTCACTAATCAAATACCCCCAAACTTAAACCTTTGCTTGTCCTCAAGTAAAAACACAAAAGAACTAAAAATAAACAAACTAACTCAATTACATGAATACATATGCATGATCTACTTCCTAATATACATACGAATCTAGTAATAAATCAGTATGATATATAGCAACAGGCCTCAAAGTTACCATTGGTACTCAAACAATATATCCAATCAAGTCAAAATCCATAACTCTAACTAATTCGTCAATCCAAACTTGTCATCACCCATGTTGTGTATGTATGCTTGTTAACCATTCTAACCAACCACAATTCAAGATAATCACATAACAAACTTCTTAGAAGAAAAATTTCAGTTCCAATTCAATTACTTTTGTGAACATGACAACTCTAGTTAAAACTAAGCAATTACCAAGTCTAAGGGTAAATATAAGATTTATTTATACTTTTATTCAACCACGAGGGCATTTTTGCTCTTTCTTGTGTTTTTTTCATTTTTTTTTCTCATGGCTGTGCAATGTCTTATTCCCTTAGGCTTTTCAGTGCTACCTTAACGAGCTTTCGACCAACGACTCCCAAGTCATTAAGACCTTAGGGCCCTAGGTGTAAAAATAATCCCCTCGGGCGTACTTACTCAAGTAACAAAGGCCACAAAACTAGACAAGCATGCCACGGTGTTTATTCTCTTTTTTTTTCTTTTTCTGGATTTTCTATTTTTTTTCTTTTCATCATTTTTTCTCTTTTTTTTTCTTTTTGTAATATATATCCCATAGATTCCCCCAAACTCAAGCTTTTACGTCATTCTAACCTTTACCGTCAGTTCACTAATTTCCTTAAATTTTAACCAAGATTTTCCCTCAGAAACAAATTGTGAAACCCTTGAACCAAGTGGATTAAAACAGTTAAACTTTAAGTGCTAACCGGTTACATAAGTTTCAGGCAGGCTCAGATTATCATCATGATTAAAATTAGAACTCATCATCAATTATTAGCACTGTTCAAGTTAACATGCAAAACCAATCTTGTCATAGACCGAGCTAAGACCACACCAACCAATTACACAGATTCATGCAAAAAAAAATTGCAATTATACTACATGAACACATACTAATGCAACACATATATAAATATGCAAATAACTACCATGTACTATATGCAACCTAAAAAAAACACAATGCTAACACAAAAAAAATGAACTACTATGCAGATAACTAACTATATGCAATACGACACTAAAATGCCACCAAACTTAAACTAGACATTGTCCTCAATGATTAAATTAGAAAAAATTAAAGCAGAGGACTTCCCTGAAAATATAACAATCTTCCTCCTTGTCCACTAAGTTTGGAGAATATGCTAGGCACATGGAACAAATTGGGCACCACTTGAATTTGACTTGACTAACCTGTAAACCATGATAGAAGCAATTTTATTAAATCCTAAATAAATGCAAATTTAAAACTACTAATAAAAAACTTCATAAAAACTAAAAATAAAAATTAAACTTGGGTTGCCTCCCAATAAGCGCTTGTTTTATAGTCTCAGCCTGACTTCTTCAATTCTCTATCCAATTCATCTTCGAAAATTGAGGAACCCTCCATCCATTGGAAATAATGTAACTTTTGGGAGGTTCCCATTTACGATAGCCATTTTTAAAGTCACCTAGCATGCTTTGTTTAGATAAGATCACATTAAAGAACGTCCAACATCTAGGTGTTTTTTCCATTGTGTCTGCGAATAGATTCTGGCATTGAGGCTTGTCAGACACAACAATCTCTTCTTCTATCTTCTCCAACTCATTGAACCATGGCTTCGAAGTTGTACTCGCTTTTACGTCACAAGGAGTATTGCCAACGACATGACTACCTAGCGGACATGGTTTTACAAATCTAACCGGATTCTTGAACTTTGGTGGAGAAGGTACATGGGACACTATCAAAATTGGTTCATCTTCGTTGATACTCAAAGTTAGATATTTGTCGATCTCTTTTTGTTGGTCTCCAAGTCTTTCCACTCTTTCAACATCTATATCATTTGGCATATCCGATTGCAGATTTGGTTCAGGCTCATCATCAGTCTCGTCATCCATGTCATAGAGCCAAGTGTATTGAGGACGGTTGTTCAACGCATGTGCTATTTGCCCCAATTGATTTTCCAGATTCTTTAGTGATGCCCCTTGGCTTTGCAAATGCAGCTCTATTTGATTAAATCTTTTGTCTTGGTCCTTGTTCCTTTTGTCAGAAGCTCTAATGAATTTTTCCAAGGCTTCCTCCCAATTTGAATGTTCTTCCTGTTGTAGTGGAGGTGGACACGAGAAATCCGGTGGGTATGTTGGACTTGGAGCATAAACTTGATCTTGATTGTTACTCCATGAAAAATCTGGGTGATACCCCCAATCCTGATGATAGTTGTTGGGATAGACATAACTATTGGGGTAATCACCACTATACTGTACCGGCTCGAAATTGATGGCGCATTGATAACTCATGTGATATCCAGCACAATAATCACAAGTAGCTGCCACACTTTGACGACGTTGAGCTTCAAAAGCTTCAAGCATCCTCGAAAGTGTCTCCATCTGTGCTGACAATGCAGAAAGTTTCTTAAGTCTGTCAATCTCCGCTCCCCGTGGTTGAGTCGTGTTCGTGTATGGCCATTGATACGCAAAGTCATCCATGGTACCTAAAAAGAGAGAAATATAGGAAGAGAATGAGAAATAAAAATAAAAATAAAAATGTTTAAATTAAGACTAATTTGATTGAAATTAATATTGATAAATAATTATTAAATTAATTCCCCGGCAACGGCGCCAAAAACTTGTTGATTGATTTCGCAATCAATGAATACGTGCAAGTATACACGGTCAACAAGTAATAAAGTGAAAGTAGAGTATCGTTCCCACGAGAAATTATTTAATAAAAATTACCAAATACTAATTCTTAACCAAATCAATTTTATTTAAACAACCAATAATTGTGATTTCTAGATTTAAGAAAACTAAATTAAACAAAACAAAAATATTATTCTAAAAGAAAGCAAATAAACAACTAAGAATTGATGGAATTCAGATAAATAAGAATTAAGACTCCAATATCCCCAATTATAAATTAGAAATCAATTATTCAACTATCCCAATTATTATATCTACTGAATTGTTAACAGGAATTCTCAAATGCCAAAAGCCCTCTCTCGAGTGATCAATTGCCTTCTATTTAACCCAGATTAATTTTGTTATATCTCTATGCAAAACAATTGAATTAAACTCGCTACAAACCCAATTCCTCTTATGTTACATGCGGCAAATAGATATTCTCATTCTATTCACAAACCTAATTATTCACTGTGCAAATAACTAAGTCACATGTCACCAAGCCCAGTTCTAACCCTAGAATTCCTTTCTCAATTCCTTCTAGAGTAACAAGGTAAATATTGATAAGATAATTAATCAATAAGCTCAAAGCAAGATGAACAATTCACTTCAACACAAATAATTAGAATAAATCAAATAACTAATATATAGCCATAAAAAGTTCAATTGAAATCTTAATAAAAGAGTTAGTTCATAATTAATTAATTAAAACCAAGAATCCAAAATTGAATAAACATTAAAAGATAAAAGTATGATAAGAGAAGATAATAGAATCTGTTGTCAGCAAATCTGATGCTCCCCACTTGCTCCTGCTCTTGATCTTCAATGATCTCCAAGTTGTTTCAATCTCCAAAACTAATAAGAACTAGGGTTAATGTCTAATCTAATGGAGTGTTTAATCTAGTCTACTCTATGTAATCCCCCTTTATGTTATGCCTCCCATCATGTATTTATAGGTTACAAGTCAAATTTTTAGGTTAGGAATAAACCCAATCCAATTTGGAGTCAAAAAGGTGTCAAAATTCGTCCAAAACGCGTCCAGGCCGCACCAAACCCTTCCCCCAGCGCCCCAGCGCTGGGCTCGATGCTCAAACTCTGCCTTATAGCGCCCCGGCGCTGGAAATTGCCTTGAAATTAGCGCCCCGGTGCTAGTGCTTTTTTTGGAAATTTTCTACTCCGACGTCCTTTGGGAAAATGGCCATAACTTATTCGTTCGAACTCCGATTTCGATGATTCAAGATGATCCGAAAAGAGGAGAAGTAGATCTACAACTTTCATTCTTTAAGTTTTTCGAAATAAAGTCTGTAGAAATACTCAAATTGGCTCTGAAGTGACTGCTATGTAAATGGCAAGCCGAAAATGCGAATCTAGCCACCCCGAACGTCGATCCACGTAACTTTTGTCCCAAATCCTACAAAACAATGTAAAACATGCATGAATGGATACAAACACTTAAAAACTATTCTAAAAGACTTGAGAACAACAATGAATTAAGCCCAAATGTATCCAATTCATGTGTATAAAACTCACTAATCAAATACCCCCAAACTTAAACCTTTGCTTGTCCTCAAGTAAAAACACAAAAGAACTAAAAATAAACAAACTAACTCAATTACATGAATACATATGCATGATCTACTTCCTAATATACATACGAATCTAGTAATAAATCAGTATGATATATAGCAACAGGCCTCAAAGTTACCATTGGTACTCAAACAATATATCCAATCAAGTCAAAATCCATAACTCTAACTAATTCGTCAATCCAAACTTGTCATCACCCATGTTGTGTATGTGTGCTTGTTAACCATTCTAACCAACCACAATTCAAGATAATCACATAACAAACTTCTTAGAAGGAAAATTTCAGTTCCAATTCAATTACTTTTGTGAACATGACAACTCTAGTTAAAACTAAGCAATTACCAAGTCTAAGGGTAAATATAAGATTTATTTATACTTTTATTCAACCACGAGGGCATTTTTGCTCTTTCTTGTGTTTTTTTCATTTTTTTTTCTCATGGCTGTGCAATGTCTTATTCCCTTAGGCTTTTCAGTGCTACCTTAACGAGCTTTCGACCAACGACTCCCAAGTCATTAAGACCTTAGGGCCCTAGGTGTAAAAATAATCCCCTCGGGCGTACTTACTCAAGTAACAAAGGCCACAAAACTAGACAAGCATGCCACGGTGTTTATTCTCTTTTTTTTTCTTTTTCTGGATTTTCTATTTTTTTTCTTTTCATCATTTTTTCTCTTTTTTTTTCTTTTTGTAATATATATATCCCATAGATTCCCCCAAACTCAAGCTTTTGCATCATTCTAACCTTTACCGTCAGTTCACTAATTTCCTTAAATTTTAACCAAGATTTTCCCTCAGAAACAAATTATGAAACCCTTGAACCAAGTGGATTAAAATAGTTAAACTTTAAGTGCTAACCGGTTACATAAGTTTCAGACAGGCTCAGATTATCATCATGATTAAAATTAGAACTCATCATCAATTATCAACACTGTTCAAGTTAACATGCAAAACCAATATTGTCATAGGCCGAGCTAAGACCACACCAACCAATTACACAGATTCATGCAAAAAAAATGCAATTATACTACATGAACACATACTAATGCAACACATATATAAATATGCAAATAACTACCATGTACTATATGCAACCTAAAAAAAACACAATGCTAACACAAAAAAGAAATGAACTACTATGCAGATAATTAACTATATGCAATACGACACTAAAATGCCCCCAAACTTAAACTAGACATTGTCCTCAATGACTAAATTAGAAAAAATTAAAGCAGAGGACTTCCCTGAAAATATAACAATCTTCCTCATTGTCCACTAAGTTTGGAGAATATGCTAGGCACATGGAATAAATTGTGCACCACTTGAATTTGACTTGACTAACCTGTAAACCATGATAGAAGCAATTTTATTAAATCCTAAATAAATGCAAATTTAAAACTACTAATATAAAACTTAATAAAAACTAAAAATAAAAATTAAACTTGGGTTGCCTACCAATAAACGCTTGTTTTATAGTCTCAGCCTGACTTCTTCAATTCTCTATCCAATTCCTCATCGAAAATTGAGCAACCCTCCATCCATCGGAAATAATGTAACTTTTGGGAGGTTCCCATTTACGATAGCCATTGTATTAAAGTCACCTAGCATGCTTTGTTTAGATAAGATCACATTAAAGAACGTCCAACATCTAGGTGTTTTTTCCATTGTGTCTGCGAATAGATTCTAGCATTGAGGCTTGTCAGACACAACAATCTCTTCTTCTCCAACTCATTGAACCATGGCTTCGAAGTTGTACTCGCTTTTACATCACAAGGAGTATTGCCGACGACATGACTACCTAGCGGACATGGTTTTGCAAATCTAACCGGATTCTTGAACTTTGGTGGAGAAGGTACATGGGACACTATCAAAATTGGCTCATCTTCGTTGATACTCAAAGTTAGATATTTGCCGATCTCTTTTTGTTGGTCTCCAAGTCTTTCCTCTCTTTCAACATCTATATCATTTGGCACATCCGATTGCAGATTTGGTTCAGGCTCATCATCAGTCTCGTCATCCATGTCATAGAGCCAAATGTATTGAGGACGGTTGTTCAACGCATGTGCTATCTGCCCCAATTGATTTTCCAGATTCTTTAACGATGCCCCTTGGCTTTGCAAATGTAGCTCTATTTTATTAAATCTTTTGTCTTGGTCCTCGTTCCTTTTGTCAGAAGCTCTAATGAATTTTTCCAAGGCTTCCTCTCAATTTGAATGTTCTTCCTGTTGTAGTGGAGGTGGACACGAGAAATCCGGTGGGTATGTTGGACTTGGAGCATAAAATTGATCTTGATTGTTACTCCATGAAAAATCCGGGTGATACCCCCAATCCTGATGATAGTTGTTGGGATAGACATAACTATTGGGATAATCACCACTATACTGTACCGGCTCGAAATTGATGGCGCATTGATAACGCATATGATTTCTAGCACAATAATCACAAGTAACCGCCACACTTTGACGGCGTTGAGCTTCAAAAGCTTCAAGCATCCTCGAAAGTGTCTCCATATGTGCTGACAATGCAGAAAGTTTCTCGAGTCTGTCAATCTCCGCTCCCCGTGGTTGAGTCATGTTCGTGTATGGCCATTGATACGCAAAGTCATCCATGGTACCTAAAACGAGAGAAATATAGGAAGAGAATGAGAAATAAAAATAAAAATAAAAATATTTAAATTAAGACTAATTTGATTGAAATTAATATTGATAAATAATTATTAAATTAATTCCCCGGCAACGGTGCCAAAAACTTGTTGATTGATTTCGCAATCAATGAATACGTGCAAGTATACACGGTCAACAAGTAATAAAGTGAAAGTAGAGTATCGTTCCCACGAGGAATTATTTAATAAAAATTACCAAATACTAATTCTTAACCAAATCAATTTTATTTAAACAACCAATAATTGTGATTTCTAGATTTAAGAAAACTAAATCAAACAAAACAAAAAGATTATTCTAAAAGAAAGCAAATAAACAACTAAGAATTGATGGAATTCAGATAAATAAGAATTAAGACTCCAATATCCCCAATTATGAATTAGAAATCAATTATTCAACTATCCCAATTATTATGTCTACTGAATTGTTAACAGAAATTCTCAAATGCCAAAAGCCCTCTCTCGAGTGATCAATTGCCTTCTATTTAACCCAGATTAATTTTGCTATATCTCTATGCAAAATAATTGAATTAAACTCGCTACAAACCCAATTCCTCTTATGTTACATGCGGCAAATAGATATTCTCATTCTATTCACAAACCTAATTATTCACTGTGCAAATAACTAAGTCACATGTCACCAAGCCCAGTTCTAACCCTAGAATTCCTTTCTCAATTCCTTCTAGAGTAACAAGGTAAATATTGATAAGATAATTAATCAATAAGCTCAAAGCAAGATGAACAATTCACTTCAACACAAATAATTAGAATAAATCAAATAACTAATTTATAGCCATAAAAAGTTCAATTATAATATTAATAAAAGAGTTAGTTCATAATTAATTAATTAAAACCAAGAATCCACAATTGAATAAACATTAAAAGATAAAATTATGATAAGAGAAGATAATAGAATCTGTTGTCAGCAAATCTGATGCTCCCCTCTTGCTCCTGCTCTTGATCTTCAATGATCTCCAAGTTGTTTCAATCTCCTAAACTAATAAGAACTAGGGTTAATGTCTAATCTAATGGAGTGTTTAATCTACTCTACTCTATGTAATCCCCCTTTATTTTATGTCTCCCATCATGTATTTATAGGCTACAAGTCAAATTTTTAGGCTAGGAACAAACCAAATCCAATTTGGAGTCAAAAAGGTGTCAAAATTTGCCCAAAACGTGTCCAGGCTGCACCAAACCCTTCCCCTAGCGCCCCAACGCTGGGCTCGACGCTCAAACTCTGCCTTATAGCGCCCCGTCGCTGGAAATTGTCTTGAAATTAGCGCCCCGACGCTAGTGCTTTTTCTGGAAATTTTCTGCTTCAACGTCCTTTGGGAAAATAGCCATAACTTCTTCGTCCGAACTCTGATTTTGATGATTCAAGATGATCCGAAAAGAGGAGAAGTAGATCTACAACTTTTATTCTTTAAGTTGTTCAAAATAAGGTCTGTAAAAATACTCAAATTGGCTCTGAAGTGGCTTCTGTGTAAATGGCAAGCCGAAAACGCGAATCTAGCCACCCCGAACGTCGATCCACGTAACTTTTGTCCCAAATCCTACAAAATAATATAAAACATGCATGAATGGACACAAACACTTAAAAATTATTCTAAAAGACTTGAGAACAACAATGAATTAAGCCCGAATGTATCCAATTCATGTGTATAAAACTCACTCATCAATCAACAATGATTAACCACTAACATGCTTTGAATTAACAACTCAAGTTGAGTTAGGAAACTTATCTGTACCGCTGATTACCACTAATCAATCTAATTTAATCTCTCATGAAAGTTCTATCAATTACAAAATTGATCTTTCAATTAGTATAACATACCGATTATCTCAATATACTATTACTTTATTCATAGATTATCTAACACTTGATCAAATATTAGATATCATCTTAACACATTAGTATTATTATTGTCCTTTGATAATTCTTCAATCACTGTATCATATATATTATGATTTAACACTTAATCTTTCATATTATAAGTTCTTTTCTATAATCAAGTAGGCCAAATACTAATATTATAATCTGGATTATTTAAACATATCAATCCAGCAACCTGGATTTCAAATCCAGTAAGCTTGGATTCACCAATCCATCAATCTAGCAAGCTGAATTCTAAATCCTTCAATTCAGTAAGCTTCTTTTCAATCCAGCAAGCTAGATTCATCAGATTTTCCAATCCAGCAAATTGGATTCACAAATTACTCAATCCAATAAGCTAGATTTCATATCCACTTCACGAAAATATCAAATTAACTTATTATTTTTCTATCTTTTGCCCAAACATATATACACATATTTCATATACAAAAAGTATTTTTTTAAAAATTTTCCAACTTCCTTATTTTTCAAAAATCATTTTTAGTGTGTAGCTTAAGAATTTAGCCCCATCATGATCAACTCCAGAAATCCCCATCTCTTGACACAATCTTATACGTGTTAACGTGACGCTTCAGTTTAAATTTCATGGCCATCAGAGTTATAGAACTCTAGTTATAGTCGTTTTTGTCGAAAAATCACAAAAATTGAAATGGTCATAACTTGGTCATTTTAAGTCAGAATAAGCTCATTTTTGGACAGGAGGTACTTTATACCTTATATTTTCATGTCCCAAAAGGCCAGAATTTTTCTCATACATTAAGTGGCTGAAAATGCCCTTTTAAAATTTTGGACAGTAACGTTTTGCCATTTTGCAGCTTTAGAGTCCTTTGCTAAAACTTAAATAAAATGAGATCTATAACTCCAATTAACGATCCGTCAATTTTTTTGGATTCGTATCTTTCCAATCCACAATTTTCATCTATCACAATCCATATTTGGACAAGTTAAGCTCTCAGAAATTAGCCTAAAAGTGACTATCAAAATAGTGGCTCTAACAATTTTCTTAGTTTTGGAGTAGTTTGGGATAAATTCCATAACTTGCTCATTTTTCAACCTAATTGAGTGATTCCAAAGGGGTTTTATCCTCAATACATAGATCTATCATTCCAAGAAAATAAATCACAAATATCCATCATAGATTTCAAAAATCAAAAGTTAGATCACACTTTCAAGTTTAAGCTTTCCGGAAAATTCTAATTTTCTATTCCTTTTGATTCCAACCAAATCAACACCCAATATAGATAGATCTAAACACAAAACACTCATAAACTTGGATACCCATAGTTTTTGAGTTTGTAAACATATATCCAAGCTTTAATTTACAAAAATCCAACTAAAAATATATATTAGTTTAGGAATTTACCTTTTTATGCTTCTTCTTCTTCTTCTACCTCTTTCCATGGAGGATCTTTCTATCACTTCCTTTCTTCCTCAAGGGATGTTAATCTCCTTCTCTCTCTCTCCCTCGCGGTTTCTTCCACTTCTTCTTCTCTTTCTATCTCTCTTTTCCGTTCCTTTTTTTTCTTATCTTCTTTCCTCTTTCTCTTTCTTCTTATCTCTTATCTTCTCTTTCCTTCTTATCTTTTTATCTTCTCTTTCCTTCTCATCTTCCAACTCCTTATCTTATTTTAATTGTTAATTTACTTAACAAATGACTAGATAGCCCTTCCTTAAGTGAGTCAAAAATTGGGCGACTTACTAATTAAATTCTATTGGGGCTTGAACTTTTATTATTTTGCTTACTAACAAAATAAATTTGGGCTTCCACCCAAAATTTAATTGGGTCATTAAAATTCTTATCCCACACATGATATATTGGGCTAGATTAATAATTTAATCACCCTTAAATCAATTAGCCACAAATCCATTACTTAAATAATTAATTGGGCTACAAATTTAATACCATCTCCGTAGTCCATTAAATCTTAATTCACTTAAACTCTAAATAAATTTTTGGACTATGACATTATTATAGTCCAATACGTTTAATTATATCTTACCCTAATCATTTAATTAGGGTTTTTATTTCTCACGCTAGAAAATAAATTCCTTACTTATGCCTTTTTAATTTCATAACCCAATTAGACTTGGTTATAAAATTAATTATTTGAGATATATAAAATAAATTTCTTAATGTTAATATATATATCTATATACTAATATTCTACCATATTATAACCTCTTAGGTTATTTAATTAACACACCTAATATATATATTAGGTTACACAACTTAATTCTTAATTCACTTTTATATACAAAATAAATGTATTCACATTATATCATGTATATTTATTTAATCATATACATAATTCACATAATCATACAAAATAATTTAATAAATTGAGACATGGTCCACGAATCTCTTAAATTAGGTCACTAGTATATAATTAAAATACTAGGACCACTAAATAACAATAACCATTTAGGTTATTTAATTATCAAACCTAGTTTAAATAACTTATTTAAATTATACAATTTATATTGTATAATTAAATTAATTTCCTCCTCTCCATACATTGTTTTCAAATAATTTATTTATCTATTAAATATATAATTTAATATATTCAAGCACTTATTCAAATATGAATTTAATTTACTAAATAGTTGATACCAACATACATATTTTATATATTGATCTCATCTCATATTTTTACTTTACATCCTTCGGTATAATATTAAATATCATACCACTATCCATATAACATAATATTATAACATATTTCACTTCTCACACTAATTTTGATTTTTATCTATAAAAAGTCATCTGTTGACTTTGACCAAAAGTCAACCTTTACACATTTTGTATTTACTGTTCATTTTGACTAAACTTGACGTTTCGGACATAACCGAGTAGTCCATGCTTCAAAATTCTATCTCTAACTCAAATTTTGAGTTTTAAATTACTCCCTTTTTATTGCTAATCATATTAGCTAATAAATTTAAACTTATTTATCTCCTTCTTTGCCAATCAAGGCCCACATTCAAGCTATGTTAATTACTAACATAGTTTTATCTTGATCCTTATATCATTAACTTAATTCATCATTACTCTTGCTAAAATATATATAACACCTTACTAAGTATATATATATATATATATATATATATATATATATATATATATATATATTTCTATACATATACTCATCTTCGTTTAACCTCATAGCTTTTCTTCCTATGAAATCGTATCTCCTTAATAAAATTTCCATATATACTTATATAACATTTCTTATACTATTCAGTTCACATCGAATTTACAGGTATCGTAATACCTTATTCTTGATATTCCTTCAAGTACATATTAATTTATTTCTAGGGTTTTGGAATTTTGTAACCCATATTTTCTCTATTCTCATTCGAATAGCAAACTATATAGGTTTTACATGTAAATTTTAAATAAATCCTCAAATTCTCATCTAGGTTTTATTCTTTAACCTTTATTCTAATCATTCAAGATTTTATAAATTTTTGGGTTGTCACAATGATTATAATGGTTGAATAGAAATTATAATTTTACTGATAAGGTTAATTTTATTTCTTAAGGAATTAAAGGTACATAATCTAGTTTATATTTTTAGTTTATGTGTTCTTGAGTTTCTTTTTAAATTAAAGTCTTGGTTAATGAATTTGTAGGTTACGATGTTATATATGTTATTAGATATTTATAATTTGATAATGGTAATCTAGAAACAAATTTTTAGAACTCAAATTCATGTTTTTATACTAAAGAAGAGAAATTTGGATTTTGATTGTAATGTATATTTTGGTGTACTTTGGGACTAAAGTTGATGATGATTTCGTGATGGAAACTTTAAATTGATGGCTGATTGTTGTTCTACTCTATTAAACAAAAACAACGCAACTTGAATGGATCGAATTGGTTAAGAAACGAATTCGTGATGAATGAATACACTTAGCATGTTGAAAATAGGAAAAATTAGTATAAATAAATAAGAATTAGTATAAACCAAGTCCCACATCAACTAAATTGAGAACTATACCTTTTGCTAAACCTATAAATAGAAGGGCTTGATCCTTTGTTTCATTCATCAACAATAAGGATTTTAATTTTGAGAAAGGCTTTGTTGTGGGAGGACTTTTTATAAAGACCTCTTTAGTTAAATTTTGGCGTGGAAGTGCGTAGTCAGTTTGTGAAACTCGTATTTTCAAGTATGTTTCTTATTTAATTTTTGGTAATATTATTATTTTAAATATTATATTTAGTTTGTTAGTTAAAGTTTGAATTTTGGAAGTTTAGTTAGTTTTGTTAGTAAACTAGTTAGTTTACTATGTTTATTTTGGCTTGGAATTGATTATGTAAATGATTTCTAATGATGGTAATTAGAGATTTGAAGCTGAGACCTTAGACGAGTCTAATTATGTTAAATAAAACTTATTTGCAAAGAAAGTTGGGTTGGAACGAGACAAGGCGAGTTTTGAATGTCAAAACGAGAAGTCCGAAAAACTAGTGGACTGGGGATCCAAAAACAAGAATTTGGGGTTAGCTAGATTCTTTATAAAATTTTGGGCTTTTGGTATGTTATAGTACACTGAATAAGCTTTACATAGACTCTGGAACGGACTAATTCCGACTTCGGAGCAAAGAGTTATGACCATTCAAAGTAGTCGCGTCAAAACTTTATAACCAACTCGGGGCAGTCACCTTGAACTAATTTTATGGAATTCTGTATATAGAATTTAGAAAAGGTCAAAGAATAAAAGTTGTAGTCCCGGAAGTTAGCTTCACGTGGGCTCAAGAATCGCTCAAAAATGTTTTGAAACGGAAAAGTTATGACTGTTTTAGTGAGAGAGGGTTAAGTTGGGAAAGAATGAAAAACAGTTTTGAACGCCCCTTTTTGAACACTGTTTTGGACTGTCTAACTTATCCGAAATGGGTGTCCAATAACTTTTAAAAATAATTTAATATGATGTTTCCAACATATCCAAAGTAGGATGTCATCGGACTTATGAGATGTAGAGTAAAGTTTACATTACAACTACTATGTGTTGCTATGTGACTAATAGTTGATGTGTATAATTATATAATTGTGTAGGGCACGTGAAGTGCAGATAACTATAACCTGTTAAACTGTTATTGGTAAACAACGATCAAGGAAAGTCTTTCAATTCCTATTTGCAATGTGAATTTGATGATGAACTGTTTGAAATCTTTATTACAAATAGCATGATGTGTTATATTAATGTTAAAAGTATGAAATGTTAAAGTCAATTTATGACTACGTTGATTGAGTACTGAATGTTGATTGAGTAAGGAACTCAATCTTTATACTTGTTATATGAACTACAACATGTATGTTATGTTAGTCCAATGTTTATGAGATGTATATTGAGCATGTTATTATGTGCTATGTGATGCATAAAAACTGTTAGATTTTACTGGACTGTCGAGCTCAACCTTGCAAATAACCACTTTTGCAGGTTAAAGATTTAAGGTAAAGTTATGTGTTACTTGAAAGATATGAATCAGATATGATACTTGAAGGTTTATATACTTTAGCTGAGTTATTAATATTTGAACCATGTTTAAGGTTCCGAATAATGTATTAATGTTGAATTGTAATATTATTTTGTGATGTAAACCCTTGTAGTATTAAAATGATTCTGAGACAGTTATATGTAAATGTTGAAAGTTTTGGGAACAAGAATAGTTTGTAATAGAAAATTTTAATTATTTCGCTAACTTCAATGGTTGTATTATCGTTTAATGATGTAAAATTAGAGGTTGAATGTATTGTTAACGACCGAAGTCGAGAATTAAATTGTATGAATTTTGGGGTCGTTACAGTTACAGTCAAATTGGTGAAGAAAATTTGATATTGGGCTTGTTATCAGCCGAGGCTGGGAAGTCTCTGGTCTGGAATCGGAGTCGCGCGGCCGCGCGTATCCCTAGTACAAATGGCGCGTGTGACAACCCCAAATTCAGACCACCACTTGGTCATTCGAATTCGGTTCGTCACGTTCTCATGGTAATACCATAATAACTAAAAGCACACATTCATAACGAAAAATTTAATTTAGAATAATATACAATAATTTATTATAATTATTCCCCCAAGTATCGCAACCTAAAGTACTTAATAGATTACATAATAAAATCGAATAAATACTTATTACATAATCCTACTTAAGCTTAAACATAGTCTGAAAATAGTCTTAATACAACATAATAATCTTAAACATAAAGGTACAAGCTAGTCGGTAGCCTTGCCCTTGCCCTTGTTTTTTCAAGAGACACATCCCTATTCCGTCTTAACTGAAAAGTTTTAAATAAGCAAGAATTAGCAAAAATTGCCCAGTAAGTAATATACAACAAGGGTGAAGAGTTTTATAACACGAGTTTAAAATATCGAAGTATCATCTCTAAGATAGTTCAGAGTTTCAGAATAATATCATGAATAATGAATATTAACAATTCTTGGAATAAGAACAATAATTAAATATAAATCAACAAATATATATGAATTCAAAGACTATCAATGTATCCAACAGGATAAACAATTTATACTGAGCAGTCACTAAGGACTATTGAACATCTACTAAAATTACCAATATTAAACTGATAACCCAAAATAAATCAAGTACTATAGATGATCAGTCTACAATACTCTAAGTTATGCATAACTACACAATAATATTTACGCGTGTGTTGGGGCTTCCAACAATAAACACCCCCCTTACCAAAAGGGTTGTTCAACTCAGTTTTTATGATTTCTGCACCAGTCAATTGGTTTGGATAGTTTTATAAATATGCATATAGTCTAGCCGAATCAAATGGCATAGACACTTTCACAATATTCAAGAACAATACCAAGTTCAACATGAATAATAGTTTTTCTCAAGAGTTTAACATACTAGCTCAATTGAACGAGAAAGTAAGACAACTTGCATTCAATATACGAATCACATGAATTTCAAGAAACTTGCACGAAATCCAAAGTTGTGTAAGTTAGGAAACTTGCACAATATAAGTAGGATTCAGATACTTGCCTTAAGCGTAGTTTATCCACGTTAAGAAATTAACACTTTCGAATCCTATTTATAGCGTATTATATGTATAGGATGCCCATTAGTCATATAAACTCATATAGGTAAGTTCAACGTACACATAAATGTCTAACTTAGTTGTAACTTCATACACATCACATATCCTATATTTTTATAGCACAATTCAGTTTGTAAGACATCACAGATGCAAACAACGTTTTTATTGCTTTATTTCTTGCAAACATCCTATTGGACTTAACATTCAAAAATCATAATTAACATTCATCTCTATCACATAGCATGTTTCTTAACACATTACATAACATATTGGTCATGTATTACAAGTTAAAGTAATCATATAAGCCTGCTTTAAACATCAGATCAAAAATAGAAACCATTCAAGACTGCAGAACGGTGCAGCTGCACCCTGTCTAGGCTTAGGGACGGCGCAGCTGCGCTGTCCCCTTGGACAGACAAATGTGACGCCCCCAAATTCAGGTACTTGTAACCCGAACTCGGTGCTTCACGATACCATTTTTATGAGCGGAATAATACTAATAGTAATAACAATAATATATAAATACTGAACTTAATTTATATATCAGAGTTTGAATCCCAGGTACGCGACCTTTAAACATTCATTGCATGATAATTAATAGATACCACTATCTTAATAACGTCTAACTATTACATAAAATATCATAAATCTTATTCTGTTTGTTTTTCTTTTCCTTTGTTTCTGCATGATCCTTCAGGTTGATCACGATTGGCTGAAAATATTTAAATTAAGCAAGGATGAGCATTTGGGTCCCAGCAAGTAATAGCAACAATAAATATTAGCAGAATGGATTAAATATTTTCTTTGAGAGACACTTCTACAACGAATAAACAGCTGTGAAATAAGTTGAACCAATAATAACAACATATCAATTCTATATCAAAATTTTAAAACTACGAACTAATTATAACTAGAGATCAGTCGACAAACTATGAACATTATTTTCTATTTTCGAAAAGGTTAAACAGAACTTCATCTGTAAATCGTCTTAACTTACAGGCATTGGGGGTGATCAGTCCGTTATGCCTTGTATTGATCAATAGTACATGCAAAAATGAGATTATCGTTCATCTTATCCGCCTTTGACGCACAAAAGTTTTCTCGTAATCGGGATGTTCATACTTAGTCGGGAATCCGAACCAAAATAATCTGGTTGGATACAATAAAGTTCTATCTTGTTCAACAATATTTTTAAGTTTGTGTCTAGCCGAATCAAATAGTCTAAATGGCTTTTAAGTCAATGTATACATACTGGAAACTAACTAGTATGTATCAAACATGTGATTAAATACAATGATTATCCAAGTGAGGACACTTTCTAACCATACTTAGAAATTAATGAACAGAATAAATATTTGGATTGTACAATAGTACTGTATTGATAAACAATGATCGTATAATTTAAGAACTTGTATGAATACAAAAGATTGGATACATAGTCGATAATAATAGAGTTAACAATCTGGCACAATAATAGTATAATTCTGAAACTTTCTTACTTATGTCCATTGCATAAAGTAAATGCAATGGTAGGATACTTGCCTGAGCTGTTGCTTACAATAACGCGACTTAGTTTTATCTTTTATATCACAACCTATCATTAATAAGGTCATTCGTTTGAATAGAATAATATATCATATCACATATTACTGCTATTTGCAGTCAGCACATAACCTAATCACATTATCATATATGTTTAATAGTAATAGGATCACAAACACACACGTATCGAGTCCAATTATCTAAGTCCAGATCGATTTCTAAAATATTTTGGTGTACCGACGTCTTTATCGAGTAGATATCGAGTCTAAGACTCTATCGTATAGTTCAATATTCGTTTAGATATTTTAAATATTAGTAGTATTATTTTTCATAGCCTTATAATAATTTTTAAATAATTATTATAATTTATCATGGTTTTTTAAACACCAGAATCATTATTAAATGATTTAAATATTAAATAATTCAATTATCATTAATATTTAATTAATATTAAATTATTAATGAAACCATTGCCAAATTATTAAAGTTATTTACAATAACTCAATATATTTTTAAAACATTTTTATTACCCTTAAATGATTTTTAAAATACTTAAAATCATTTTAAAATAACTATCATTAATATTTAAGTATTAATGTATTATTTATCAAAATATTAAACGTCATTAATTATAACTTAAAATATTTTTAATTATTTTATTTCCTTTTTAATTGATTTTTAAATCAATAAACCATTTTAAAACTATTTATTTAATATAATTATTAAATAAAACTTAATATCATTAATATTAACTTAATATCATTAATATTTAATTATTAATAAAATTATCCTTTAAATATCAAAAGTTATATTTTATAACTTAAAATATTTTTAAACTATTTATTTTCATTTAAAATGATTTTTTTAATATTAAAATCATTTTTAATTAATTTATTTAATATAATTATTAAATAGATCTAATATCATTAATATTAAATAATTAATGAAATTTGTCTTAAAATATTAAAAGTTATGTTTTATAACTTAAAATATTATTAAATACCTTTTTATCATTTAAAACGATTTTTAATATAATAAAATTATTTTTAATTAATGTATTTAATACATTTATTAAATAAATTAAATATTAATAATATCCAAATAAATATTAATATTTATGAACAATATGTCAAATTATTAAAAGTTAATTTTTATAACTTAAAATAAATTTTAAAACTATTTTTGGAATTTTTAATAATTAATTTCTATATTTTAAATAATTTTTAGAAAATAAATTAAATAAAATTATTAAATTTGTCGCTATAGCCTTTAGCGACAGAAAGCGTCGCCTTAGGTGTTCTTGAGTCCTCAAGAACATTCATAAGCAGTTTCGGGTGCCTACTTTGACCAAGCATTAAACACTGATCATGTTGTTTTTGGACAAGCTAATGATTAGAGGTTGTAATACTAATGTCAGACTACATGATACAACAAAAAACATGTCCATACAACACATAACGAATGAGATCTGATCGTCCAAAATGGTTGTCAGAGCAGTTCTTCATTTCTGGGTTACCCAGAAATGAAGAACAGTTCGACTAGTCATATTTGGGCTTCCATAACTTGTTGCTCATGTAGTGTTTTCGTGATCTAAACGTTGCAGTGTGTAGACAACATGTAAGACTATATATCCATTACATAAAAACTGTAAGATCCCAAAATTTATGAATAAAGATTTAATTTTCTCAAAATATTTTTTTTGAATATTATGGTTTGGATTTGAGATAATATTATAGTTGTGGGTAATATTTATAAATTTTGCAAAGTAATCAAGTTGTTATATAATATTCGATTGGTCGGGGAATATTCGTTTTAACAGGGAATATTCGTATAACGGCACAATCATTGGTGAACCCCACAACAGAATTATTGTCAGAATGAGAAAGCGACAGAAATATCTTTTTATGAAAATAACGGCGAGACTTTTACCGTTAAACTGTTGAACTACCCGGTAGTAAAAGTACAATAGTACGCGTGGTTGCATAGTAGCACACGGTATTGATTATTGATGCTTACGTGAAAAGTCACTCAGTTTTGTTCAATTATTGCTACAGTAATTGCTATATAGTATCTCACGTTATTTGATTCAATTATTGTCGATATTTTATATATTATTAAATCAATAATTGAGACGATACAGTTATTCATATTATTATTTACAATATTGACGATGTTTAGAAAGTTTTGTCGATGAGAGGTTTGGTCACCTAATTGCGCGCCAATAGGGAGAAATCCTTATTGGAAAGCCCCCTCTTTCCTGGGAACGATCTGGTTGTTAAATATTGAGAATAATAATAATGATGGATAAAGGTTATTAAAAATATTGAGGAGATTTTTATGAAGTATTTGATGTAAATTTTATTTATTTTATGGACCCCCATTTATTCATTTTTGAAAATAATCGGTAGAAAATTATTTAATATAATAAAGGTGGGGCCACATGTGAGAAAATGAAATGTCAGAATGGGGGGAGATAAGAAATGTATGATGGAAGGAGTATATATATATATATATATATATATATATATATATATATATATATATATATATATATATATATATATATATATATATATATACAGTCCATTTCTTAAGCTCACCCGTATTGAGCTCACCCCGAGCTCACCCTACCTTTTATTTTTTTTATAAAAAAAATTTAACTAATAAAAAATGTATAATAATTTTTGGAATTGAAAGTTTTTTTAAAAAAAGTGTTTTGGGTGTGATTTGGGTACATATAACAAAATAGTGTTGTACAGACAGGGTTGTACAGCCAAAACACTTTTTTTTTTAAAAAACTTTCAATTCCAAAAATTATTATACATTTTTTATTAGTTATGTATTTTTTATATAAAAAAAAAGGTAGGGTGAGCTCCATAAGGGTGAGCTTAAGATCCTTGCTCTCTCTCTCTCTCTCTCTCCCTCTATACATACATATATATATATGTATATATATATATAGTCCGGATCTTAAGCTCACCCCTTATCCAACTCACCCGAGCTTACCCCCCTTTAGCGACAGACCCAGCGACGGTTCGGTTATATAACCGTCGTCTATACTTTTAGCGACGGATAACATATAGCGTCGCTAAAAGTATAGACGACGGTTGTATGACCGAACCGTCGCCAGGTCCGTCGCTAAAGGGGGGTGAGCTCGGTTGAATTGAATAAGAGGTGAGCTTAAGATCCGGACCGTATATATGTATATGTTATATGCCATGTCTTATATGGCATGGCATATAACATATATATATATATATATATATATATATATATATATATATATATATATATATATATATATATATTATAATTTATTTAAAGTTTTTATTTTATTAGAATATTTTATTGCACAGTAATGAATAGTAAAATCAAAATTTTAACGAAATCAGCCAAACGAATTCGTCCGTGAATTCGTTCTGATGCGTCCGTGATTTCTTTTTCAAATAGTATCATTTCCATTCTCCTATAAATAGGATGCTTATTTAGAATTGAAAATCACACCAGAATCAGAGAATTCTTCTTCTATAATATTGAGCGTATTTCTTTCGAGTTTTAGGAAGCTTTGAGTGTAGAAAATAGTGAAAGTTTTCTTCAAAAATATATCCGCTATACCAGTCGAAATTGCTCTATTTTTGAGGAAAGGGGTATTATTTATTTCACATTCTGAAGAGATATTATTTTTCGTATTCGTATGAATATTTTTTCCGTTCAATATTCATAAGAAATTTTATTTCGTTCAATATTCGTGAGAAATATTATATTCGTTTAATATTCGTAATGAATATTATTTTTGTTTAATATTCGTAATGAATATTATTTTCGTTTAATATTCGTAAGGGATGTTATTTTTGTTCAATATTCGCTTGAAATACATTTTTCTTCCATACACTGTAGTATGTAAGTAATATTATTTCGTTTCAGATTTTGAATTCTGTACTCATTTTGTTAAAGTTTTGGCTTCTATACTCCATGAAATTAGTAGAATATCTTTGATATTTGCATTTCATCCAGTATCTTTTCATGAAAATATTATTCTGAGCGTTTTGCTAAGTTTTACCTTTTTCATGACCGAAGTACTATTCAGGAGTTACTATTCATGAGATACTATTCACTCGAGTGCTATTCACCCGGGGTACTATTCTTGATAAAAATTGATTCGTTTTCGGTCAAAATTATTTTTGGTACAATATTATTCTTGAATTTTACTCCACAAATCAGTATCATGTTGACAATTTGAAAGTTATTGAATTCTGGATAAATTAAATTATAAATCTTTAAAATTTATCTTTAAACTTGTTTTATTGAATTATTATGTCATTGTCATCATCCTCATGCTTATATTGTTATGAAAGTATTCTTTGGCCCGTGGTGCATAGATGGACTTGGTATGATTATGACCAGAGATTATTCGGTATAATCATAACCGTAATGTTACAACTGATATGGTAAAAGTCCTCATTGGCCCGTAGTGCATTGATGGACAGTTTTTGGAATGATTATGGTCATAGATTCTCTTCGGCCAAGGGTGCAAAGATGAATTATTTTATTGCATGGTCATGACCTTTGATAAAAACACGATTATCTTTGGTCCGTAGTGTATAGATAATTCGTGGTCGTGATACTAAAGAATATCCTTGGCTCGTAGTGTAGGGATGATTCTATGATGTGGATTATTTATTAAGCTGAGTCTCAGTGATAAAATTGATGATAAATCTTTTAAATTATAGAAGATAGTAGATTTTATGATCTACTTGACTCTTCTAATGGATTGCTTATTCCGCTACAGTTGTTGATCTAAAACTTGTTGTCTTATATTCTATCAGTTGTTATACTATTGAAGGCTAAGGATAATTTATTCTGCATTATCTTAGTTATAATATTTCTTACTGGGCTAGTTGAGCTCACCCTTTTGCTTTCATTGTTCTCTTCATGAAATGAGAACGTAGTCGGGACTAGTCGGGGAACGGAGTGATGGTCTAGATGTTTGCATTAGTAGTCCTCACTATTCTATAAAATAGTGTGATAATAAATGTATTAAGGACTTCATTTGAGTTTGAATACTGTCTAGAAGACAATATTTGTATTAAAACTCACAACTCATGTTGTATATTTAAGTTTATATTTGTATTCAGTACCATATATTTGGTGACTCAGAATGAGTGATGTATACCTATTTTGGGGGCGTCATAGTTGGTATCAAAGCTTAGGGATATGATCCCTGGCTGAGATGTGAGACTAGAACTAGGAGGGGAGAGACAGGTAATTCCTTCGCTAGTATGACCTACCTAAATTTATTTGGGATTTAATTGGTCGGTCAGAGTATAGAGATAATATCTGATATGTCAATTAACCCTTGTTTTGTGACAGTGTTTGAGAATGGCATCTGAAAATGTTGAGATAAGCAATGAAGCACATGAGACCGTTGAGTCACCGACGATCAATAACAAGATAATGTGCAGGAAGGCAACAATCCTAGGGTAAACAATAACGCCGATCAAATGACAAACGATGGGATGTTCAGAGGCTTTATGCAATTCATACAACATCAGTCGAGAGTGGCTCCTGTTCAAAATACAGGTGGAAACACTAGCAACCCACAGTTGGTCACCACTAAACAGTTCAAGGAGCTGGGACCACCAGAGTTTATTGGAGAGCCAAAACCACTTAAGGTAGAGACGTGGATAAAGGAGATCACAAAGATATTTGATGTCTTGGAATGCTCAGAGGAGCAAAAGGTTACATTCGCCACCTTTATGTTGCGTGAAGAAGCAGATCACTGGTGGGAATCTGTAAAACAAACCCAGCCTGACGCACTCAAAATATCTTGGGAGAAGTTCCAAGAACTGTTCAACGACAAGTACTTTCCTGAAAGTATTCACCACATGAAGGAGGTAGAGTTCATCAAGCTGGAGCAGAATTATCCCGGTTTGCGTCCCACTTAGTTGATAGCGATCAGAGAATGACGCGGATGTTTCTAAGAGGTTTGAAACCCGAGATACGTTAATAACTAATTTCTCACAAACACTGTTTGTATTCAGATGTTGTAAATAGGGCTCAGTTATTGGAGCGCGATAACGAGTCAACCTAGCCAAGAGAGAGCAGCCGACAAATCGATAATACCAATGGTAGTAGTCATCGAAGCGGTGACAACAAACGTGGAGGGAATCAATATGCCAGAAATGGTAACCACTTCGGTGGTAATCATGGTCAGGATAATAGGAAAGGTGAACTAAGTGAGAACAACTTCAAGAAGAGAAGGTTCAACAATGATGGAAAGATAGCGGCACCCGTTTCCAAGGAAGAAGAACGACCACCGGTCGTATGTTTCAAATGCGGACAGGAGGGACACATTCGTCCAAAATGTACGTAGCAACCCAAAGTGTGTTTCATTTACGGAAGAGAAGGTCACTTAGCTCGATTTTATCGTGTAGTTAAGTCAAGTCCAGCTGGGATGGTGACGCCAAAGGATGTCTCAGACAAATCAAAGTCAGTAGTTTAAGTGAGATCGAGGAACTCGAATGAAGCTATCACGGGTAAGTTAATCATAAACTCTTGCGAAGTTTATACCTTATTCAATACCGGTTCTACCCACTCTTTTATTTCACCTAGTTGTGTTCAACGTTTGAATTTGACTTTTGAGAAATTAGACTTTGACTTATCTATTGAAACTCCGTTAGGAGAAACCTTCGTTACAACCACTATTTATAAATCTTATTTGATTCAAATCGACACTTTCACGTTACCTGTTGATCTTATCTCTTTGAAAATACTTGCCTTTGATGTGATTTTAGGAATCGACTGATTAACTACTCATCATGCTAAAATTGAGTCTTTTCGTAAGGTTGTTAGCTTTCATATTACTAACCAACCTGTTATGCAAATTTAAGAAACCAAACCACTAAAGTCAATCACAATCATATCAAGCCATAAGTAAAGAGCCCCAAACCTTTTGCTGGTGACTTCCTTGTGTGGAATGCACCGAAGTCAGACTTTTTGTAGGGGACGCTGTGAATAACGGTGGTAAGTTGATAAGTATCAATGTGACGTGTTATCCAAGTCTTGGATGAGAGTCACAATTTTAAATGATATTTCTATCGTTAATAAATTTCCTGACGTATTCCTTGAAGAACTTCCTAGCCTACCCCAGAGTGTGTAATCAAATTTTGTATTGACCTTTAACCCGATACAAAAACCCTCAAATATTTTTTCACCTAAAACGAACGTAACATACGCCAAAGACGTTGGCTCGAGCTGCTGAAGATTACGACCATACCATTCAATATCATCGTAGAAGAGCGAACGTGATAGCTGACGCATTGAGTAGAAGATCGTATGCAGTTACGAGTGCGACGTTATTAACATAAAGACCCATTTCGTACAACTTACTCTAGAGACCCACGTGATGATGTTAAATATACGATTAGAACAGACTTTAATCGATAAAGTTAAAGCCACTTAAGCTACAGACTCAAAGCTGTTGAATGTGAAGAAGAAGGTTCAAGAGGGCGTTATTCTAGAATCAAGAATTGACGAAGAGAGAAAATCTCAACCCTCGATTTAATTATTCTATCGAGTAGGAATTGTGGCCTATAGACTCGTTTTAACGCCAAGTATGTCGTGTGTTCATAACGTTTTTCACGTATCGATGTTATGTAAATATGTGGATGTCCCGAGCCATATTATTGAATTAGAACCGGACGAGATAACGAAAGATTTAACGTATGAAGAGGTACCTGTTAAAATCTTGGATACAAAAAAACATATTTTACGCTCAAAGGTTATACCTCAAGAGTTAGAATCTGACGAGGTATCCTCATCTGTTTGACAAACCAGGTACGTACGTAAATTTCGAGGGAAAAATTTCACAAGGAGGGGAGATTGTAAGACCCCAAAATTTATTAATAAAATTTAATTTTCTCGAAATATTTTTTTTGAATATTATGGTGTGGATTTGAGATAATGTTATAGTTATGGGTAATATTTATAAATGTAAAGTAAGCAAGTTGTTATATAATATTCGATTGGTCGGGAAATATTCGTTTTAACAGGGAATATTCGTACAACGGCGCAATCATTGGTGAACCCCACAACGGAATTATTATCGAAATAAGAAAATGACAGAAATATCTTTTTATGAAAATAACGGCGAGAGTTTTACCGTTAAACTGTTGAACTACCCGATAGTAAAGTATAGTAATACGCGTGGTTGCATAGTAGCACACGGTATTGATTATTGATGCTTACGTGAAAAGTCACTCAGTTTGGTTTAATTATTGCTACAGTAATTACTGCATAGTATCTCACGTTATTTGATTCAATTATTGTCGATATTTTATATATTATTAAATCAATAATTGAGACAATACAATTATTCATATTATTATTTACAATATTGACGATGTCTAAAAAGTTCTGTCGAGGAGAGGTTTGGTGACCTAATTGCGCGCCAATAGGGAGAAATCCTTATTGGAAAGCCCCATCTTTCCTGGGAATGATCTGGTTGTTAAATATTGCGAATAATAATAATAATGGATAAAAGTTGTTAAAAATATTGAGGGGATTTTTATGAAGTATTTGATGTAAATTTTGTTTATTTTATGGACCCCCATTTACACATTTTTGAAAATAATCGGTAGAAAATTATTTAATATAATAAATGTGGGGCCACATGTGGGGGCCACATGTGAGAAAATGAAATGTCAGATGAGAAAATGAAATGTCAGAATGGGGGGGATATAAGAAACGTATGATGGAGGGAGTATTAATATTATATATATATATATATATATATATATATATATATATATATATATATATATATATATATTATAATTTATTTAAAGTTTTTGTTTTATTAGAATATTTTATTACACAGTAATGAATAGTAAAATCAAAATTTTAACGAAATCAGTCGAACGAATTCGTCCGTGAATTCGTTCTGTTGCGTCCCTGATTTCTTTTTCAAATAGTATCATTTCCATTCTCCTATAAACGGAATGCTTATTTAGAATTGAAAATCATACCAGAATCAGAGAATTCTTCTTCTATAATATTGAGCGTATTTCTTTCGAGTTTTAGGAAGCTTTGAGTGTAGAAAATAGTGAAAGTTTTCTTCAAGAATATATCCGCTATACCAGTCAAAATTGCTCTATTTTTGAGGAAAGGGGTATTATTTATTTCACATTCTGAAGAGATATTATTTTTCGTGTGCGTATGAATATTATTTCCGTTCAATATTCATAAGAAAATTTATTTCGTTCAATATTCGCTAGAAATATTATATTCGTTTAATATTCGTCATGAATATTATTTTCGTTTAATATTTGTAATGAATATTATTTTCGTTTAATACTCGTAAGGGATGTTATTTTTGTTCAATATTCGCTTGAAATAATATTTTATTCCATATTCTGTAGTATGTAAGTAATATTATTTCGTTTCAGATTTCGAATTCTGTACTCATTTTGTTAAAGTTTTGGCTTATATACTCCATGAAATTAGTAGAATATTCTTGATATTTACGCTTCATCCAGTATCTTTTCATGGAAATACTATTCTGAGCATTCTTGCTAAGTTTTAACTTTTTCATGACCGAAGTACTATTCACGAAGTACTATTTACTCGAGTACTATTCACCCGGGGTACTATTCATGATAAAAATTGATTCGTTTTCGATCCAAATCATTTTTAGTACAATATTATTCTTGAATTTTACTCCACAAAGCAGTATCATGTTGACAATTTGAACGTTATTGAATTATGGATAAATTAAATTATAAATCTTTAAAATTTATCCTTGAACTTGTCTTATTGAATTATTATGTCATTGTCATCATCCTCATGCTTATATTGTTATGAAAGTCATCTTTGGCCGTAGTGCATAGATGGACTTGGTATAATTATGACCAGGGATTATTCGGTATAATCATGACTGTAATGTTACAAATAATGTGGTAAAAGTCATCATTGGCCCGTAGTGCATTGATGGACAGTTTTTTATATGGTTATGGCTATGGATTCTCTTTGGCCAAAGGTGCAAAGATGAATTGTTTTATGGCATGATCATGACCGTTGATGAAAACACGATTATCTTTGGCCAGTAGTGCATGGATAATTTGTGGTCGAGATACTAAAGAATATCCTTGGCCCAAAGCGCAGGGATGATTCGATGATGTGGATTATTTATTAAGCTGAGTCTCAGCGATAACATTGATGATAAATCTTTTAAATCATAGAAGATAGTAGATTTTATGCTCTACTTGACTCTTCTAATGGATTGCTTATTCCGCTACTGTTGTTGATCTAAAACTTGTTGTTTATTATATTCTCTCAGTTGTTATACTGTTGAAGGCTAAGGATAATTTATTCTGCATTATCTTAGTCATAATATTTCTTATTGGGCTAGTTGAGCTCACCCTTTTGCTTTCATTGTTCTCTTTTGGAAATGAGAACGTAGCCGGGACTAGTCGGGGAATGGAGTGATGGTCCAGATGTTTGCATTAGTAGTCCTCACTATTCTATGAATTAGTATGATAATAAATGTATTAAGGACTCCATTTGAGTTTGAATACTGTCTGGAAGACAATATTTGTATTAAAACTCACATCTCATGTTGTATATTTAAGTTTATATTTGTATTCAGTACCATGTATTTGGCGACTCAGAATGGGTGATGTATACCTATTTTGGGGGCGTCACAAAAACAGTATAGCAACATCACCATCACCAGATCTAAGCTGGTCAAACTATGTCAGAGATCATGACCATAGGTTTTCTGGGTTGCCCAGAAAACCGAAGTCGTGCTCTTTTTACTAACTTTGACCAACCACTGCAATCGACTCATTTGATGTTTAGGAGATTTTAAGGAATAAACATGTAGTATATATAACATACTATAACCTAGTGACAAAACCAAAAACATATATGATCAAGCCACTGTCAGATCCAAGCCCATCAATTTACTGTCAGAATGTTCTGGGCACGTTTCTGGGTTACCCAGATTTGCAAAGTAATGGTCAGTCAACGGGGTTTGACCACCCATAACTTGCAATCTAGACACGATCTAAGCCGGATTCCAGATCCAGATCAAAGACCACATATCAAACTATATATCTAAAACATAAAACAACAAAAATCATGATCAAACAAGAATCTAGAGCCACTGACATTCGTTGTCAGACCACAGTTTAAACTTTTTCCAAATTTTGAAAAAAACTAGATCTGAGCCTATAGATGTTATGGAATTAACATCTATTAACCCAAATCACTCAATAACACCATAATCAACATGTTTTAACACTTAAACACAACTTTTATTATAGCAATCAAGATCAGAATTTCGATTAGGGTTTATACCTTTTATGAGGAAACTCTTGAATCTAAGCTTCTGATTTGTTAATGGAATTCGTGGGGCTTGATTTGGGGACTGCTCCACTACTATATTTTTGTGGTTTTAGAGAGAGAAAGTCTTAGATGAGTATAGGTGTATGAATGAGCAAAAATGTGAACTTTTCTCTCTCTTAACCTATTTATATAACTTAGATTCATTGAATCTAACTTGCAAGGTGTCAAAGAGGATAAGCTTGGATGAGTTTTAGGGCATGTGTTATAATCTAGAGTGGTGACTTGACAAGATATGGAAAGATTTGCAAGAAACATATTAAAAATAAATCCAAAAGGGTATTTTAGTAAACTAACAAAATATTTTAAGGATATTCTTGTCCATGATACTTAAATCTAGGTTTTAATCAATAGATTTTAAACCTTAAGGTTTCCCAAATAATTTATAGGGTTTGAAAAAATAAGTTTAAAGTTTAATAAAATTTTAATTAGAACTTACTAATTAAAATTAGGGTTTTAATACCAAATTAGGTTTTCTTTTAAAAAAATACTTAGGGTTTCTTGATATTATTAGGGTTCTCCATATTATGAATTAGGGTTTTCTAATTAACATTATAATTTACTAAAATAATAACTAAGATTACCATTTTAGCAATTACGGTTTCAATTTGATTAGGGTTTCTAATTTATAATTAGAGTTTTTAGACAATAATTAGGGTTTACCTAATTAGCATAATATAATAATTGTCAATAATCACGTACCATAATTTCTTACCAATCAAAAACTCCGGTTTGAGTTTCAATTTAAGGTTTAACGAATTAATGCTACGGTTTTGACACTATACACCATAATTGACCAACCATTAATAATATATGCATACAGTACATATTTATAGCACTGAAATAAACATAATATTATAATATTATTCTCATTCCTTATTCCAAATCTAGAATTAGGGTTTGGATTTCATATCTGATTTTTCTTGCATATATAACATTATTAATTAAGGTAAAATGATTAACTTAACTAATATAAATAAATTCACATAATAAAATAGTTATTATAATAATACCAATTATCATTTCATATATTATTTAAATAATATATAAATTTATTTTCATGGAAAATAAATGCTAAAATCATTTCTACTATAAAATTAATTATTATAAAAATATACTTTATAATAATCAATAATTCTAAAATAAAATTATTTAAAATTATTCATGTAATAAATAAATTTTATTTATCACAAATATACATACACATTACCTGCCATATATTCCCACCTTTAAAATAAATAATAATAATAAAAATAAATTTATATACAAAATTTCTTATTTATTTATATAGAAAGTATCGGGTTATTACATCCACCCTCCCTTATAAAGATTCCGTCCCCGGAATCACAGTTTTAAAACTCATATATATAAGGGTACATAGCATACACAATCATTGTAAATAGATCTCGATCATAATTGATCGAACTAATCCTTAACTATTCAGCATAAAGCTTGTCTATCTGATTATACGGAAGTTTGATTTCTAAAAGAACTCAAATTCCTCCTTCAAAATTTTTTATAAAATAATTTACTATATATGAAAATTAAAAGTTATACGAATAATACCTGGAGTTCCATCACCAGCTGCCACGGTATCCTGGACCATCATGTTGTAGACTCTCGTAGTTGATTTCGTTGGCTTGCTGGATGATGTTGGTCCCGTGATCGCCAGAGTCCCGCTGCCGTTCCCCGTGTTTACGCTTCCTGCCTCCATTCTCTTTTTCGGGCAATCCTTCACCTTGTGCTCCATTGACCCGCATATAAAATAACCAGTATTCATTCTAGGATTGGGACAGTTGGGAGAGATATGACCCTTCTGCCCGCACTTATAGCACACAAACTTTCCCTTCAGACATTTCCCAGAGTGATTCTTTCCACAATTACCACACTGTACCACCTGCTTTTTCTTCACACCTTCTTGCTTCACCTGCACATTCCTAAAATAGTTCCCCTTCCTCTTTTCACACTAATTCCCACTATTTCTTTCCACCTTCACAGCTCCTATGACCTGGTCTTTGTTCCTCTTCTCCTTGTTATAGAGGCTCATGGACTCACTCCATTCCTCAGTTATAATAGCTTTTTCCATGAGTACTGCAAATGTAGAGATCTGCAACACTACCACCTTGATGTAGACCCAGGGTTTTAATCCCAGCTCAAACCTTCTCGCCTTCCTTGCCTCCGTATCAACTTGATGCAGAGCGAACCTGGCCAACTCATTGAACTTTGCGGCATACTCCATAACAGTCATGTCCTCCTACTTTAACTCTAGAAATTTCACCTCCATCCTTACCCACATACTAGCTGAGAGATAGTTTTCGAAAAATAAAGTCTTAAACCTAGCCCATGTGACTACACCTTCTCCTCACCTCGCTTGGTTTGCCTCCCACCAAAAGTTAGCCTCCCCTTTCATCATATAAGTGGCAAAAGTGGTCTTTTTCCCCTCATCTACCCTAGCAATTATGAACGCCTTCTCTATCTCTTTTACCCAAGTCTAGGCTTCTATAGGGTCAGCTATTCCCCTAAATTCTGGTGGTCCGACTACTTTAAAGTCTTTGAAATTCGCTAAGCGATTATATGGCGGGTTCCCTACGACTGGTATTCCCTGCTGCATAACTTGAGCTACCATGTTCACGAAGTTTTTCATCGGGTCTTATTGTTGTACCCCAACGTTGTTGACAAATTCTTCTGCCCTTTGATTTCTAGTTCGACATCTTGGATGCATTATCTGATTAAATAAAATCATAAATTTAACTTACATTCTAAACCTTATTGTATAAATTTAACATATCAAACTTATTTCACAAATCAAACATAGATTCATATTCAATCAGCTAATTCATAGTACTTTTACATAACACATACTGCTATCCCTTAGTGACAACAAAAGTCGGGATTTACTGATATGACTTATAAAAATGTTGAGAATATTACATTACACACTCACATTATCAAACATACATAATCAACTACTAATCCTAATTATTTCCTACACCTTTTTCCTGATTTTGGACAATCTTTCGCCCAATAACCTTTCAACCCACAAATAAAACATGCGCCTTGCTTAAAGTCGGGACAATGAGGAGAGGTATGTCCTTCATGGCCGCAAATATAACATATCTTTGTCCCTTGGTTCTTATCGGATTTTCCTAAATCGTGGTCTTTCATCTTTCTTTTCCCCTTATTGCTCGAAGCTGCACATGATATGTTGTTTTTGGCTCCCATATGGTCAATTTGGATTTTAAGCTTATCTTATTTTTCCATTGTTTCTATGAACGCTTTTCGTAACTGACTATTTAATAGCTTTTCTATTTCCCACAACTTTTCTAGAGAAGAAACCTGGTTCCTCAGATTCTGCACTTCCGTTGATGCTTGATCAACTCCAACTTCGGTGCCCGAATCACTATCTGTTAGTTCCACCATTTCTGGATCTGGTACTACGTTTTCCAAAATAACCACCTCATCCGAGTTGTTTTCATTGTGAGCCTCTATTTCAGCTATTGGCTTCGATATTAGCTCGGGTGAATTGATTTGATCCTTCTTCATGCTATAAGCATATAATAAGCCTTTTCCACCTGACATCTACACACATAAATTATCCTGATTAGCATATAATACATACACACAACAAGTAATAGTTTCATATAAGTTATCTTTCATTTTGTTTGACGATGAATTTGTCCAATTCATCTCCTTTTAAACTCTATATGAGTTATTTGTATTTTTAACGTTTTTCTCTGTTCCAAGGTTATAACCTAAGGCCTATCTCACCTAAGGTCTCTAACCCTAAGCTCTGATACCAACCTGTGACGCCCCCAAATTCAGGAACTTGAAACCCGAACTCGGTACTTCACGATACCATTTTTATGAGCAGAATAATTCTAATAATAACAACAATAATATATAAATACTAAACTTAATTTACATACCAGAGTTTGAATCCTAGGTACGCGACCTTTAAATATTCATTACATGATAATTAATAGATACCACTGTCTTAATAACGTCTAACTATTACATAAAATATCATAAATCTTATTCTGTTTGCTTTTCTTTTCCTTTGTTTCTACATGATCCTTCAGGTTGATCACGATTGGCTTAAAACATTTAAATTAAGCAAGGATGAGTATTTGGGTGCCCAGCAAGAAATAACAACAATAAATATTAGCGGAAAGGATTAAATGTTTTTTTGAGTGACACTTCTACAACGAATCAATAGTTATGAAGTAAGCTGAACCAATAATAACAACATATCAATTCTATATCAAAATTTTAAAACTACGAACTGACTATAACTGGAGATCAGTCGACAAACTATAAATATTATTTTCAATTTTTGAAAAGGTTAAACAGAACTTAATCTATAAACCGTCATAACTTACAGGCATGGGGGGTGATCAGCCTGTTATGCCTTGTATTGATCAATACTATATGAAAAAACGAGATTATCGTTCATCTTATCCGCCTTTGGTGCACAAAAGTTTTCTCATAATTGGGATGTTCATACTTAGTCGGGAATCTGAACTAAAATAATCTGGTTGGATAAAATAAATTTCTATCTTGTTCAACAATAGTTTTAAGTTTGTGTCTAGCCGAATCAAATAGTCTAGACGGCTTTTAAGTCAACGTATCAAACATGTGATTAAATACAATGATTATCCAAGTGAGGACACTTGTCTAACCATACTTAGAAATTAACGAACATAATAAATATTTTGATTGTACAATAGTACTGTATTGATAAACAATGATCGTATAATTTAAGAACTTGTATGAATACAAAAGATTGGATACATAATCGATAATAATAGTGTGACGCCCCCAAAATAGGTATACATCACCCATTTTGAGTTGTCAATAACATGGTACAGAAACAACTACAACTTTATTAATACAACACATACTCTGTGAGTTTAAATACAAATATTGTCATCTAGACAATATTCACACCCAAATAAGTCCTTATTACAATTATTGATACACTATTTTATAAAATAGTGAGGACTACTAAAACAACTTCTAGAACCATCATTCCACATCCCGACTAGTACTTGCTACATTCTCGCTTCCTGAGAAGAAAAATGGAACAAAAAAGAAAAGGGTGAGCTCAACTAACCCAGTAAAGAATATTATGACTAAGATAATATAGAACAAATTATCGTTAGTCTTCAACAGGGAAAAATCTGATAGAATACAGTAGACAACTAGTTTTAAATCAATATTCGCAGCGGAAATAATAATTCATTAGAAGAGTTAAGTAGAGAATGAAATCTACTACCATCTATGAATTTAAAAGTCTATCATCGATATTTTATCCCTGTAACATCAATCAATATATATATCTGGAATCAAATGTTCATCTTTGCATTACAGGCCAAAGATATTCATCAGTTGGTTATGTTCATCTAAACACATGTTCATCTTTGCACTACGGGCCAAAGATATTCATCAGAAAATTATTCATCTTTGCACTACATGCCAAAGATATTCAGTTATATCATCATTTAGGACTGAGGATGATGAAAAATCTTTTAAAGAAAATGAATCCAGTGAAACAAAAAAATAAATATTAAGGATTCGAACTTTAAACAATCCGAGTTCAAAAATACTTCATAAATAATCATAGCGAAGTAAAATTTAAGAATGATCAAAATATGGATTCCAGATCTTTAGTGTGAAAATGACTACTGCCAATTCTAGATCATGAGTAGGATAATTCCTCTCATACTCTTTAAGTTGTCGTGAGGCATAGGCTATGACTTTCCCATATTACATGAGAACACATCCTAACCCTTTACCTGAAGCATCGCTGTAGATAACAAATCCATCCGAACCAGATGGTATTGTCAGAACAGGTGCCGAAATGAGTCTCCTCTTAAGCTCTTGGAAACTCTTTTTGCATTCCTCGCTCCATACGAATTTTGTATCTTTTTGAGTCAGCTGAGTTAATGGAGTAGCTATTCGAGAAAATCCTTCCACGAATCTCCGATAATAACCAGCTAAGCCCAGAAAGCTACGTACTTCGGTCACCGACTTCGATTGCTCCTAACTTTGTATTGCTTCAATCTTCGCCGGGTCAACAGATACTCCATGTTTTGACACCAAGTGCCCAAGGAATGCTACTTCCTCAAGCCAGAACTCGCATTTCTTCAACTTGGCATATAGCTTGTTTTCATGAAGCCTTTGGAGTACCAGCTTCAAATGGTGCTCATGATCTTCACGACTTTTGGAATATATAAGGATGCCATCAATAAAGACAACAGCGAACTGATCTAAATATTCCTTGAATACTCGATTCATCATATCCATGAAAGTCGTAGGAACATTAGTCAATCCGAAAGACATGACTAAGAATTTATAATACCCGTACCGAGTTCTGAAGGCAGTCTTTGGAATATCGTCATTTCTAATCTTCAGCTGATGATATCCAGAACGAAGATCGATCTTGGAGAAGAATTGTGCTCCTTGTAACTGGTCAAACAGGTCATCAATACGAGGTAGCAGATACCTATTCTTGATAGTGACATGGTTCAATTCCCGGTAGCCAATACAAAGTCGCATATTCCCATCTTTCTTCTTTACGAATAAAATAGGAGCACCCCAAAGAGATGTACTAGGACGAATGAAACCGATGTCCAACAACTCCTGTAGTTGGACCTTTAACTCCTGAAGTTCAATAGGAGCCATTCGATATGGGGTTTTAGAAATAGGCTTTGTACCAGGTTCAAGATCAATAAAGAATTCAACCTCACGTTTTGAGGGTAGACCGGAAAATTCTTCAGGAAATACGTCAGGAAATTTACTAACAACAGGAATATTATTCAAATCTGACGTGTCTTTATTCAAATCCATAACATGGGCTAAGAAAGCTTGACATCCATTTTTTAATAAAAGAATAGTTTTATGACTTGATATGACACTGATTGATTTTAATGGTTTAGTTGCTTGAATTCGAACAACAGGTTGATTAGGAATATGAAAACTAACAACCTTACGAAAATAATCAATTTTGGCTTGATAAGTAGTTAACCAATCAATCCCTAAAATCACATCAAAAGTAAGTATCTTTAAAGAGATAAGGTCAACAGGTAATGTGATGGTGCCAACTTGGATTAAACAAGATTTATAAATAGTGGATGTGATAAAAGTTTCTCCTAACTGAGTCTCCACAGATAGGTCAAAGTCTAATTTTTCCGGAGTCAAGTTTAAACGTTGAGCACAAGCAGGAGAGATAAATGAATGGGTAGCATCGTTATCTGCTAATGTATAAACTTCACAAGAATTTATGATCAGCTTACCCGTGATCACCTCGTTTGGGTTCCTTGCATTTTGACCAGTCACGACAAACGCTATTCCAGGAACCGTTGACTTTGACTTTTCTAGGACAGCCTTTTGAGTCACCATTTCCATTGGACTTGGTTTCGCTACAGTGAAATCTCGAGTGATATGTCCTTCCTTTCCACAATTATAACATACCTTAAATTGTTGTGGGCAGTTTGGGCTGATATGTCCCTATTTTCCGCATTTATAGCATACGATCGGTGGTCGTTCTCCTCCTTTAGAACCAGTTGATGCTGGTGCTGATGTCTTCAAATTGTCATTATTGAATATCTTCTTTTTAAAATCTCCCCCCGACTCGCTTCTTCTATTTTTATGGTCATGATTACCACCAGAGTGGTTACCGCTTTTATTCGTGTTCTTCTTTCTCTGCTGGTTATCGTTGCTCCGATGACTGCTGTCACCGGTACGATCCTGATTGTGGTCCCTCGGTTGAACGTACTCGTTATCTTGCTCTAATAATTGAGCCCTGTTGACAATATCTGAATATAAAAAAAATTATGAGAAATGAGATACTGACGTATGTCGGGTTTCAAACCTCTCAGAAACATCCGCGTCATACGTTCCTCATTCTCCACCAAATGAGGTGCAAACCTGGATAACTTCGCAAACTTAGCCTCCTACTGGGACATCGTCATGTTGTTCTGCTCTAGTCTAATAAATTCCACCTCCTTCATATGGCAAATACTTTCAGGAAAGTACTTGTCATTGAAAAGTTTCTGAAATGTCTCCCATGACATGCTGAGTGCGGCTGGATGGGTACGCTTCACAGATTCCCACCAGTAATCTGCCTCATTACGGAACATAAAGGTGGTAAATGGAACCTTCTGTTCCTCCGTGCATCCCAAGATATCGAATATCTTGGTAATTTGCTTGACCCACGTCTCCACCATAATTTGATCTGGCTTTCCCCAGAATTCTGGTGGTCCGAACTCTTTGAACTGCTTGGCCGTGACAAACCGCGCGTTGCTATCAATTCCACCTGTATTTTGTACACGAGTCTCCCTCGTCTGATTTTGCATGAACTACAAAAAGCTTCTAAACATTCCATCGTTCATCATCTGCTCAATGGTGTTATTTACAGGAGGAACATTGCCAGCCTGTTGCACGTTCTCCTCGTTGGTGAGTAAAGGTGTCTCCACAGTCTCATTTACTCCACTGTTAACATTCTCAGTTGACATTCTCAAATACTGCCATAAAACAAGGGTTAATTAAAGAAATCAACATATCACATAATATCCCTATATACTGACCAACCAACAAATAAGTTTAGGTAAGACACACTAGCGAAGGTTTTACTCGTCTCTCCCCTCCTAGTTCTATTCCCCGATCTCCGCCAAATATCATATCCCTAAGCTCTGATACCAACTGTGACGCCCCCAAAATAGGTATACATCACCTATTTTGAGTTGTCAATAACATGGTACAGAAACAACTACAACTTTATTAATACAACACATAAAATGTGAGTTTAAATACAAATATTGTCATCTAGACGATATTCACACCCAAATAAGTCTTCATTACAATTATTGATACACTATTTTACAAAATAGTGAGGACTACTAAAACAACTTCTAGAACCATTATTCCACATCCCGACTAGTACTTGCTACATTCTCGCTTTCTGAGAAGAAAAATGGAACAAAAAGAAAAAGGGTGAGCTCAAGTAGCCCAGTAAATAATATTATGACTAAGATAATATAGAACAAATTATTGCTAGTCTTCAACAAGGAAAAATCTGATAGAATACAATAGACAACAAGTTTTAAATCAATATTCGCAACAGAAATAATAATTCATTAGAAGAGTTAAGTAGAGAATGAAATCTACTATCATCTATGAATTTAAAAGTTCATCATCAATATTTTATCCCTGTAACACCAATCAATATGTACATCTGGAATCAAATGTTCATCTTTGCACTACAGACCAAAGATATTCATTAGTTGGTCATGTTCATCTAAACACCTATTCATCTTTGCACTACGGGCCAAAGATATTCATCAGAAAATCATTCATCTTTGCACTACATGCCAAAGATATTCAGTTATATCATCATTTTGGACTGAGGATGATGAAAAATCTTTTAAAGAAAATAAATCCAGTGAAATAAAAGAACAAATATTAAAGATTCGTACTTTAAACAATCCGAGTTTAAAAATACTTCATAAATAATCATAGCGAAGTAAAATTTAAGAATGATCAAAATATGGATACAATCAAAGCTAGTATCCATAATAGATATCTTGGATAAAAACGAAAATTTAATTTTTCGGTGAATAGTATCGTATTCGTGAATAGTGCCGCATACGTGAATAGTGCCGTATACGTGAATAGTAACCCCGACACAAAAAGTTTCAAATTTGATAAAAAAAAATTCAGACCAATATTTTGGCATAATGATATTGAAAGAAATAATATCATTTACGAAAAAAATAACATCTCTTACCTCGAAAAGACAGTATTTCTGACTGAAATACTGGATATAGAGCTTAAGGGAACTTGCACCGTATAGCAACACTCAAAGTCTTAAAATATTCACAAGAATACACTCGATAATATAAAGAGAAAAAGAGAGAAAACTTCAGTTTCTGGTGTAATTTTCAATTCTAACCTAAGCACCATATTTATAGGAAAATACTTAGAACACCAAAGTAGAAAATTTAATAAAATATTAATATATATATTATAAATTCCTACGCACACCTCCACTGATCCAAAACATCAGCCACACATGTGCCAACTCACCAAAAACATTTTTCATATAAAAATCATTTAAAACTCAAAAAAATAAAATAAAATCAATTATTTTGGAAATTCAATAATTCACAATAAATAGGCCTTTTATCAAAAAAATTTGAACCTAATGACCTTTTCATAGGAAATTCCATTCTCTACAACTTTGTAGAAGAAATTTTTTTCAAATTCCAAACATAAATTGACCGAAATCCACAAATGGACGATTTATAGGCTATAATCAAATTTCAGTCAAGAAATGGGGTCCACAACACATGAAAAATATGTTTCAAATATTTTTAGTAACATAAATACTCTTCTTCCTCATTTATTCATATATTCCACATTCATTGTCAAAAATGTCACCATTATTATATTATTATAATATAATAATATATTTAAATAAATTTTTATCAGAAAAAGATAAAATATTAATTTTTAACAATTATTACATTAAAATTTTTCTCCATCTATATCCATATACAACGAATATTTTTCTCATCATATAAATTAATAATTAATTATTCATAAATAATATTACAAAATCACAATACTGACAACCAGGCAATTCCCAAGAAAGAGGGGGCTTTCCAATAAGGATCTCTCCTTACTGGAGCGCAATTAGATGACCAAACCTCTCCTTAGACAGAACTTTCTATACATTGCCAATAATATTATCTAATAATATTATTCAGATAATATGAATTATTGCTCTGATAATAGAAAATACTGTGTAGTGACAATTATTGAAACAACAGTTATATAAAATATCAACGTAGTAATTATTGAATCAATAAAATAAAATATTAAACAGTAATTACTGTAATAATTATTGAGTAGTGCCTTCTTACGTAAGAATCAATAATTGGTGCAATACCGTGTGCTACTATGTTTTAACCACCGGGTATTCTAACAGTATTAACGGTAACAACTACGCCATTATTTATAAATAACTTATACTTGTCATTTTCTTCATTTAATCGCTTTTCGTTATGGGACCCACACAAGGCTGCGCCGTCGTACGAATATTCTCCGACAGTAAGAATATTCCACGACCAAACGAATATTCCCCGACAACAATGAATATTTTATAACCACTTGCTCATTTGAAATATTTGCGCATTTTACCCATAACTAGCCACATTAATCAATTCAACCCTTACTATTTCAAAATAATAAATAGAGGAAATTCAATTTCATTTATAATAAGTTGGGGTCTTACAAATAGAATTAATAATCTGGCACAATAATAGTATAATTCTGAAACTTTCTTACTTATGTCCATTGCATAAAATAAATGCAAAGGTAGGATACTTGCCCGAACTGCTGCTTACAATAACGCGACTTAGTTTTATCTTTTATATCACAACCTATCATTAATAAGATCATTCGTTTGATTAGAATAATATATCATATCACATAGTACTGCTATTTGCAGTCAACACATAACTTAATCACATTGTCATATATATTTAATAGTAATCGGATCACAAACACACACGTATCGAGTCCAATTATCTAAGTCCAGATCAATTTCTGAAATATTTCGGTGTACCGACTACTTTATCAGGTAGATATCGAGTCTAAGACTCTATCGTGTAGTTCAATATTTATTTAGATATTTTAAATATCAGTCGTATTATTTTCATAGCCTTATAATAATTTTTAAATAATTATTATAATTTATCATAATTTTTTAAACACCGGAATCATTATTAAATAATTCTATTATAATTAATATTTAATTAATATTAAATTATTAATGAAACCATTGTCAAAATATTAAAGTTATTTATAATAACTCAAAATATTTTTAAAATATTTTTATTACCCTTACATAATTTTTAAAATATTTAAAATTATTTTTAAATAATTATCATTAATATTTAAGTATTAATGTATTATTTATCAAAATATTAAAAGTCATTAATTATAACTTAAAATATTTTTAATTCATTTATTTTCTTTTTAAATGATTTTTAAATCAATAAACCATTTTTAAACTATTTATTTAATATAATTATTAAATAAAACTTAATATCATTAATATTAACTTAATATCATTAACATTTAATTATTAATGAAATTATCCTTTAAATATCAAAAGTTATATTTTATAACTTAAAATTTTTATTTTAATTTAAAATAATTTTTTTAATATTAAAATCATTTTTAATTAATTTATTTAATATAATTATTAAATAGATCTAATATCATTAATATTAAATAATTAATGAAATTTGTCTTAAAATATTAAAAATTATGTTTTATAATTTAAAATATTATTAAATACCTTTCTATCATTTAAAATGATTTTTAATATAATAAAATTATTTTTAATTAATTTATTTAATACCAATCTAAGAGTGTATTCATTACTCATATGAAATCACATAATTATTTGCAATTAATCAATATTCTTTAATAGCTATTAATTAATTGTTTACCTCAATCATTCTTTCGCTAATCAATATAGTCACTACTATTTCTCATCACGGTGCCATAAAAGGCATTTCAACGAGTTTGTTACAACTCCAAATTAATACTTTAATATATTTGAGTTAACTCGTCACATAACACAAAATCATTTATATTCAAATAAATATTCACTTCTAATAGTATTTTCATTTAATAAGATATTGAAATTCTTGGGTATTACATTCTCCCTCCCTTATAAAAATTTCGTCCCGGAATTACTACAAGATTATAGAAATAGACGGGGATAATCCTTCATCATCCTATCTTCTAACTCCCACGTTGCCTCCTCGACATCGTGGTTACGCCAAAGTACTTTTACAGAAAAAATGATTTTGTTCCTTAAAGTTTGCTCCTTCCTATCTAGAATTTGGACATGAATTTTTCATACGCTAAGTTCTTCTCCACTTGAATGAGTTCATAAGAAATCACGTGCTTGTAGTCAGGCTTGTACGGACGCAACGTGGATATGTGAAACACGTTATGGATGTGCTCCAACTCAGGTGGTAGTGCAACTTTGTATGCTACTTTGCCCACTCGATTTAGTATCTCGAACGGTCCTATGAATCTTGGACTCAGTTTTCCTTTCTTGCCGAAATGGATCTTTCTCTTGCCGATGCAAATCCGCGTACTTTTTCAGGCGATCTTGAGCTGCTACTAGTCTGGCCCTTATTACTGTCACCACGTCCGCGGTTTATTGTACTAGCCCTGGTCCGAGTATTCGTCGCTCTCTGACTTCGTCCCAACATAATGGTGTTCTGCACTTTCTTTCGTAAAGAGCTTTGTACGGTGGCATGTCGATACTCGCATGGTAACTATTATTATATGCAAATTCGACTAAGGGTAAGTGGTCGTCCCAATTCCCCTTGAAGTCCATCACGCAAGTCCTAAGCATGTCCTCTAGCGTTTGTATTGTTCCCTTACTCTGTCCGTCTATCTGAGGATGATAAGCAGTACTTAACCTTAATTGTGTCCCCATCCTCTCTTGCAAGCTTTTCCAGAATTTTTACATGAAACGCGGGTCTCGGTCATAAACAATCGATACCGGCACTCCATGTTGTGACACAATTTCCTTTACGTACAGACTCGCTAACCGATTCAAACTGTAGCAGATCTTGATTGGTAGTGTGAAAGCCCTGAATCCGGGTCCCAAATCACTGCGGATCCGGTACAATCATTCTATCACTATTTGCGGAAGATATAAACATAAATTGTTTATACAATAAACGTACACATTATTTTTCCAAAATCGAGTAACCTTAACTTATATACAATTCATAAACTATAAGACATATAACATATTTATCAAACTATTCTATTACAAATTAGCTGCACATTTTATCCCAAGCTAAACTTGGCTTTAACCCTTTTCCTGTATCCAAACGCATTTGCCTTATCTGCAATATTTATCATGATATAACAAGGGTGAGCATAAAAGTTTTCCAGCAAGTTTAAATTTATTAAGACATATCATGATTGAAAGAGTCTAAATAATAAGCTGGCTATAATTCAACAATATAATTGTGAACTAGCAGGAACAAATTTTTGACTGAAAAAGTATTAAACATGAACAAATATATCTGGATCAACTGGTAATGAAGGTGATCAGTCATTCATATCTGACTTATACATGCAATATGTACAGAGTACAATTCTACAATGGCAATCAGCAATGATTAACCATAAGCATATCTGAATGAAACAACTCTTAGTAGAGTTAAGTGAAACTTGCCTAAACCGTTGATTAGCGCTACGCAATGTATATCGCTATATCTGAAGACCTACTATATAATATCGAAATATAAATTAGAATAATATCATCATAATATAATACTATTATATATATACATAGAATAACCTGAACACATAACACATAACCCTATCAGCCTATAACACATATTAAACTCGGTATTAGGTCAAACTATTTCAGTTTTACTTAAACCCGACACAATTCTGACATCCCGATGGTCTAGTCGGACAAAATTTCAAGTTTAAGTTCAATTAAACTCTGTCTAAACACTTGACAATTATTTTAGATAATTTTAATATCAGTCAAAATAATTTTTATAAGCTCATAATAATTTTCAGATAATTAATATCATTTATCATAATTTTTCAATCACTTATATCGTATTTAAATGAATTAAATACCACTTAATTCTTTTATTATTAATATTTATTTAATACTAAATATCAATCGAAATAATAACATAATATTATAGTATATTTATAATATCACAAAGTATTTTTAATACTTTAAAATCACCTTTATATGATTTTTAAACAATTAAATTCATTATTCGATAATTACTTTTAATATTAAAATATTAATATTTTCATGACAAAATATCAAAAGTTATATTTTATAACTTAAAATATTTTTTCTAACACTTAAATCATTTTTTATATGATTTTTAAATCATTAATTCTATTTTTTCATAATCTATTTAATATATTTATTAAAAATAAACTAATTATCATTAATATTAATTTATTAATGAATTTCATCACAAAATATCAAAAGTCAATGAAAATAACTTAAAATATTTTCTAACACCATAATATAATTTTTCATGATTTTTCAAGTATAAAAATCATTTTTAAATAATTTATTTAATATTATAATTAAATAAATAAATACCTTTTTATATTCCAAAAATATTAAATATTTATGAAATATACTCAAAATAATGAAAAACTAATTTTTGGACTTTAAAATAATTTTTCATAATTTATTATGTATTTTTAATAATTAATAACCATTTTTTTCTATTTATTTATTAAAATAAATCATTTTCTGAAAATAAGTGTCACTAAAGGGCCCTATAGCGACAGACCCGTCGCTATAGGTGTTCTTGGTGTGTTCTTGAGTATTTCTAGAAACTCATGTCAGTTAACAAGTTAGCAACTTTGACCACATTTTGATCTGTGATCTCAAGGGTTTCTGGGTTGCTTGATGTTATAAACATGTAGTATTAATGTAATACTACACTTACAAACAAACATCATGCCTAAACAACATCAAAGCAGTGCGTTATTAGCCTCCAAAATGTCTGACAACCCTGTTCTTCATTTCTGGGTTTTCCAGAAAATGAAGAACAGACGAAGGTGTTATATTTAGATCATTGTAGCTTCCAGTATATGTATTATTTACATGATATAATGGTTGGATAGTATAGAGAATTACATGTCAGGCTATAATTAAATATCATCAGATACTAACAACAACATCACATATGACATAACAAGCCTTGTCAAACTACTGACAAAAACTTTGTTCTTGAAGATTCTGGGTTTTCCAGAATCTTCATCCGAGCAGTCGGTCAACGGTGGTTTGACCACTCCTAATTTTGATTCTAAGATATATCATGGTGATCTAATGACTTTAGTATGTGGACTACATGCCAGGCTACAACTACAAAACGACAACTGGGCCAAAACATTAACATACAGCAAGATCAACGACGTTAAAAATCTTGTCAGACCACTGAAAAAATTTCTGGGTTACCTAGACTGTGATTTTTGTGAACGGTTAACACCTTTTGACTGCATATATCTGGAGATCTAGACATGGTATGACCATGAGTAAAGTTCTAGATCACAGTACACATGACATATAACAAATGTATAATTTAAAATAACTCAAATCAAAAAACAGAGCAGGATTCACAGGCCCTGACATTAGCTTGTCAGGCCATATTTCCAACTTTTCCCATATTTCAAAAATCTTCAAATCCGAGCATTTTGATGTTATGGATCTGGGATTTAACAACCCAGATCACTAAAAGACACCATAATACATAACTTTAACCCACCAATTACAACATCAAACATCAAATCATAAAATTTTAAGATTTTGGTTTTTTTTTTACCACTTTGAGCTTTGATCATGGATTCTGACACTTAAATCTAATCCTTAGCTTGCTACAAGATTATCATGGTCTAACTTCTCAGTCCCTCTCACTCTAAAATTTCGAAATGGATGAGAGAGAAAAGGTTGGCAAGAATGAAAAATAAAGTAAGGTTGTTACTTACTTAAGTTTTTAATTTTGATAGATTCATGTATCTAGTGGGTATAGGTGGCACAAAAATCAGATTTGGGATAGATTTGAGCACATGTTCTATATCTACATAGATGAGTCACCAAGATTTGGACATATCCTTTACTTAATGTGTAAGAAAAGGGGTCAATGGGTCATTTCCTTTTTATTTTTAATGGCATTCTAAAAAATGACTAAACCCTTAGGGTTTAGAGTTTAGGTTAAGGTTTAGGATTTGAACCCTTTAGGGTTTAGGGTTTGAACCCTTAGGTTAGCAATTTAGTTTCTAGTATTTTCGAATTTCAGTTTTTAAAATAGAAAATTAATATTTCTAAATTATAATTAGGATTTTCTAATTATATTAAAATTTACTAATCATTATTCAAGCTTACTAATTAGGATTATTATTCCCTAATTAAAATTACTAATTTAGCAATTTGGTTTCATGATTGGTCATTAGGGTTTATAACCCAAGAATTAGGGTTTAAAATAGAAAAATAATATTTCTAATTTAGAAATTAAATTTCTTAATTAGATTAGGTTTTTATTATAACTTGAAAATTAAGATTAATATTTCCTAATTAACATTAAAATTATTAAACTAACAATCAGGCTTTTCCCTAATTACCATTAGGGTTCCTAAACCAAAAATTAGGGTTTCAAATTTTGAAATTAGGTTTTTCTAACTGAATGTTGATATTCTTAATATAAGATTAGAGTTTACCACAGATATAGTTTATCTGGTCACCCTTGACCCTTAATCAGTTAATGTACACATATAGAATCATATACACAGAACAGATTTACGTATATCCTTAATCCTGAATAATTCACCAAAAGATTTGTAAATCATAAAATTTCTTTTCAGATATGTCAAATCCACACACTTATTTTCTGTCTAGGTTCATTATTTAACCTTTATTCAATATTTTAAGAGTTAAATAATTTTCTAAATTCTTGGGTCGTCACATTCAACCCTTCTTCTAAAAATTTCATCCCCAAAATTTACCTTACACCATACACCATTCATACACAGCATCGTATGCTACCCAATACATTCCTCACCAGAGTAAAAATTTTAAAATTGTGCTGTACAGACTATTGTCTGTCATTTTCGCAAACGATTTATGGAAATTCATCCGCAAACCGTCATAACTTACGGTCATAGTGGGTAATTAGCCCGGTATGCCCTGTACTTATTAAGTACTACTCGTCGAATCTGTTTCTCGTCACTGCTATAGGTACAAAAACTTACCTCAGTCTTATCAGATTCCACACCAAAATAATTTGGTTCGGGAAATTTCTTTCAATGAACACTTACAGTTTTCATAAACATTAGTCTAGCTGAATCGAATAGCATAGACTCATATCAATAATTCAATTCAATTGAATTATTTAGGTGTAGCCAAACCCCGTTGGCAGATTAAAATTTTTGAAAATATTTTTGAGAATGACGTCATGATGCCGTACTGTATTAACAGTCAGTTTGAGGATGCCGTCATTATATGACTTTATCATAACACATCATACAATAGTGAAATAATGATTTTTAGATCGAATTCACACTAAGTATACCTGTATTTATAACTTTTTCAACTTTTTATCATCTCTGCACCAGGTTACATGGTAGATGAGTGATAAATAAAATAAATTTTGATATTTTAAATCATCTTCGTCTAGCTGAAATAAGTAGCACATACTATACTTTAAACCGTTTCAAAATAATTACAAAGTATATATATATATATATATATATATATATATATATATATATATATATATATATATATATATATATTTTAAGAGCACATAGTGCGTATTTAACTTGATGTCAAAATTTTAAAGTCTAGCATAGCTAGGAATTTTGAAAAACCTATGTCTCCATTAATAATCATTTGCTTAAACAGTCTATCTATTCATATTATCCTTAATACTCCATTCACACAAATATACTCAGTTTGTCAAACTTACCACACTTATGAGTTCAGGAACTTGCCACAATCATATGAGTTTAAGAACTTGTCTTAGACAAACCTTTGGCGTCCATTCGCTGAGGGGTTCATAAACATTTCATATAATTATGAGTCACGAACGTACCATAAGTATGAGTTTTAAGAACTCGTACTTAACCTTATATTCTCTACCTATAACCTATCTATCTGTTATACACATGGGAAAAGAATCACCTTCTCAACACGTATATAGCAAAATAGCGTGATACATACATTTCAATGATTATTAGTGCCAGAAACTAAGTAATTTTTACACCAAGTACAATCCCCCGCCCATAACAAGGAATCATACAACTCAGCTATTGACATGAGTCCTCAATTGAATCCCCACCTAAATCTACTCCCTTCTCAATATGAATTTCATTTAATCCGTATTCATAAACTTTTCCTGAATCTGTACCATTTCATAGTACAACTGCCACACAGCAATCTTTGCTGTAACTTTTCAATCCTCAGATTGAGTCTTCTCCCTGCTATCACCTTATCAGATCACGGGGTGATCTCATCAAATATATTACGATTTATTTCTATATCTTAATCGTTTTGTTTTACGATCTCCTATCACTGTACTATTAGTCTTTTAGACTCTATCTATTCACCACTACTGTTCAACTTTATTATCAGAGTTAGGGAACTCTATCTCTTAACAACTCGCCGAGATTCGTCTTTGAATCTTACCGACACACTAACTCTATTTGAGTTAGTACTTATCTTAATCACTACAGTTATTAGTCTCACGTATTTCTACCTAAGGTTCTTAACCAACAGCTCTGATACCAACTGTGAAAGCCTCAAATCCGGGTCCCAAATCACCGCGGATTCGGTACAATCATTCTATCACTATTTGCGAAATATATAAACATAAATTATTTATACAATAAACGTACACATTATTTTCCCAAAATCGAGTAACCTTAAGTTATACACAATTCATAAACTATCAGACATATAACATATTTATCAAACTATTCTATTACAAATTAGCTGCACATTTTATCCCTAGCTTAACTTGGCTTTAACCCTTTTCCTGTATCCAAACACATTCGTCTTATTTGCAATATATATCATGATATAGCAAGGGTGAGCATGAAAGTTGCCCAGCAAGTTTAAATTTATTAAGACATATCATGATTGAAAGAGTCTGAATAATAAGCTGGCTATAATTTAACAATATAATTGTGAACTAGCAGGAACAAACTTTTGACTGAACACGTATTAAACATGAATAAATATATCTGGGCCAACTGGTAATGAAGGTGATCAGCCTTTGATACCGGACTTATACATGCAATATGTACAAAGTACAATTCTACAATGGTAATCAGCAATGATTAACCATAAGCATATCTGAATGAAACAACTCTCAGTAGAGTTAAGTAAAACTTGCCTGAACCGTTGATTACCGCTATGCAATGTATATCGCTTTATCTGAAGACCTGCTATATAATATCAAAATATAAATTAGAATAATATCATCACAATATAGTACTATTATATATATATATATATATATATATATATATATATATATATATATATATATATATATAGAGAGAGAGAGAGAGAGAGAGAGAGAATAACCTGAACATATAGCACATAACCCTATCAGCCTATAACACACATACAACTCGGTATTAGGTTAAACTATTTCAGTCTGACTTAAACCCGACATAATTCTGACATCCCGATGGTCTAGTCGGATAAAATTTCGAGTGTAAGTTTAATTAAACTCTGTCTAAACACTTAACAATTATTTTAGATAATTTTAATATCAATCAAAATAATTTTCATAAGCTCATAATAATTTTTAGATAATTAATATCATTTATCATAATTTTTCAATCACTTATATCGTATTTAAATGAATTAAATACCACACAATTCCTTTATCATTAATATTTATTTAGTACTAAATATTAATGGAAATCATAACATAATATTATAGTATATTTATAATATCACAAAGTATTTTTAATACTTTAAAATCACGTTTTATATGATTTTTAAACAATTAAATTCATTATCCGATAATTGCTTTTAATATTAAAATATTAATATTTTCATGACAACATATCAAAAGTTATATTTTATAACTTAAAATATTTTTTCTAACACTTAACTCATTTTTTATATGATTTTTAAATCATTAATTCTATTTTTTCATAATTTATTTAATATATTTATTAAATAAACTAATTATCATTAATATTAATTTATTAATGAATTTCATCACAAAATATCAAAAGTCAATGAAAATAACTTAAAATATTTTCTAACACCATAATATAATTTTTCATGATTTTTCAAGTATAAAAATTATTTTTAAATAATTTATTCAATATTATAATTAAATAAATAAATACCTTTTTATATTTCAAAAATATTAAATATTTATGAAATATACTCAAAATAATTAAAAACTAATTTTCGGACTTTAAAATAATTTTTCATAATTTGCTATGTATTTTTAATAACCAATAACCATTTTTTTCTATTTATTTATTAAAATAAATCATTTTCCAAAAATAAGTGTCACTAAAGGGCTCTATAGCGACAGACCCGTCACTATAGGTGTTCTTGGTGTTTTCTTGAGCATTTTCAGAAATTCATGTCAGTTAACAAGTTAGTAACTTTGACCACATTTTGATCTGTGATCCCAAGGGTTTTTGGGCTGCTTGATGTTATAAACATGTAGTATTAATGTAATACTACACTTACAAAACAAACATCATGCCTAAACAACATCAAAGCAGTGCGTTATTAGCCTTCAAAATGTCTGACAACCTTGTTCTTCATTTCTGGGTTTTCTAGAAAATGAAGAACAGACGAAGGTGCTATATTTAGATCATTGTAGCTTCTAGTATATGTATTATTTACGAGATATAATGGTTGGATCGTATAGAGAACATGTCAGGATACAATTAAATATCATCAGATACTAACAACAACATCACATACGACATAACAAGCCTGGTCAAACTACTGACAAAAATTTTGTTCTTCAAGATTCTGGGTTTTCTAGAATCTTCATCCGAGCAGTCGGTCAACGGTGGTTTAACCACTCTTAATTTTGATTATGAGATATATCATGGTGATCTAATGACTTTAGTATGTAGACTACATGTCAGGCTACAACTACAAAACGACAACTGGGCCAAAACATTAACATACAGCAAGATCAAGGACGTTAAAAAACTTGTCAGACCACTGAAAAAAATTATGGGTTACCCAGATTGTGATTTTTGTGAACGGTCAACGCCTTTTGACTGCATATATCTAGAGATCTAGACATGGTATGACCATGAGTAAAGTTCCAGATTACAGTACACATGACATAGAACAAATGTATAACTTAAAACAACTCAAATCAAAAAACAGAGAAGGATTCACAGGCCCTGACATTAGCTTGTCAGGCTATATTTCCAACTTTTCCCAGTTTTCAAAAATCATCAAATTCGAGCATTTTGATGTTATGGATCTGGGATTTAACAACCCAGATCACTAAAAGACACCTTAATACATAACTTTAACCCACCAATTACAACATCAAACATCAAATCATAAAATTTTAAGATTTAGGGTTTTTTACCACTTTGAGCTTTGATCTTGGATTTCGACCCTTGAATCTGATCCTTAACTTGCTACAAGATGATCATGGTCTAACTTCTCACTCCCTCTCACTCTAAAATTTCGAAATGGATGAAAGAGAAAAGGTTGGCAAGAATGAAAAATAAAGTAAGGTTGTTACTTACTTAAGTTTTTAATTTTGCTAGATTCATGTATCTAGTGGGTATAGGTGGCACAAAAATCAAATTTAGGATAGATTTGAGCACATGTTGTATATCTAAATAGATGAGTCACCAAGATTTGGACATATCCTTTACTTAATGTGTAAGAAAAGGGGTAAATCGGTCATTTCCATTTTATTTGCAATGGCATTCTAGTAAATGGCCAAACCCTTAAGGCTTAGGGTTTGGGTTTGGATATGAGTTTAGGGTTTGAACTGTTTAGGGTTTAGGGTTTGAACCCTTAGGTTAGCAATTTAGTTTCTAGCATTTCCGAATTTTGGTTTTCAAAATAAAAAATTAATATTTCTAAATTATAATTAGATATTTCTAATTATATTAAAATTTGCTAATCATTATTCAAGCTTACTAATTAGGATTATTATTTCCTAATTAAAATTGCTAATTTAGCAATTAGGTTTCATAATTGGTCATTAGGGTTTATAACCCAATAATTAGGGTTTAAAATAGAAAAATAATATTTTTAATTAAGAAATTAGATTTCTTAATTAGATTAGGGTTTTATTATAACTTAAAAATTAGGATTAACATTTCCTAATTAACATTAAAATTATCAAACTAACAATCAGGCTTTTACCTAATTACCATTAGGGTTCCTAAACCAAAAATTAGGGAATTTTGAAATTAGGGTTTTCTAACTGAACGTTGACGTTCTTAATATAAGATTAGAGTTTGCCACATATATAGTTTATCTGGTCACCCATGACCCTTAACCACATAATGTACACATATACAACCATATACACAGAACATATTTACGTATATCCTTAATCCTGAATAATTCACCAAAAGATTTGTAAATTCAAAAATTTCTTTTTAGAAATGTCAAATCCATACACATATTTTCTGTCTAGGTTCATTATTTAACCTTTATTCAATATTTTAAGAGTTAAATAATTTTCTAAATTCTTGGGTCGTCACATTCACCCCTTCTTCTAAAAATTTCGTCCCCGAAATTTACCATACACCATACACTATTCATACACAGCATCGCATGCTACCCAATACATTCCTCACTAGAGTAAAAATTTTAAAATTGTGCTAAGGGGTTTTACAGACTATTGTCTGTCATTTTCGCAAAGTTTTTATGAAAATTCATCCACAAACCGTCATAACTTATGGTCATAGTGGGTAATTAGCCCGGTATGCCCTGTACTTATTAAGTACTACTCGTCGAATCTGTTTCTCGTCACTAATATAGGCACAAAAATTTACCTCAGTCTTATTAGATTCCACACCAAAATAATTTGGTTTGGGAAATTTCTTTCAATGAGCACTTAGAGTTTTCATAAAAATTAGTCTAGCTGAATCGAATAACATAGACTCATATCAATAATTCAATTCAATTGAATTATTTAGGTGTAGCCAAACCCCGTTGGCAAATTAAAATTTTTGAAAATATTTTTGAGAATGAAGTCATTATGCCGTATTGTATTAACAGTCCGTTTGAGGATGCCGTCGTTATATGACTTTGTCATAACACATCATACAGTAGTGGAACAATGATTTTTAGATCGAATTCACACTAAGTATACATGTATTTATAACTTTATCAACTTTTTATCATCTCTGCACCAGGTTACATGGTACATGAGTGATAAATAAAATAACTTTTGATATTTCAAATCATCTTCGTCTAGTTGAAATAAGTAGCACATACTATACTTTAAACCGTTTCAAAAATAATTACGAGTCTATATATATATATATATATATATATATATATATATATATATATATATATATATATATATATATATATATATATTTCAAAAGCACATAGTGCGTATTTAACTTGAGGTCAAAATTTCGAAGTCTAGCATAGTTAGGAATTTTGAAAAACCTATGTCTCCATTAATAATCATTTTCTTAAACAGTCTATCTATTCCTATTATCCTTAATACTCCATTCACACAACTATACTCAGTTCGTCAAACTTACCACACTTATGAGTTCAGGAACTTGCCACAATCATATGAGTTTAAGAACTTGTCCTAGACAGACCTTTGGCGTCCATTCGCTGAGGGGTTCATAAACATTTCATATAATTATGAGTCACGAATGTACCATAAATATGAGTTTTAAGAAATCGTACTTAATCTTATATTCTCTACCTATAACCTATCTATCTGTTATACACATGGAAAAAGAATCACCTTCTCAACACGTATATAGCAAATAGCGCGACACATACATTTCAATGATTATCAGTGCCAGAAACTAAGTGGTTTTTACACCAAGTACAATCCCCCGCCCATAACAAGGAATCATACAACTCAGCTACTGACATGAGTCCTCAATTGAATCCCCACCTAAACTTACTCCTTTCTCAATACGAATTTCATTTAATCCGTATTCATAAACCTTTCCTGAATCTGTACCATTTCATAGTACAACTGCCACACAACAATCTTTGCTGTAACTTTTCAATCATCAGATTGATTCTTCTCCTTGCTATCACCTTATCAGATCACGAGGTGATCTCATCAAATATATTACGATTTATTTCTATATCTTAATCATTTTGTTTTACGATCTCCTATCACTGCACTATTAGTCTTTTAGACTCTATCTATTCACCACTACTGTTCAACTTTATTATTAGAGTTAGGGAACTCTGTGTCTTAATAACTCGCCGAGATTCGTCTTTGAATCTTACTGACACACTAACTTTATTTGAGTTAGTACTTACCCTAATCACCGCGGTTATTAGTCTCAGGTATTCCTATCTAAGGTTCATAACCAACAACTCTGATACCAACTGTGAAAGCCTCGAATCCGGGTCCCAAATCACCGCGGATCCGGTACAATCATTCTATCACTATTTGCGGAAGATATAAACAAAAATTATTTATACAATAAACCTACACATTATTTTCCCAAAATTGAGTAACCTTATCTTATACACAATTCATAAACTATCAGACATATAACATATTTATCAAACTATTATATTACAAATTAGTTGCACATTTTATCCCAAACTGAACTTGGCTTTAACCCTTTTTCCTGTATCCAAACACATTCGCCTTATCTACAATATTTATCATGATATAGCAAGGGTGAGCATGAAAGTTACCTAACAAGTTTAAATTTATTAAGACATATCATGATTGAAAGAGTCGGAATAATAAGCTGGCTATAATTCAACAATATAATTGTGAACTAGCAGGAACAAACTTTTGACTGAACACATATTAAACAGGAACAAATATATCTGGACCAACTGGTAATGAAGTTGATCAGCCTTTCATACCTGACTTATACATGAAATATGTACAGAGTACAATTCTACAATGGCAATCAGTAATGATTAACCATAAGCATATCTAAATGAAACATGTAACGACCCCAAAACAGGTCCATTCCACCCAACCCATTTTGAGTCGCCAAATACATGGTACAGAAAACAACAACACTTTATTATAACAATTATCGTGCAAAATACAACAACACATATGCTGTGAGTTTGGATACAAATATATACCAAATGTGACTCATGTCCCAACCGTGGACAACACCTCACAATGACACCTTACATAAAGGTATAGTCAAAAACTGTTTTAGAAATTAGAATCTTTGGGAAGTGCTCAAGGAAACCTTCGTACATGGGAGGCCATGCTTCTAGGTTATGATAGATATCATATGGCCACAAAATTATCCTTGGTTGACCCAATATACCCAAAATAAAAACGAGAAGATTACTATCATATTCTTCTCAATGGTGAGTCTTCTCTTGACTTATCATTATCTCCACTGTCTCTAATTGAGAATTATACTTCAAACAAACACCAAGATTATATAGGTAGTGCACGTAAATATACTCAGCAAGTGGATGAGCACATCCCTGTCTTATGATGACACGAGGTTGTATGTCGTTAGACATCTTGTATGATAGTGGCAAACCACCCTTCCAATGTTGGGTACACCTTACCCTATTGGATTCACCAAATAAAACTACTAAATGAACTTTTCTATACTGCTTCGGGAGAACATCCACAGCTAGAGACCACCGTTCTATTTCCCCGTTACCCTCGCTCGACCCAGCTACACTCTTATTACCTGAAAGGAATTGTGAAGCAAAAGGGTGAGCATAACTAGCTCAGTAAAGAATATCATGACTAAAGATAATTAGATTGTCAATAGCCTTCATCAATAATAAATCAGAGATTTAGAACATATGGTAAATGATAAAAATTTCAACCATAGTTGCAGCGGAATGAGCAATCCATTAGAAGAGTCAAATAGACTATAGAGTCTATTATCTTCTCCATGTTAGAAATCCCCCAACAATGCTTTATCCCTGTAACATCAATCAACAATTCTGGTCCACAATCATATGAATAACTCATAATCATAACTGTAGTTCTAAATTCCTCTTCTCATCCAAGACGAAGATAATTTTCATCACCTATCTTTATCTGAAACATCAAAGATCATGGTTACACCAAATCACATTTCATGTTCATAATCATACTAATAACTTCATCTTTGCACCACGGCCAAAGATATTCATTTGTATCACCAGTTGGTCAAGTTCATCTCAACACCTGTTCATCTTTGCACTACTGGCTAAAGATATTCAACAACATGTCATCTTTGCACTACGGGCCAAAGATATTCATCAATAATTCATCTTTGTACTACAGGCCAAAGATATTCATCAATAATTCATCTTTGCACTACAGGCCAAAGATATTCATCAATAATTTATCTTTACGCTACAGGCCAAAGATATTCATCAACAGTTTAAATTTGCACTACAGGCCAAATATATTCATATCTCAAAGAAATATATAATCATTTCAGAATTTATATAAACAATAATTATAACCATGTTAATCAATTCATCTTTACACTTAAGCTAACGATATTCAATTATAAATTCAATGGTCATGATCATACCAGTTAACAATTCATCTTTGCACTACAGGCCAAAGACATTTTTTAGTCACGATCATACCAATAATTTACCCATCTTTACACCCAAGTGAAAGAGAAATTCAGCATCAGGGTTATAAAAATGTTATATATGATAATAAAAATAATATAATCAACATATAGATTTAATCTCAAGAGTAATATTCATAACTCAACTATAATTTGGTCAGAAAAAGAAATCAATTTTGTCATGAATAGTAACTTGTGAATAGTAACCCATGAATAGTAACTCGTGAATAGTAACTCATGAATAGTAACTTGTGAATAGTAATCCCAACTCAAAAAGGTAGAAATTCTACAATAAAATTCATACCAATATTTCGGTATAATGATATTGAAAGAATAATATTTCTTAAATTTATAAACAATTTATTTTAATTATTTATACTTTACTAAAATAATGCATTTAATCATTCTAAAATGCCAAACTCATAAGATTTCATCACCAATAACCAAAACCCTCATCAAAAATCTGCATATACCTCATATAGGATTCTCAAGTCATAAAATCCTATTTTCCAATATTCTTACTTCATATAACATATTTAATTCATTTACGCATAACTAGACTATTTTCATGAAAAATACCAAATCAGTTACAAAAATATTTTTTTTCTGAAATTTAGCATAATATAGTCTCATAGTGAACATATATTTTTCTCAGAATTTTTAAAAGTCATTTACTATTTTTTATATGGCCAAAATAACTGAATATTTAGACATTTATCAAAAATTGTACTTTTATCTAAAAATTTTGAAATTCACAGAGTATACTCCTATCATATACATGTACTCCCAATAAAAATTTCATCAATTTTGGAGTTAACCACAAGGAGTTATAAGTGGTTACTTTTAAAATAGTATTTTTCCGTAAAATTCATAACTCTTAATCTATACATCCAAAAATCACCATTTTTGGGCACAATCAAGAAAACTCATCAAAATATCATTTTAAATTTTTCCAGAATTTTTGAAGGTCAGAAAAATTACGAAACTGAAAAACATAACAACCCTTAAAATCTCTTACTATCCCTTACCTCAAAAGAGCAGTACTTTTGATCGGTATAAGGCTGAAGGAAACTTACACTGATGAATAGAAACTCACAGAGTATCTAAATACTCACAAAATGCACTCAATAATCAAGAGAGAGAAAGAGAGAAAACTTGTTTCTAGTGTGATTTTTAATTCTAACTTAGCCCTCTATTTATAGGAAATTGTTAGCACGCCGAAGCAGACTTAACCTACAACCTGATGACTTAACATGCTACTATTCCCACCCACCATATTTGAATAAAAATCTCAGTATATTTCTTCACCAACTAAGAGTGGGGCCCACAAATTCTAGAATTTTCCACTAAAATGATAAACTCCAAAAATTCAATAATTTCTGAACCAGTCATCTCGTAAAATTCGTAACAAATCATTCATTCATTTTTAACGGTTCAAAATTTGTGAACATATACTCAACATATATATGTATAACATATCCAAAAATTACCACGATCCAACAGTCGGATTAAAAATTATAACCCTCGCAAAATATCTCAAAAATCCTAATTTGATTTTCAATACCTCCGTTCCGACAAAAATACAGATAAAATACCTCAACATTAACTCCTTCATTTTTAACCACAAAAATATATCCCTCATTTATATCTGCATATAATAAATATTTCTTTATCATATGAATCAATAATTAATTATTCACAAATAATATTACAGAATCACATTTATGACAACCAGGTCGTTCCCAGGAAAGAGGGGGCTTTCCGATAAGGATTTCTCCTTACTGGCGTGCAATTAGATGACCAAACCTCTCCTTAGACAGAACTTTCTAGACATTATCAATAATGCTATCTAATAATATTATTCTAAATAATATGAATTATTGATCTGATAATGGAAAATACTGTGCAGCAACAATTATTGAAACAACAATAATATAAAATATCAATGCAGCAATTATTGAATCAATAAAATAAAATATTGAACAGTAACTACTGTAACAATTATTGAGTAGTGCCTTCCTCCATAAGAATCAATAATTCAAAAATATTGTGCAATCCGTGTGCTACTGTGTAATAACGCGTATTATTGTATTTTAACCACCGGGTATTCCAACAGTATTAACGGTAACAACTACACCGTTAATTATAAAAACTCAATTTTTGTCGTTATCTTCATCCGACAGTTATTCGTTATGGGGCCCACAAATAGCTGCGCCGTCGTACGAATATTTCCCGACAGAAAAAATATTCCACGACCAAACAAATATTCCCCGACAACAATGATTATTTTATAACCACTTTCTTAATTTGAAAAAAAATCATATATCACCCTTAACTTTAACTTTTTTATCAATTTAACCATTTACTGAATTGTAATTATAAGAAAAATTGAATACTTTTATTTCATAAAATTCGGGGTCTTACAAAATAACTCTTAGTAGAGTTAAGTAAAACTTGCCTGAACCGTTGATTACCGCTACACAATGTATATCGCTTTATCTGAAGACCTGCTATATAATATCAAAATATAAATTAGAATAATATCATCACAATATAATACTATATATATATATATATATATATATATATATATATATATATATATATATACATAGAATAACCTGAACACGTAGCACATAACCCTATCAGCCTATAACACACATAAAACTCGGTATTAGGTCAAACTATTTTCGTCTGACTTAAACCCGACACAATTCTGACATCTCGATGGTCTAGTCGGACAAAATTTTGAGTGTAAGTTCAATTAAACTTTGTCTAAACACTTAACAATTATTTTAGATAATTTTAATATAAGTCAAAATAATTTTCATAAGCTCATAATAATTTTCAGATAATTAATATCATTTATCATAATTTTTCAATCACTTATATCGTATTTAAATGAATTAAATACCACATAATTCCTTTATCATTAATATTTATTTAATACTAAATATTAATGGAAATCATAACAAAATATTATAGTATATTTATAATATCACAAAGTATTTTTAATACTCTAAAATCACCTTTATATGATTTTTAAATAATTAAATTCATTATTCGATAATTGCTTTTAATATTAAAATATTAATATTTTCATGACAAAATATCAAAAGTTATATTTTATAACTTAAAATATTTTTTCTAACACTTAAATCATTTTTTATATAATTTTTAAATCATTAATTCTATTTTTCCATAATTTATTTAATATATTTATTAAATAAACTAATTATCATTAATATTAATTTATTAATGAATTTCATCACAAAATATCAAAAGTCAATGAAAATAACTTAAAATATTTTCTAACACCATAATATAATTTTTCATGATTTTTCAAGTATAAAAATCATTTTTAAATAATTTATTCAATATTATAATTAAATAAATAAATACCTTTTTATATTCCAAAAATATTAAATATTTATGAAATATACTCAAAATAATTAAAAACTAATTTTCGGACTTTAAAATAATTTTTCATAATTTATTATGTATTTTTAATAATTAATAACCATTTTTTTTTGTTTATTTATTAAAATAAATCATTTTCCAAAAATAAGTTTTACTAAAGGGCCCTATAGCGACAGACCCGTCGCTACAGGTGTTCTTGGTGTGTTCTTGAGCATTTCTAGAAACTCATGTTAGTTAACAAGTTAGCGAGTTTGACCACATTTTGATCTGGGATCCCAAGGGTTTTTGGGCTGCTTGATGTTATAAACATGTAGTATTAATGTAATACTATACTTACAAACAAACATCATGCCTAAACAACATCAAAGCAGTGCGTTATTAGCCTCCAAAATGTCTGACAACCCTGTTCTTCATTTCTCGGTTTTCCAGAAAATGAAGAACAGACGAAGGTGCTATATTTAGATCATTGTAGCTTCCACTATATGTATTATTTACGTAATATAATGGTTGGATCGTATAGAGAACATGTCAGGATACAATTAAATATCATCAGATGCCAACAACAACATCACATATGACATAACAAGCCTGGTCAAACTACTGACAAAAACTTTGTTCTTGAAGATTATGGGTTTTCTAGAATCTTCATCCGAGCAGTCGGTCAATGGTGGTTTGACCACTCCTAATTTTGATTCTGAGATATATCATGGTGATCTAATGACTTTAGTATGTAGACTACATGCCAGGCTACAACTACAAAATGACAACTGGGCCAAAACATTAACATACAGCAAGATCAAGGACGTTAAAAATCTTGTCAGACCACTGAAAAAATTTATGGGTTACCCAGATTTTGATTTTTGTGAACGGTCAACGCCTTTTGACTGCATATATCTAGAGATCTAGACATGGTATGACCATGAGTAAAGTTCCAGATTACAGTACACATGACATAGAACAAATGTATAACTTAAAACAACTCAAATCAAAAAACAGAGAAGGATTCACAGGCCCTGACATTAGCTTGTCAAGCCATATTTCCAACTTTTCCCAGATTTCAAAAATCATCAAATCTGAGAATTTTGATGCTATGGATCTGGGATTTAACAACTCAGATCACTAAAAGACACCTTAATACATAACTTTAACCCACCAATTACAACATCAAACATCAAATCATAAAATTTTAAGATTTAGGGTTTTTTACCACTTTGAGCTTTGATCTTGGATTCTGACCCTTGAATCTGATCCTTAGCTTGCTACAAGATGATCATGGTCTAACTTCTCACTCCCTCTCACTCTAAAATTTCAAAATGAATGAGAGAGAAAAGGTTGGTAAGAATGAAAAATAAAGTAAGGTTGTTACTTACTTAAGTTTTTAATTTTGCTAGATTCATGTATCTAGTGGGTATAGGTGGCACAAAAATCAGATTTGGGATAGATTTGAGCACATGTTGTATATCTACATAGACGAGTCACCAAGATTTGGACATATCCTTTACTTAATGTGTAAGAAAAGGGGTAAATGGGTCATTTCCTTTTTATTTTTAATGACATTCTAGTAAATGGCCAAACCCTTGAGGTTTAGGATTTGGGTTTGGGTTTAGGGTTTGAACCCTTTAGGATTTCTGAATTTCGGTTTTCAAAATAAAAAATTAATATTTCTAAATTATAAATAGGATTTTTTAATTATATTAAAATTTACTAATCATTATTCAAGCTTACTAATTAGGATTATTATTCCCTTATTAAAATTGCTAATTTAGCTATTAGGTTTCATAATTGGTCATTAGGGTTTATAACCCAAGAATTAGGGTTTAAAATAGAAAAATAATATTTCTAATTTAGAAATTAGATTTCTTAATTAGATTAGGGTTTTATTATAACTTGAAAATTAGGATTAACATTTCCTAATTAACATTAAAATTATTAAACTAACAATCAGGCTTTTCCCTAATTACCATTAGGGTTCCTAAACCAAAAATTAGGGTTTCAAATTTTAAAATTAGGGTTTTCTAACTGGACGTTGACGTTCTTAATATATGATTAGAGTTTGCCACAGATATAGTTTATCTGGTCACCCTTGACCCTTAACCACATAATGTACACATATACATCCATATACACAGAATATATTTACGTATATCCTTAATCTTGAATAATTCAACAAAAGATTTGAAAATCCAAAAATTTCTTTTCAGAAATGTCAAATCCATACACTTATTTTCTGTTTAGGTTCATTATTTAACCTTTATTCAATATTTTAAGAATTAAATAATTTTCTAAATTGTTGGGTCGTCACAGGTAGAAAATGTACGGTCTTTGTAAGTCGATCCACGACAACCCAAATGGCATCAAAACCTTTCTGCGTGACTAGAAGTCCTACCACGAAGTCCATCGTAATATGCTCCCATTTCCACTCTAGTATTTCCAACGGTTGTAGTAAACCACTCGGCCGCTGATGCTCTACTTTTACACGTTGACAAGTCAAACATCTACTAATGCACTCTATGACTTCCCGTTTCAAATTAGGCCACCAAAAATGTTGCCTCAAGTCTCAGTACATCTTAGTGCCTCCCGGATGAACATAATACGCCGTATTGTGTGCCTCGTGTAAAATCTCTTCTCTTAACTCGGTTACCGCTGGTACCCACACTCTCCCTTCGAATCTTAAGATACCGTCTTTATCTATTCGAAATTTTTCTTCCTCATTTTCCATGATCCTCTTCCTAATTTTCTCACATTTTCCATCTTTCTCCTGTGCTTCCTTTACTCTATCCAACAATGACGGACAAGCTTCCATTACAAATAACTTTTCTTTACACCTCTTCGGTCAATTTACTTCTATTTCCAACTTCTCCATATCTCTTATTAACTCCTCCTGAGTTGTTAATTGAAATAATTTCTCCCTTCCTTTCCTGCTTAGAGCGTCGACAACTACGTTTGCCTTTCCCGGGTGATAAAGAATATCGCAATCATAATCCTTAATCAATTTCAACCACCTTCTCTGTCGCATATTCAACTCCTTTTATGTAAAGATATATTTCAGACTTTTTTGGTCCGTGTATATTTCACATTTCTCTCCGTACAAATAATGCCTCTATATCTTTAACGCAAAAACTACTGCCGCTAACTCTAAGTCATGAGTAGGGTATCATTTTTCGTAATCCTTTAATTGTCATGACGCTTACACAATGACTTTGTCGTGTTGCATGAGCACACAACCAAGTCCCTTGTGCGATGCGTCACTATACACCATAAAATTTCCCGCATCATCTAGTAATGATAACACAGGCGCTTCACTCAATCTCTTCTTCAACTCTTGAAAACTCTCATCGCATTTGTCGGTCCATACAAATTTCATCGTTTTCCTCGTCAGATTAGTCAACGGGGTCGCTATCTTAGAAAAATCTTGGATAAATCTTCGATAGTACCCAGTTAAGCCTAAGAAACTTTTCACCTCCGTCGGTGTTCTCGGTTGTTCCCAATTACTTACTGCTTCGACCTTTTTGGGGTCTACTTAAATTCCATTCTTATCCACCACGTGGCCTAAGAATTGGACCTTCTTCATCCAAAATTCGCACTTTGAAAATTTTGCATACATCTTCTCCTTTCGTAGTGCCTCCAAAATAATCTTCAGATGTTCGGCGTGTTCTTCCTCTGTCTTCGAGTAAATCAAAATGTCATCGATAAAAACTACTACAAATTGATCTAAGAATGGCTTGAAAACGCGGTTCATCAAGTCCATAAATGCTGCCAGAGCATTAGTTAAACCAAATGACATTACCAAAAACTCGTAATGTCCATAACGAGTTCGAAATGCAGTCTTTGGTATATCCTCATCCCGTACTTTCAGTTGGTGATATCTTGTCCGTAGGTCGATCTTCGAGAAACATTTTGCCCCCTTCAGTTGATCAAATAAGTCATCTATCCTCGGTAGTGGATATCTGTTCTTTATCGTTACTCTGTTCAATTCTCGATAATCGATACAGAGCATCATCGATCCTTCCTTTTTCTTAACCAGTAACATTGGTGCTCCCCAAGGAGACACACTCGGTTGAATGTAACCCTTGTCTAACAACTCTTGAAGTCATAATTAGACTTATGATTTCACCCTAAGCCTCACTCTGATTTTCAAACCTTTATTCCAACTCAACTCAATATTCCAGTTTATTAATCAAAAACACGAACGTAGTAAGAGCCACCTCTCGATGCACTAATACCATATTAACATCAATCCATAATTAAGATAGAAATCCGATAAACACCTAATTTAACCAACTCACTATATCTCTATGTAAACTGCAATCAAAAAGGTTGAAGCTTAAGCTCTATATACGATTACATGAGATGTCAAGCGTATCTCTACCTTAACAATAATCACAAATATGTTATCGACATAATTTATGACACATGCTATATTAACTAGGTCTAGATTCGAATCTCCTCTCTCGATTCCTTTCAAATCCACAAAGAACTGTTGATCAGACAATTCATAAATTCACGCACAAATTAACATAGATAAACTGAAAATATCTTATTGAATTCGAAATCAAAGTTTTAGAATCATCGTTACGCTCAAAGATCCATCACAAGTCTAATAAATAAATTAGTTCATAACGAATGAATTAAAAACTGAATAATTTGTTGAAGACATCATCCCAATTACAATCAAATGAAAGAGAAGAAGAATTATAGAAAAACCCCTTCACGTAGCCTCGATTTGCAACTATCGTGACAATCTCCGAAAATTACTCCTCTAATGCTCGCTCTTCAATTCCTTGAATTCGCGCTGAAAATCTTGCCTTTGTGTTATAGGATTACTGTTTTTTCTAAGTGGTAGCCAGCTCTCTTGACTTCTGGACGAATTTTCCTTTTATTAGAGTCCAAAACGCACCAGCCAAGCCCACAAACCGCGCCCTAGCAGAAGTTGAAACAGAACAGGACAGTTCAGGAAACAGGACCCCCTCCCCGGCGGGGGGTATAGTGTAAAACAAGCCCGCCCCGGCGGGCTAGTGCACTGACTTCAAAAATCCTTAAGTTCCAATTTTTTTCACTTTTGCTCCAAAAAGACCGCCTTTTCATACCAATTGCATCCATGACCACCCTACACATAAAATAACATGAAACAAGTAAAAACGAACACAAAATATGAAAATAAATACTAATTTAAACTTGAAATGAATATCAATTCGTGTATATAAAGTCCACTTATCAAGGTGCCCACATAATCATATGACCGTTCTTAAGTTCACTTGTACAAGTTTGAATTTACAACTTACATGGTATTTAAGTATAACCATATCAAGCGGTTACCATGTCTCATTACTTGGCTATATGTCCTTATATAGATTTCAAAATCTGTTAATAAATATGCTTATAGTATTCATAATGCTTGTTCACAACTATCATTGTTTAATACTTCAAATCATGCTTTAAACTCATGTTTATTTTTGAAATCATCATGTTCAATACATATAAATCATATCTAGGGATATTATAGACATAATATGACATCTTATCCCTTTAGCATCTAGATATCCATGTTATGCAACTCGATTTTGAAAATATGTTCAAGTTTGCTTTTGAAACCATTTTAGACTTGAACTATGCAATCTAACGCATACAAGACAACTTCAAATCTCTAAACATATGTAGTTAAGTCATGTTAACATGCTCTCAAGATTAGAGTGTAACTCATATAGGTAGTCATGCATGTTAGCCTACTATACTAAGCTTTTTCTTAAAAACTTCTCTAACACAAGGCCTAACAAGTTTGGTCATGAATATAGTACTAAGAATCATACATCATGCTTATTTAGGTTCTTGATCAGTCATGCATATGGCTACCAAGTTCAAAATCTGTAAAACATGAATTTACTTCAAAATTTGTTTTTAACACTTTAAGTCTTTAGTACAATTTTCTCATTAAATAATGTTAATCACCTCATACCACGTAGGAAAACCTTATACCTCACGCTATACCCATTTTTAGGTATGTATATAAGTCATGATACTACGTTCTCAACATCTAGCATGGACAAAACCAGTAACTGGTTCTGTTGTACGACGCAGCTGCGTTGCACCCCAGTATAAATAGGGCGCAACTGCACCATGTCGAAGTCAGAAGGAGTAAACAGACTCTGTTTTACAGAGTGTTACCCAACTCCATTTCCCTTAATTCAAACATGTTCCAAACCATTACTAAAGTGTTCATACATGTTAGTAAACTTCTTAAACACATTATAGTATGCTAGTTCATATTGATTAACATAGAATTTCATGTAATTCCAAGAATCAAACAAGACACATTTCAAGAACATAGTTAGAATTTATACCTTCTTGAGCTTGAATTGAAATTCCTAGACACTGAATATACTTCTACAACTGCTCAGCCACTTGAACTCTTCCACTTAGAATTATCAGATAATTTCAAGCAACACTAACTAAGAATTGAGTCTGCTATTTATAAAAGGAGTTTGGACTGAATTTAGGGTTTGCGTGAAGGGTAGTATCCATGGTGTTTTGGAAGGAAACAATGGTCATTCAAAAAGTTTGATAAAGCTATTCTTCATTTCTGGGTTTTCCAGAAAATGGAGAATAGTTCATGGTGCTATATTTAGATTCTTATATCTTGAGTTCTAGGTTAGCTTTGTCTAATCTAGTGGTTCAATCTTGTAGAACACATGTCAGGGTACATTGCTATTACATCATATCATCATAAAATCAACACATCTGTAAGATTAAGACTGGTCAAACCTTATCAGAGCAGCTGTTCTTGAGTTTTCTGGGTATTCCAGAAAACTCATCCGGCTGATGGTCAACGCTTGTTTGACCCACAATATCTTTGATCCTGTTATAGATCTAAGTGTTCTAATGACTTTAATGTGTAGCCTACATGCCAGACAATAACCTAAAAACAACAACACAGCCAATCTATCAAACAACAGCAAGATCAGAGGCTTGCAAAACGTTGTTAGAGGCTTCCTGGGTTTATGGGTTATCAAGAATTCCAGTATTCGTGGTCGGTCAACTGACTTTGACCACTTATATCTTGTAATCTATACATTATCTGTCCCTGTGTCTAGTTTTAGATCATAGTCCACATAGCATACTACATATCTATAACTTAAAATACACCTAACCATTAGCAGGTAAGGATCTAGAGGCTCTGACATATGGCTGTCAGGCCTTAAAATTAGGGTTCTTAGTCAGTTTGAAAACTTGATTTTCTAGCTTCTAGATGTTATGGATCCTTAATGTAACATCTTAGATCACTCAATAACATCCCTTAACACAACTTTAACCAACTAAACACAACATATAACATCAAATCACATGATTTACAAAATTAGGGTTTTTATACCTTTTATGCTTTAATCTTGATTTTTGATCTTTGGTTGCTAATCAAGGCTTGCTAAGACATGATATTGCCTTAGTTTCTCACTCACTTCCACTCTCATACTCGAAAATATAGAATGAGAATGGTCTTGGTTGGTTTGAGAAATAAAGTAATTGATTTTTCTTACTTTTCTCTTTTTAATCTTTTGATTCTGTGGCCAAGAGTGTTGTGATGTGGCCTAATGGCTTATTTGTGGTGGAATTGGACACTTTGCAAGTTCAATTGGTAATCCACCACACATTTCAAAATATATTTTACTTAAAAGATAAGTATAAGGGTTTTTAGTCATTTCGCACCCACTAAGGGTATTTTGGTCTTTTCCCTTATATTTGGAAGGGTATTTTAGACTTTTCCCTTTTATTCCATAACTTATAAAACTTAGCCATTTATACTTAGCCTTTAAACTCCCAATTTAGGGTTTTGAATGTCCGAATTAGGGTTTTGGATTCTCGGGACTAAAATTAGGGTTTCCAAGCGTATCGTTAGGGTTTCTAACAGTTCGTTAAAGTTTTCTTACTGAACAACAATGTTATTAACATAACTTTATGGTTTGATAAAGTTATTCTTATCCTAATCAATAATTGATCCTTATCCACAAACTGAGCACATAAAATCACTGTTCACATATAAGATCTCATATACCGACTCGTATACACTTAGATACTTAACCATGATAATTCTTCACAAGAATTTTAAATCCACCAAAATCTTATACCTCATAATAAGACTATCAGTTACAGTCTACCAAATCATTCAAGTCTTTTCCAAAAATTTTGAAATCCTTACAATTCATTAACAGAACTGTCAATTCCATACACTTATTTTCATTCTAGGTTTATCATATAACCTTTAATCCATCATTTAAGATTTAAATAAATTTTCTAAATTCTCGGGTTTTCACAACTTATATGAAATCACATAATTATTTGCAATTAATTCATATTCTTTAATAGCAATCAATTAATTGTTTGCCTGAACAATTGTTTCGCTAATCAATATAGTCACTACTATTTCTCATCACGGTGCCACACAAGGCATTTCAATGAGTTTGTTACAACTCCACATTAATCACTTTAATATATTTGAGTTAACTCGTCACATAACACGAAATCATTTATATTCAAATAAATATTCATTTCCAATAGTATTTTCATTTAAAAAGATATTGAAATTCTTAGGTATTATAGCGCGCGACCGCGCCCCTCTGCAGATTTTGTTGGTTATTTTGTTATGATATCTGGTTTATGGAGCATACTAATACAACTTAGTTAAGCTTATTTCAGTCCTTGACATACTAATTATGTTGCCTTTCATATAATTACTCACCTAGCTTGATTTCAAAAGAAAACTTGAGTTTTCAATGTGCAAACTCAATAGACCATGTGTACCTTAAGGTTCTAACTTGAAGACATGTTAGTGTGGTCTGATTTCATTTGTACGTAAGCATGCGAGCATGATGTATAGTAAGTGAAGTAGTTTAACATACTAAATGACATTGATAACATGCTAATGGAAACTTAGAGTTTCAAAATGGACATCGACTTATTATATTTGTTTTGATATTCTAATCTTGCAAGCGTGTTAGTATGATTTTGAAATGCATGTCGAACATACTAACTTACGTATATGGATTTTGTAATGAAGCATGAACATGTTGGACTTATTAGTAAGCTTTACTAATGAAAATACGAACTTTGAAAGTGAATATTAACATGCTACTTTGAGAGTTAGAATCTGATATTTATGAACATGTTTGATAATACTCTTAGACTCACTCATGTATCATAAATGTATATATACCATGCTTAGGTATCGTAATTCAAGTGAAGCATAAACGAAACATATTTTCAAACCAAGACGATGCTAATTACACATATGTGATATGAATACTCACAAGCATATCTAAAATAAGTTATACGACTACTTTATATGTTTAAGAATCAAACATGTTAGAGTTTGTGGTTTCATAATCTTGAATGGCCTTAACTTGTTCAGATTTTCAACTTAGAACCATATTATAAAAGAAGGAACCTATATTGAACTTAAGAGATAAGAAAGGACCCTTGATATGTTAGTATATGTTATGTGTGTAAGGATGGGCAGGCTAGGCCAAGCAAGTGATTCCTCAGCTCTGGTTTGAACTGAGAACCACGCGGCCGCCCGTCTCCTTAGTACAAATCAGGCGCTGCCGCGCCCTTCTGTAAACTTGGAAAGTGACTTTTGTGGTTTCTGAAATGTGTAGCATGATAGTATAACTTCATTATGCTTATTCTATCTATAATACATTGACAGAGGTAGCCTTGCATGTTAACATCTATCTTGTCTTGAATTGACAAAGTGTTTTTTTTAAAATGATGAAGTCTAACGATAGTTTTGAGCTACGTAATAACATACAGATAAGATTTCATGATTGATTCATATGTGTACACTTGAGCTATATATCAAGTTTGTTTATCGAATATGTTTAACTAATGAGCATCCTATACATATAATGCACTATAATAGAATTCAAAAGTGGTGGTTAAATGTCATGGATAGACTACGCTTAAGGCAAGTATCCGAACCCTACTTTTATTGTGCAAGTTTCCTAACTTACATAACTTTGGATTTTGTGCAAGTTCTCGAATTTCATTTGATTCGTATATTAAATGCAAGTATCCTAAACCCTTGCATTACTTTATTCAATGGATATTGTAAGCAAGTATCTACACCTTATCTCGTTGAATGCAAGTTATCTTACTTTGATTGAGCTATTATGTTCCAATTCTTATGGTAACTATTATTCATGTTGAACTTGGTATTGTTCTTGAATATTGTGAAAGCGTCTATGCCATTTGATTCGGCTAGACTATATGCATGTTTATAAAACTATCTAAACCAATTTACTGGTGTGAAAATCTTGAAAACTTAGTTGAACAACCCTTATGGTAAGGGGAATGTTTATTGTTGGAAGCCCCAAGACACGCATGAATATTACTGTGGTGTTATACATAATATAGAGTATTGTAGACTGATCATCTATCGTACTTGATTCTTTTGGGTTATCAGTTTAATATTGGTAATTCTGGTAGATGTTCACTAGTCCTTAGTGACTGCTCAGTATAATTTGTGTATCCAGTGGGATATGTTGATAGCCTTTGAATTCATATATATCTATTGATTTATATTGAATTATCATTTCATATTCCAAGGATTCAAATCAAGAATTTTTGATATTCGATATTCATGATATTATTTTGAAGCCCTGAACTATCTTAGAGATGATACTTCGATATTTCAAACTTCTGTTATAAGAGATTTTACCCTTGTTGTATATTACTTGCTGGGCAATTTGTGCTCATTCTTGCTTATTTAAAACCTTTCAGTTAATGCGGATCAAGGACGTGTCTCTGGGAAAGACAAGGGCAAGGGCAAGGCTACCCACTAGCTTATTCCTTTATGTTTAAAAAGTGTTATGTTGTATTAAGATTGTCTTCAGACTATGTTTAAGCTTAAGTAGGATTATATAATAAGTCATTATTCGATATTATTATGTAATCTATTAAGTACTGTAGGTTACGAGACTTGGGATAATAATTATAATAATTCATTGTATCTTATTTTAGATTAGATCTTTCGCTGTGAATGTATAATTTTAGTTACAATTATATTACCATGAGCACGTGAGGGGGCGTCACAGTGATGACCTTCATAGACATTCAAGAAGCTCCCTTTTATGAGAGGGTCTTAGCTGGCATAGGCAATCCATTCTCTGAAATGATCAAACACGGAGAAATGGTTAAAATAGGATTAAAATCAGGAAAGATTCAAGTCCTTGATGCTTTAAAAGCTGTAGTTGAGCACATCCAGTCTGGAAGTTATGGAAACAACCCCCGAAGGGTCTGTAAGAAGAAAGAAGAGGAAGTTTCCTTGATACTACATGGTCAAAAAGGTAATCAAAACATGCCTATTCAGAGGAGAAACTATTCCCTTTTTCAAGCACAGTCTTCAAGCCCTCCATTGCCAAAAAGTGGAGAAGTTAGACGTACCCGAGTTTTCATACCCTTAGGGGATTCACTCGAAAATATTCTCAAGCTACTGACAGCTCAAAAGAAAATTACTCATCTTCTTCCACCAGCCAACCTGAGTGGAAAAGGTTTTAATGCAAGGAACACATGTGCTTACCATGCTGGAGCTCCAGGCCATGACACACATGATTGTTGGGCCCTTAAGCATAAAATCCAGGATTTAATTGACAATGGTGAGATTGTGGTACCCAAACCTGACCAGCCTCACGTTCAAGACAACCCTCTCCCTCAACACAAAGAAGAGGAGGTTAACATGATTAACTGGAGAAGTGGATCATCCCAAACCAGTAAGGATAGTGATGACAGATGAGATTATGCACAGTTCTAATTTATGATGGAATGGGAGATGAAGGCTCTTGGCGAGCAATTCAATTAATTGGCATAACTGATGATTCATTAGCACCAAGTCACACGTCAATTATTCAGTCGGGAGTAGGCTAACCTCCTTTCTCTTATTCCAGGTACTCTACCACTTGCTCCAGATGTAAGGCCCTAACTTTTTATAAATAAAGATTTAATTTTCTCTAATTATTATTTTGAAATAGTAAGGGGTTGATTTGATTAATGTGGTTAGTTATGGGTAAAATTCGCAAATATTTTTAAATATGTAAGTGATTATAATATACTCATTGTTGTCGGAGAATATTCGTTTGGTCGTGGAATATTCTTGCTGTCGGGGAATATTCGTACGATGGAGCAGCTTTGTGTGGGCCCATAACGGAAAGCAATTGGATGAAAAAAACGACAAGTATAAGTTGTTTATAAATAATGGCGTAGTTGTTACCGTTAATACTATTAGAATACCCGGTGGTTAAAACACAGTAATACGCGTTGTTGCATAGTAGCACACAGTATTGCACCAATTATTGATTCTTACGTAAGAAGGCACTACTCAATTATGGTTACAGTAATTACTATTTAATATTTTATTTTATTGAAACAATAATTGCTACGTTGATATTTTATATTACTGTTATTTCAATAATTGTCACTACACAGTATTTTCCATTATCGAAGTAATAATTCATATTATCTAAATAATATTATTAGATAACATTATTGGTAATGTCTAGAAAGTTCTGTCTAAGGAGAGGTTTGGTCACCTAATTACGCGCCAGTAAGGAGAGATCCTTATTGGAAAGCCCCCTCTTTCTTGGGAACTGCCTGGTTGTCAGTATTGTGATTCTGTAATATTATTTGTGAATAATTAATTATTAATTTATATGATGAGAAAAATATTAATTTTATGTGGATATAGATGGAGAAAATTTTTTATGTGACAATTGTTGAAAATTAATATTTTATCTTTTTCTGATAAAATAATTTATTTAAATATATTATTATATTTTAATAATATAATAATGATGATATTTTTACAATAAATGTGGGATATATGGATAAATGAGGAGGAAGAGTAATTTTGTTGCAATAAATGCTAAACACATGTTAAACATGTTGGTGGATTCCAATTTTGACTGAAATTTGATTATAGCTTGTAAAATCGTCCGTATATGGATTTCGGTCAATTTATGTTTGGAATTTAGAAAAACTTTCTTCTGCAAAGTTGTAGAGAATTGAATTTCCTATAAAAATTCGCGAGATTTGAATTTTTTGATAAAAGAGCTATTTATTATGAATTATTAAAGTTTTATAGTTCTGAAATAATTGATTTTTGGAAGTTTTATTTATGTTTTAAAAGAAAAACGTTTTTTAAATATTTGTGGACATCTTTAACATGTTTTAGATGGCTAAAATCAGATTTCTAAGTGGGCGTAGGAATTTGTTTTATATATAATATTATTATATTAAATTTGCTGCTTTGGTGTTCTAAGCATTTTTCTATAAATAGGGTGCTTAGGTTAGAATTGAAAATCACACCAGAAACTGAAATCTTTCTCTCTCTATATTATCGAGCGTATTCTTGTGAGTAATTTAAGACTTTGAGTGTTGCTATATGGTGCACGTTTCCTTCAACTCTATATACAGTATTCCAGTCAGAAGTATTGTCTTTTCGAGGTAAGGGATGTTATTTTTTTTATAAATGATATTATTTTTTTCAATATCATTATACCAGAATATTGGTAAGATTTTTCTTGTGAAATTTCATTCTTTTTATGTCGGGGTTACTATTCATGAGTTACTATTCACGAAGCATGATAATTTTTTTTTGGTGAAATTTCTACCTTTTAGTATCGAGGTTACTATTCACATATACGACACTATTCACGTATACGGCACTATTCACAAATACGACACTATTCACAGAAAAATTAAATTTTCTTTTCTGTGTCCAAGATATCTATTATGGATACTAGCTTTGATTGTATCCATATTTTGATCATTCTTGAATTTTACTTCGCTATGATTATTTATGAAGTATTTTTGAACTCGGATTGTTTGAAATATGATTCTTTAATATTTATTCTTTTGTTTCACTGGATTCATTTTCTTTAAAAGATTTTTCATCACCCTCAGTCCTAAATGATGATATAACTGAATATTTTTGGCCTGTAGTGCAAAGATTAATGCTTTTATGATGAATATCTTTGGCCCGTAGTGCAAAGATGAACAGGTGTTGAGATGAACATGACCAACTGATAAGTATCTTTAGCCTGTAGTGCAAAGATGAATATTTGATTCAAGATGTTTATTGATTGATGTTACAGGGATAAAATATCGATGATGGACTTTTAAATTCGTAGATGATAGTAGATTTCATTCTCTACTTAACTCTTCTAATGAATTATTGTTTCCGCTGCAAATGTTGATCTAAAACTTGTTGTCTATTGTATTCTATCAGATTTTACCCTGTTGAGGACTAACGATAATTTGTTCTATATTATTTTAGTCATAATATTCTTTACTGGGCTAGTTGAGCTCACCCTTTTCCTTTTTGTTCTATTTTTCTTCTTAGGAGGCAAGAATGTAGCGGGTACTAGTCAGGGTATGGAATGAAGGTTCAAGATAGTTATTTTAGTAGTCCTCACTATTTTGTAAAATAGTGTATCAATAAATGTAATGTGGACTCCATTTAAGTTTGAATACTGTCTAGATGACAATATTTGTATTTAGACTCACAGTATATGTGTTGTCGTATTTTGCACGATAATTGTAATAATAAAGTTGTAGTTATTTTCTGTACCATGTATTTGGTGACTCAGAATGGGTTGGGTGGAATGAAGCTATTTTGGGGGCGTCACAGTTGGTATCCGAGCTTAGGGATATGATCTCTGGCGGAGATCGGGGAATAGAACTAGGAGGGGAGAGACGAGTAAATCCTTCACTAGTGTGTCCTACCTAAGCTTATTTGTTGGTCGGTCATAATATAGGGGTATTATGTGATTTGTTAATTTGTTAAATTAACCCTTGTTTTATGGCAGTATTTGAGAATGTCGATTGAGAATGTTAATAGTGGAGTAAATGAGACCATGGAGACACCTTTGCTCACCAATGAGGAGAACGTGCAACAGGCTGGCAATGTTCCTCCTGTGAACAACACCACTGAGCAGATGACGAACGATGGTATGTTTAGGAACTTTCTAGAATTCTTGCAAAACCAAACGAGAAAGACTACTGTTCAAAATGCAGGTGGAAACACTGGCAACTCACGGATGGTCACCGCTAAGCAGTTCAAGGAGTTAGGACCGCCGGAGTTTTTGGGAAAGCCAGAACCACTTACGGCAGAGACGTGGATAAAACAAATTACTAAGATATTTGATGTCTTGGGATGCTCAGAGGAGCAAAAGGTTTCTTTCGTCACTTTTATGTTACGAGGAGAGGTAGATTACTGGTGGGAATCTGTGAAACGTACCCAGCCAGCCGCACTCAGCATGTCTTGGGAAACATTTCAGAAACTGTTCAATGACAAGTACTTTCCTGAAATTATTCGTCATATAAAGGAGGTGGAGTTTATTAGACTAGAACAGAACAACATGACGGTGTCCCAGTACGAGGCGAAGTTCGCGGAGTTATCCAGGTTTACACCTCATTTGGTGGAGAATGAGGAACGTATGACGCGGATGTTTTTGAGAGTTTTGAAACCCAACATACGTCAATATCTCATTTCTCATAAATTTTCTCTATATTCAGATGTTGTGAATATGGCTCAGTTATTGGAGCGCGATAACGAGTCTGCTCAATCAAAGAATAACGACCTACAACTCGATGATAATCGTACCGATGGCAACGGTCATCAAACAAGGATAACCATCGTGGAGGAAATTATCATGCCAGAAATCGTAACCACTTTGGTGGTAATCATGGCCAAGATAATAGAAGAAATAACTCAAGTGAAAATTTCAAGAAGAGAAGATTTAACGATGACGGGAGGATGTCGGCAGCAGCACCAGCACCAGCAACAAATTCTAGGGGAGGAGAACGACCGCCAGTTAGATGCTACAAATGCGGAGAGGGGGGACATATAAGTCCAAACTATTCACAGCCTTCTAAGGTATGTTTTAGTTGTGGAAAAGACGGTCACATAGCTCAATTTTGTCCTATAGCGAAATCAAGTCCAGATAGGATGGTGGCACCAAAGGCGGATACAGACAAAACAAAGTCGGTGGTTTCAAGAAAAGCGTTTATCGTGACTGGTCAGAATGCGAGAAACCCGAACGAAGTTAGCACGGGTTAGTTAATTATAAATTCTTACGAAGTTTATACCTTATTAGATACCGGTTCTACCCATTCATTTATCTCTCCTGCTTATACTCAACGTTTAAACTTGACTCCGGAGAAAATTATACTTTGACTTATCTGTTGAAACTCCGTTAGGAGAAACTTTCGTTACATCCACTGTTTATAAATCTTGTTTGATCTGAATTGGCACCATCACATTACCTGTTGATCTTATCTCTTTAAAGATACTTACTTTTGATGTAATTGTAGGGATTGATTGATTAACTACTCATCATGCCAAAATTGATTACTTTCGTAAGGTTGTTAGTTTTCATATTCCTAAGCAACCTGTTATTCGAATTCAAGTAACTGAACTATTGAAGTCAAACACTTTCATATCAAGCCATAAAGTCATTTTTTTATTGAAAAACGGATGTCAAGTTTTCTTAGCCCATGTTATGGACTTGAACAAAAATACGTCAGATTTGAATGATATTTCTATTATTAGTAAATTTCCTGATGTATTTCCTGAAGAATTTCTTGGCTTACACCCAAAGTGTGATATTGAATTTTGTATCGACTTTGAACCCGGTACAAAACAATTTCTAAAATCTCATATCGAATGGTTCCTATTGAACTTCAGGAGTTAAAAATTTAACTATAGAATTTGGTACCCGAGCCTCTATCTGGTGACTTCCTTTGTGGAATGCACCGAAGCTAGACTCTCCGCAGGGGACGCCATATTTGTGTGATAGGTACCATTGTGACGTGTTATCAAAGATTGGGATATGAGTCATAGTTGAGAGCAGCGTAAGTCAGTAATTGAAATACGTAGCTTTCTAGGCTTAGTAGGTTACTATCGGAGATTCGTGAAAGGATTTTCTCGAATCGCTACTTCATTAACTTAGTTGACTCGAAAAGATACAAAATTCGAATGGAGCGAGGAATTTAAGAAGATCTTCCAAGAACTCAACATGCGACAACGACGTTGGCTCGAGCTGTTGAAAGATTACGATCATACCATCCAATACCATCTTGGAAAAGCAAACGCGGTAGCTGACGTGTTGAGTAGAAGATCGTATGCGAGTACGAGTGCGATATTATCGAACACAAAGACTCATTTCAAAAGATGGAGATAGAGTTAAAGATTCTAAGAACCTGTGTGAAGATAACGGAGTAGAATTGACTTTAATCGATAAAGTTAAAACTGCTCAAGCTACACACCGGAGCTGATGAATATAAAGAAGAAGGTGCAAGAAGGCGTTATTCTAGAAGCAAGAGTTGATGAGGAGAAGGAATCTCAATCTTTAATTTATTAGTCCATTTAAAATCCTCGATTGAATAGGAACTATGGCCTATAGACTTGCTTTACAGCTAAGTATGACGTGTGTTCATAACATTTTTCGCGTATCGATGTTACGTAAATATGTGGACGACCCGAACCACATTATTGAGTTAGAACCAAACGAGATAGCAGAAGATTTAACGTAAGAGGAGGTACCAGTCAAGATCTTGGATGGGAAGGAACATGTCCTATGCATGTCAATTTCGAGGACGAAATTTCATAAGGAGGGGATGTTGTAAGGCCCCAACTTTTTATAAATAAAGATTTAATTTTCTTTAATTATTATTTTGAAATAGTAAGGGGTTGATTTGATTAATGTGGTTAGTTATGGGTAAAATGCGCAAATATTTTTAAATAAGCAAGTGGTTATAAAATACTCATTGTTGTCGGAGAATATTCGTTTGGTCGTGGAATATTCTTGCTGTCGGGGAATATTCGTACGACGGCGCAGCCTTGTGTGGGCCCCATAACGGAAAGTGATTGGATGGAGAAAATGACAAGTATAAGTTGTTTATAAATAACGGCGTAGTTGTTACCGTTAATACTGTTAGAATACCCGGTGGTTAAAACACAGTAATACGCGTTGTTGCATAATAGCACACGGTATTGCACAAATTATTGATTCTTACGTAAGAAGGCACTACTCAATATTGGTCACAGTAATTACTGTTTAATATTTTATTTTATTGATTCAATAATTGCTACGTTGATATTTTATATTACTGTTGTTTCAATAATTGTCACTACACAGTATTTTCCATTATCGAAGCAATAATTCATATTTTCTGAATAATATTATTAGATAACATTATTGGCAATATCTATAAAGTTCTGTCTAAGGAGTGGTTTGGTCACCTAATTGCGTGCCAGTAAGGAGAGATCCTTATTGGAAAGCCCCCTCTTTCCTAGGAACTGCCTGGTTGTCAGTATTGTGATTCTGTAATATTATTTGTGAATAATTAATTATTAATTTATATGATGAGAAAAATATTAATTTTATGTTGATATAGATAGATGGAGAAAATTTTTTATGTGACAATTGTTGAAAATTAATATTTTATCTTTTTCTGATAAAATAATTCATTTAAATATATTATTATATTTTAATAATATAATAATGATGATATTTTTACAATGAATGTGGGATATATGGATAAATGAGGAGGAAGAATATTTTTGTTGCAATAAATGCTAAACACATGTTAAACATGTTGGTGGACTCCAATTTTGACTGAAATTTGATTATAGCATGTAAAATTATCCGTATATGGATTTCGGTCAATTTATGTTTGGAATTTGGAAAAACTTTCTTCTGCAAAGTTGTAGAGAATTGAATTTCCTATAAAAAAAGCGTGAGATTCAAATTTTCTGATAAAAGGGCTATTTATTATGAATTATTGAAGTTTCGTAGTTCCGAAATAATTGATTTTTGAAAGTTTTATTTATGTTTTAAAAGAAAAACGTTTATTAAATATTTGTGGACATCTTTAACATGTGTTAGATGGCTGAAATCAGATTTCTAAGTGGGCCTAGGAATTTGTTTTATATATAATATTATTATATTAAATTTTCTACTTTGATGTTCTAAGCATTTTTCTATAAATAGGGTGCTTAGGTTAGAATTGAAAATCACACCAGAAACTGAAATCTTTCTCTCTATATTATCGAGCGTATTCTTGTGAGTAATTTATGACTTTGAGTGTTGTTATACGGTGCAAGTTTCCTTCAGCTCTATATCTAGTATTCCAGTCAGAAGTACTGTCTTTTCGAGGTATGGGATGTTATTTTTTTTATAAATGATATTTTTTTTTTTAATATCACTATACCAGAATATTGGTAAGATTTTTCTTGTAAAATTTCATTTTTTTATGTCGGGGTTACTATTCATGAGTTACTATTCACGAGTTACTATTCATGAGTTACTATTCACGAGTACTATTCACGAAGCATGATAATTTTTTTTTGAAATTTCTACCTTTTAGTATCGAGGTTACTATTCACGTATACAACAGTATTCACGTATACGGCACTATTCACAAATACGACACTATTCATAGAAAAATTAAATTTTATTTTCTGTGTCCAAGATATCTATTATGGATACTAGCTTTGATTGTTTCCATGTTTTGATCATTCTTGAATTTTACTTCGCTATGATTATTTATGAAGTATTTTTGAACTCGAATTGTTTGAAATACGAATCCTTAATATTTATTCTTTTATTTCATTGGATTCATTTTCTTTAAAGGATTTTTCATCATCCTCGGTCCTAAATGATATTATAACTGAATATTTTTGGCCTGTAGTGCAAAGATTAATGATTTTATGGTGAATATCTTTGGCCCGTAGTGCAAAGATGAACAGGTGTTGAGATGAACATGACTAACTAATGAATATATTTGGCCTGTAGTGCAAAGATGAATATTTGATTCAAGATATTTATTGATTGATGTTACAGGGATAAAATATCAATGATGGGCTTTTAAATTTATAGATGATAGTAGATTTCATTCTCTACTTAACTCTTCTAATGAATTGTTGTTTCCGCTGCAGTTGTTGATCTAAAACTTGTTGTTTATTGTATTCTATCAGATTTTACCCTGTTGAGGACTAACGATAATTTGTTCTATATTATCTTAGTCATAATATTCTTTACTGGGCTAGTCGGGGTATGGAATGATGGTTTAAGATAGTTGTTTTAGTAGTCCTCAATATTTTGTAAAATAGTGTATCAATAATTGTAATGAGGACTCCATTTGAGTTTGAATACTGTCTAGATGACAATATTTATATTTAAACTCACAGTATATGTGTTGTCGTAATTTGCACGATAATTGTAATAATAAAATTGTAGTTGTTTTCTGTACCATGTATTTACCGACTCAGAATGGGTTGGGTGGAATGAACCTATTTTGGGGGCGTCTCACCAGATAGTGAAACACTGGATGATAAAATTACAAAAAGAGCAAAAGCCAAAGCCCGTCGGGATTTTGCCAACAAAAGGGAATTCACCTATTTAGGCCATCCGATGGAAGAGATATTGCAGATGCTGATTAATGAGGGAAAAATCACAGCACTGCTTCTTTCAGTCAACCCCCGATCAGGACGGTTTGATCCTAATGGAGTATGTCAATACCACTTGTGACGATTTGATTGTTTGAATTGTGATTTTGGGGACAGAATCCTTTTAAGGAGGGAATGATGTAACATTCCGTAATTGTAAATGTAATATTAAATATTTATTGATTTATATAAATATTTAATGGATGTGATTATCGTTGAATAAATATTTGTTCAATTGATTTAATTTTGTTTAGTTAATTATTTATTAAATAAATAATTGATGAATTAAGAAAATAAATATTATATTGATATTTCAATTTAATGGTTAATTATTTGTATTGAGTTATGTGATTAAAAGATTTATTTAATTAATTGTGATTTGAATTAATTAAAATAAATATGAAAGCTTGATTAAATATAGTATGACAAATAACTATATTTTAAGAAGTTATTAAAATAAATTAAAGTAGTTTAATTTAGTTTTTGCCAAACAAGGCTTAATATATTAATTCTTTAAAATTTAAAAGGTTTTTGCCAAACAAGCCATATGGCTTTTGGGATTTCTAGATTTTTAAATTAAATAAAATAAATAAAATAAATAAAATAAATAAATATAATATATTTATAATGTATACGCTATTTTGATAACTGATGATGGCTATTAAGGCCATATCAGTTTTGTATTTTGATATTACACATATTGGCTATAAGTTTGTTTTAGTTGTACGCATACTAGTTGCTGGGTTTTGAGAGTGTTCAGAAAACTTGTTAGAGGTTAGCAGAGAAAACTTAGAGAGAGTTACGAACTTTCACAACAAATTCAAGTGATTAGTATCGATTGTATTTGTAATTGAAGATATGTTTTACAACTTTGATATTATAAGCATATATATGAATATTACGACAATAATTTTCATACTCTGTGAATTTTATGTGTTTAGAATTGATGTTCTTGAATTAGTTATGATGATTGCATGTGTCTATGATGATTAGATATTATGTTTAAACAATAATCGCATGCTAATTTTGGATATCGGTAGAAATTTTGTCAGTATATATATGTTTTCATATGTAGCTATGTAAGTACCAATTTTGATGGTCAAATTGCATGCTAAGATGTTAATTGAGTTTTGTTTATGCTAGTTTGTTGAGATAAGAACATAACGTAATTTGAATAAGATGATTTGGTCATGTAATGAATTCACAGTGATGATTTTTAGAATGAATGTCAAAAATTGAGTTTTTGGATGAAAACATGAAAATTGAGGAATTAAAATAGTTTTAGTGATTGTTAAATTGTTCTAAGTGCTTGAATATTTTAGCAATCATGTCTATGATAGTTGTATATTTATTTTACATGTTATTATCACTGTTTGGTGGGTGAAATTAGTGTTAGTTGGCTTAAGAAAAGTGTCGAAGCTTTGTTCTGTAAAACTGAGTTCTGTGCGTCGCGCAGCCGCACAGCCCTTAGGTGCGGACAGGCAGCTGTCGCGCGGGCACGCTGCTATTGCGCGGGCACGCTGCCTCCCAGTACAAAACTTGCTCGGTCGCGCGAGCACCCATTTCCAGACACTGAAGTCTGCTAATTCTGCAGACTTTGGTCGTTCTTTGTGGCTTAGCTAAAGGTTATGGTAATGTGTCCAACATGTAACAACAAGGCTAATACAGAGTTGTATTATATGCATTATGAATTCAAAGTTACAAAAATGATTAGTTATTCAAAAGCGCGTTATGTGATAACCTAGTTTATACAATGAACATTAGTTATGTGTTGTGATGATTAACACTTGGGAATTCTGAAATGTAGATGGTAGCTTAAGACTTGTGCTAAAATAACAAGTTTTGCTAGTAATGCGTTTTATATTGAAAAGTGAATATTAGTATGTCTAATAGATGTTATGGTTTTAATACTGTGTATAAGTGAACGCGAGTTTTAATATTTTAGCTTACACTCGAGGCAAGTTTTCTAACTCTACACTTTTGTTAAGTTAGTTCTATTATTATATTGTATAACTTCATGCTTTTGATTGAGCAAGCTTCTTATGTTAACTGTTATTGAATAAATCAATTTTATTGATTGATTCATTCTAACTTGTTTACAGTTAAGCAAGTTTCTTAAGTTCTATTATTGTATAATGAACGTAATTTTGAACTCTCGTTTCTATTATTGAACTGTTTTAATTCTTTGCATGAGTTAATACATTGTTGGGCAAGTTTTTAGTTTCCAGCTTGCTATCAGTTCAATGTACGTTCAGGAATATCATTTCTAATGTTATAAGGCTCAAACCTTAGCTTATTTTACTGTTCAAGCAAAGGTTAACCATTTTATTCATTTTATTGAATGCTTATGCTCTATATAGCTATTTCAAGCATGAGTTTGATATGTAGAATCAGTTCATTCATGATTCTCAAATGTTCTAAGCTATGTTGTTATTAAACAACTATTGAATTATCAATCATTGTTGATTCAACTAGTTCCCTAGTTGATTATCATTAAACTTCAATTACACTTGAAATCTTATCCAAACCAAACTTTCTTTGGTGCGGACTTGTACTCTAAATACTGAGATGAACAACCCTATGTTTAGGAGTTTATGCTTAGTATTGAAATGGTTGTGCACAATACATTGTACGAAAGATTAATTCCCCTAAGTACGTGGAGTCCTTATAGTCATATGACTGTTAAAGTTAAAGTTGAAAGATTACTTATAATTGTGGACATGGTTCATGGTCATTTGACCATCAGTAGTATATTTAAGAATGTTAATAGAACATATCATTCAGTTCTATTGAGCCTATGAATTGGCAAATGTTATAATGTTAATAGAACATATCATTTGGTTCTATTGAGCCTATGAATCGGCAAATGTTGTAATGTTAATAGAACATGTCATTTAGTTCTATTGAGCCTATTATTTGGCAAATGTTGTAAAGATATATATTCTTTTTTCAAGTGAACTTTGTTTGCTCACTCTTGCATATTTATACACTTATTGCAGCTATGGTTGAGAAGGTAGATAAACCTACAACTAGCAAAGGAAAGGGAAAAATGTACAAGTGATGAAGACTTGTAATTTTGCTTTATCGTTATGATGATAGACTTTTAATAATGACGTGATGTAATAATTTAATTTTCCGCACTTGAATGATTGTATTAAAGGTTAGAGAACCTGGGAGATAATGTTTTATTAATGTAATCCTTTATGGGCAGGTTTTTTTATTCAATTTATTATGATTGGGTAGTTAGATATGAATGTTTTGATTACATGAACACCAAATCTTGAGGTAATGAAGTACCGGGATTTGGGGGTGTCACAAGTTGGTATCAAAGCTTTAGGTTATGAACCTTAGGTGGGGAAAAGCCTTAGGAAGTAACTTTGAAAAGATAATGTTGATTAACTCTTATCGAGTTTTAAGGAAGGAGTAATAAAACACTTATGTGCTTATGTGTTTATAACTTATGTGCTCGTGAGTGTCGAGTAGGAATGATTAATGATTAAAACTCAAAATGTTGTTGTCAGGATGACTAATGTCGTAGAATCCAGTCAGGCTAGGGAGGATAGATCTCAGATGCCTATAGAGGAGGAGCCTCGCGACATTCAGGTTATTTGGGAACAATTACTGCCACGGGAGTCAGCCCCGTTGGTCACAGTGGTTGAAGATGAGGATGAAAATGTGGAGACGGATGAGGAGGACCCGTTGAGTTTCCACAGGAGGATGAGGAGGAGGAGACTCCACTAACCTCAGTAGCTGCTCGTATGTATGATGAAGTCTACGACCGTAACGTGGAACTTCAGGATACAGTCGAGGAATTACAAGAGATAGTAGCTAAACAACAGACTGCAATGACACAGAAAGACGATGAGATCCAGGATCGTGAGGAACGACTGACTAATGTCGAGGAGAAGCTAGAACAAACTGAAGGAGAGAAAGAACAACTGATTGAGGAAGTAGCAGAATTGAAAAACAAGCTAAAGGAAGAAGCTACTAAGAGGGAAAGAGTCGAAGACGTATACGAGGAAGTGTTTCAACGAGCCGGGATAGCAGTAAAAGACGCATAGGCAAAGAGAATGAAGATGGAAGAGATGAATAGAGTATTCAACACCGTGGTTAATCGAGCTCAAGATCGGGTCATGGGGTATCCGATTCAGTTCGAGACGCTACAATTGTATGTATTAGATCGCAGAACAATGTTTCGGATTATGGAGGAAGAGCGTAGTAAGGTTAAGCAGTATCTTAGTAGAACATCGTAGTTGTTATGCGAGTTATAAATATTAAATAAATTGTAAATCCCAAGTGTTATGTAACCTATGGGATATGATGATGATGTTGTCCTGAAACTTTTGTGGTTCAGGAAAGTAATGTAAATAGCAGTAATGCTATTGTTTTATATTTTCAAAGAGGTTATGAATAAATAAAAGTTGTTATTTTATTCAAAGTGTTATGTGATTATGTGGCTATTTCTTTTGTGGAGGCAAGTTAAGTAAAAATTACTTAAAAGAGTTTAATAATAATCTACTAGGTGTATTTTTAACAGAAAATGCCTCCCAGACGTCAACCACCACGATAGAGAACCACCGAAGGAACCAACAATAATGACAATGTTGATGCTAACCCCGTTCAAAAATTAGTGACGTTATTGACAGGAGCGTTGTAGAATCAACCACAGAACCAAGGAACAACGTTTAAAGAGTTCAAGGCGGTTGGACCACCTGAATTTCGTGGGACTGTGAATCCAGTCGAGGCACAGACTTGGATTATGTAGATAGAAAGGGTGTTCGATGTTGCAAGGATAGGGGATGACCAGAAGACTGCTTTCGTAACATTCATGTTGAAAGCAAAGGCTAGTTATTGGTGGTAGGCCAATAAAACTCGAGAAGGACCAGGGATGATGACCTGGGATAGGTTTAAGGAGATATTCTTCGAGACCAATTTTCCCGAGAGTTTGAAGGGTCAACAGGAAGTGCAATTTCTGGAACTGAAGCAAGGAACGATGACGGTATCCGAGTATGCTGCTAAATTCAACGAGTTGGCAAGGGTTGTGCCTTATCAATTGAATACTTTAACAGCAGTGATAGAGAAAGCAATACTCACTAAAGGTGGAGGTGAGGCAGTGACAAAGTTCAATCAGGAACAGAAAAAGAAGAAGAATGAGGTGGAGATTAAGAATGGAGGTGGTAGTGGTGAAAACAACAACAACAACAACTTAATGAGGAAATGGAATGGAAACGTGGGTGCTGGAAACCAGCAGGGTAACCAGCAAAACAAGAAGTTTGAAGCATGTGCTACATGCGGTAAGCTTCACAAGGGTGCGTGCTTGATGGGGAAATGAGTATGCTTAAATTGTGGCCAGTAGGGTCACATCGCCCCAAATTGCACTCAACCTAAGAAGAACGTGTGCTTCACGTGCGGATCCAAGGATCACTTTACTCGTGAATGCCCTAAGAAGAAGGATGGAGTGACAACCAGAAGCAATGGAGCTAACAGTGGAGTTACAACATCAAACAAACCCACAGCTAGAACTTTCAACATGACTGTGCAATCAAAAGATGTCATCTCAGGTATTATCCCAATCAATGATATTGATGCTTACGTATTATTTGATTCGGGTGCTACTTGCTCGTTTATCTCTGATGAATTTGCTAAGAGGTTAGAATTGCCTAGAGAAGAACTGAATTTCCCTTTGAACATAGAAATTGCGAATAAGGAGGTAATCCCTGTTAGATTCGTACACAAGAACTGTAGGGTGAACATTAAGGAGAATATCTTGATGGTAGATTTGATTCCGATTAGACTTGGACAGTTTGATGTTATTTTGGGAATGGATTGTCTGTTCAAATATGGAGCGGTAATTGATTGCCAAAAGAAGTGTGTAAACCTTATGACCCCGTCAAAGGTAGTATTTTATGGTAGCAAGTTTCCTAGACAAATGGATTGTCTGACGATTATGCAGGCCAAGAAATTGTTGAGTCATGGCTGTGTGGGCTATTTAGCTTACATAGTCGATACTCAGAAAAAGAATGTAAAACTGGAAGAGATAACAGTGGTGAGGGAATTTGAGTATGTGTTTCTAGAGGATTTGCCAGGACTTTCGCCTGACAGAGAAATTAAGTTCGTAATCGACTTAGTGCTGGGAACAACACCGATATCGAAGGCCCCGTACAGAATGGCTCCAGTAGAAATGAAGGAACTGATGGTACAGTTACAGGAATTATTAGACAAGCAATATATTCAACCAAGCGTATCACCGTGGGGAGCGCCAGTGTTATTCGTGAAGAAGAAGGATGGGTCAATGCGTCTTTGCATTGATTATAGAGAATTAAACAAAGTCACTATTAAAAATAAATCTCCATTGCCAAGAATAGATGACTTGTTTGATCAGTTGAAGGGTGCTAAATACTTCTCGAAAATAGATTTGAGAAGTGGGTATCACCAGTTGAAAGTGAGGAAGGAGGATATACCACGAACGGCATTCAAAACTCGGTATGTACATTATGAGTTTCTAGTGATGTATTTTGGTTTAACCAATACACCTGCTACATTCATGGACTTGATGAATAGGGTGTTTAAACCATTCTTAGACAAGTTTGTAATGGTATTCATCGACGACATTCTGGTGTATTCCAAAACACAAGAAGAACACGTGGAACACTTACGTTTGACATTGAAAACACTAAGAAAGGAAAAGTTGTACACGAAATTCTTTAAGTGCGAATTTTGGCTAGACCGTGTGCAATTTCTTGGGCACGTGATTGACAAAGATGGGATTTCTGTGGATCCATCAAAAGTGGAAGCTGTAATCAATTGGGAATAACCAAGAACACCGTCAGAAGTGAGGAGTTTCTTGGGACTAGCCGGTTATTGCAGACGATTTATTCAAGATTTTTCTAAGATAGCCACTCCATTAACAAATTTGACCAGGAAAACTGTGAAATTTGTTTGGACGGAGAAATGTGAAGAAAGTTTTCAGGATTTGAAGAAGAAATTTAGCATGGCACCTATGTTGTCATTACCAGATAGTACAGGTAACTTTGTGGTGTATAGTGATGCCTCACATAAGGGATTGGGTTATGTTCTTATGCAGAATGGAAAAGTAATTGCGTATGCATCAAGACAACTGAAGGATTATGAGAAAGGTTATTTGACTCATGATTTGGAATTGGCTACAGTAGTATTTGCTCTCAAGATATGGAGACACTATCTCTATAGGGAGAAATGTGAAATCTACACAGACTATAAAAGTCTGAAGTATTTTTTCATACAGAAGGACCTGAATATGCGACAAAGAAGATGGATGGAATTGATAAAGGATTATGATTGTGAGATCTTTTATCACCCGGGCAAAGCGAATGTGGTTGCAGATGCTTTGAGCAGAAAAGGTCGGGAGAAGTTGGTACTGATAACTACTCAAGAGGAGCTTATTTCAGCAATGACAAAGCTAGAGTTGGAAATCAAATTTCCAAAGGAGTACAGTGAACGACTATTTCAGATAGATGCCAGTCCAACTTTGGTGGACAAAGTGAAGAGTGCTCAACTACAGGATAAAGAATGCGAAACGATCAAAGAGAAAGTGGTTGACGGTAGTGATGTAAAATTCAAGATCGATACCGAAGGACTACTACGGTTCGAGGAAAGAATTTGGGTTCCAGTAGTACCATAGCTTAAAGACGAAATCTTGACCGAAGCACAGAACACAAGATATTCGATTCATCCAGGAAGTACAAAGATGTATCAAGATTTGCGGCGACATTTTTGGTGGCCGAATATGAAAAGAGACGTTGCATAATGCGTTGTAAAATGCTTGACGTGTCAGAAGGTGAAAGCTGAACATCAACGACCAAGCGGGTTACTTCAACCGTTGGAAATACATGAATGGAAATTGGAGCATATCACAATGGATTTTGTGGTAGGAATTCTAACGACTCAGAAAGGATACGATGCGACATGGGTAATAGTGAACAGATTGACAAAATCTGAATACTTTTTGCCAATAAAGATTAGATTTAGTCTTGATCAGCTAGCGAAATTGTACGTTGAAGAGATTGTGTCAAGACATGGAGTTCCAGTTTCAATTGTGTCAGATAGAGATCCAAGGTTCCCATCAAACTTCTGGAAGAGACTACAAGAATGTATGGGAACACAGTTGCGAATGAGTACAACATACCATCCGTAAACCAACGGGCAAAGCGAACGAACAATCAAAACGTTGGAAGATATGCTGAGAGCATGCATCATGAATTTTAAAGGATGCTGGGATGAACATTTATCGTTGGTAGAATTTGCTTACAACAGTTACCACGCGAGCATCGGCATGCCACCTTACGAGGCATTGTATGGCAGAAAGTGTAGAACTCCACTGTGTTGGCATGAAGTCGGTGAACGCCAACTGTTAGGACCAGAACTGGTATAACAAACTACTAAAGTTTTCAAACTCATCAGGATAAGATTGGTAGCAGCTCAAGACAGACAAAAAAAGTATACCGATCAACATAGGCAGAATCGTGAATTTGAAGTAGGAAATTTTATTTTTCTAAAAGTTTCTCCTTGGAAGGGGAAAATTCATTTTGGCAAGAAAGGAAAGCTCAGTCCAAGATTTATTGGACCTTTTGAGATACTACGAAGAGTGGGGAAAGTGGCTTATGAGGTAGCTCTACTTCCAGAGTTGGAAAATATTCATAATATTTTTCACATTTCGGTGTTACGACTATATAAACCCGATTACAAGCACGTGATCGAGTACGAACCATTGTAATTTGATAAAGATTTGTCTTATGAAGAGACTCCTATCCAGATAGTCGACAAGAAAGAACAAGTGCTCAGAAATAAAGTGATACCTTCTGTGAAGGTGATATGGAGAAATCACAATGTCGAAGAGGCAACGTGAGAACTCGAAACTGAAATTATGAAAAATTATCCTGAATTATTTGTTTAATCTATGTCTTCGATTCTGGGGACAAAATCTTTGTAAGTAGAAAAGAATGTGACGATTTGATTGTTTGAATTGTGATTCTTATGACAGAATCCTTTTAAGGAGGAAATTATGTAATATTCTAGAATTTTAAATATAATATTAAATATTTGTTGATTTATATAAATATTTAATGGATGTGATTATCGTTGAATAAATATTTGTTCGATTGATTTAATTTTGTTTAGTTAATTATTTATTAAATAAATAATTGATGAATTAAGGAAATGATTATTATATTGATATTTCAATTTAATGGTTAATTATTTGTATTGAGTTATGTGATTAAAAGATTTATTTAATTAATTGTGATTTGAATTAATTAAAATAAATATGAAAGCTTGATTAAATATAGTGTGACAAATAAATATATTATAAGGAGTTATTAAAATAAATTAAAGTAGTTTAATTTAGTTTTTGTCAAACAAGGCTTAATATATTAATTCTTTAAAATTTAAAGTGTTTTTGCCAAACAAGCCTTATGGCTTTTGGGATTTCTAGATTTTTAAATAAAATAAAATAAATATAATATATTTATAATGTATACGTTATTTTGATAACTGATGATGGCCATTAAGGCCATATCAGTTTTGTGTTTTGATATTACGCATATTGGCTTTCAGTTTGTTTTAGTTGTACGCATACTAGTAGCTGGGTTTTGAAAGAGTTCAGAAAACTTGTTACGCAAAGAAAATTGAGAGAGAGTTACGAATTTCACAGCAAATTCAAGTGACTAGCAGCGATTGTATTTTTAATTGAAGGTATGTTTTACAACTTTGATATTATAAGTATATATATGAATATTACGACAATAATTTTCATACTCTGTGAATTTTATGTGTTCAGAATTGATGTTCTTGAATTAGTTATGATGATTGCATGTGTCTATGATGATTAGATATTATGTTTAAACAATAATCGCATGCTAATTTCAGATATCAGTAGAAATTTTGTCAGTATATATATATGTTTTCATATGTAGCTATTTAAGTACCAAATTTGATGGTCAAATTGCATGCTAAGATGTTAATTGAGTTTTGTTTATGCTAGTTTGTTGAGATACAAACATAACGTAATTTGAATGAGATGACTTGGTCATGCAATGAATTCACAGTGATGATTTTTAGAATGAATATCAAAAATTGAGTTTTTGTATGAAAATATGACAATTGAGGAATTAAAATAGTTTTAGTGATTGTTAAATTGTGCTAAGTGGTTGAATATTTTAGCAATCATGTCTATGATTGTTGTATATTTATTTTACGTGTTATTATCACTGTTTGGTGGGTGAAATTCATGTTAGTTGGCTTAGGAAAAGTGACAAAGCTCTGTTCTGTAAAATCGAGTTCTGTGCGTCGCGCGGCCGTTCAGCCCTTAGGCGCGGGCGCGCGGCCTCCCATTAAAAAATTCGTGTGGCCGCGCGAGTGCCCATTTCTAGACACTGAATTCTGCTAATTCTGCAGACTTTGGTCGTTCTTTGTGGCTTAACTAAAGGTTATGGTAATGTGTACCACATGTAACAGCAAGGCTAATACAGAGTTGTGTTATATGTATTATGGATTCAAAGTTACAAAAATGATTAGTAAATCAAAAGCGCGTTATGTGATAACCTAGTTTATACAATGAACATTAGTTATGTGTTGTGATGATTAACACTTGGGAATTCTGAAATGTAAATGGTAGCTTAAGACTTGTGCTAAAATAACAAGTTTAGCTAGTAATGCGTTTTATATTGAAAAGTGAATATTAGTATGTCTAATAGATGTTGTGGTTTTAATACTATGTATAGGTGAACACGAGTTTTAATATTTTAGCTTACGCTCGAGGCAAGCTTTCTAACTCTACACTTTCGTTGAGTTAGTTCTATTATTATATTGTATAACTTCATACTTTTGATTGATCAAGCTTCTTATGTTAACTGTTATTAAATAAATCAATTTTATTGATTGATTCATTCTAACTTGTTTACAGTTAAGCAAGTTTCTTAACTTCTATTATTGTATAATGAACGTAATTTTGAACTCTCGTCTCTATTATTGAACTGTTTTAATTCTTTGCATGAGTTAATACATTGCTGGGCAAGTTTTTAGTTTTCAGCTTGCTATCAGTTAAATGTACGTTCAGGAATATCATTTCTAATGTTATAAGACTTAAACCTTAGCTTATTTTACTGTTCAAGCAAAGGTTAACCATTTTATTCATTTTATTGAATGCTTATGCTCTATAACTATTTCAAGCATGAGTTTGATATGTAGAATCAGTTCATTTGTGATTCTCAAATATTTTAAGCTATGTTGTTATTAAACAACTATTGTATTATCAATCATTGTTGATTCAACTAGTTCCCTGGTTGATGATCATTAAACTTCAATTACCCTTGAAAGCTTATCCAAACCAAACTTTCTTTGGTGCAGACTTGTACATTAAATACTGAGATGAACAACCCCATGTTTAGGGGTTTACGCTTAGCGTTGAAATGGTTGTGCACAATACATTGTACGAAGGATTGATTCCCCTAAGTACGTGGAGTCCTTATAGTCATATGACTGTTAAAGTTAAAGTTGAAAGATTACTTATAATTGTGGACATAGTTAATGGTCATTTGACCCTCTGTAGTATATTTAAGAATGTTAATAGAACATATCATTCAGTTCTATTGATCCTATGAATTGACAAATGTTGTAATGTTAATAGAACATATCAGTTAGTTCTATTGAGCATATTATTTGGCAAATGTTGTAAAGATATTTATTCTTATTTCAAGTGAGCTTTGTTTGCTCACTCTTGCATATTTATACACTTATTGCAGCTATGGTTGAGAAGGTAGATAAACCTACAACTAGCAAAGGAAAATGAAAAATGTACAAGTGATGAAGACTAGTAATTTTGCTTTATCGTTATGATGACAAACTTTTAATAATGACGTGATGTAATAATTTAATTTCTGCACTTGAATGATTATATTAAAGGTTAGAGAACCTGGGAGATAATGTTTCATTAATGTAATCCTATATGGACAGGTTTTATTATTCAATTTATTATGATTGGGTAGTTAGATATGAATGTTTTGATTACGTGAATACCAAATCTTGAGGTAATGAAGTACCGGGATTTGTGGGTGTCACACCACTCCCACTCTCACTGTTATAGCACTGAAGAATGTTGGGCACTCCACCATCTTATTCAGAACCTGATTGACAGCGGTGACCTACAAATGGTAGACAATGATACTTTATTACTGGAAAGTGGGAACACATTTCCTACCCGATGGAAGGAAGCCGTAGCAGTTATATCCATTGAGGGAGACCTGGCTGCCACACCACTTACCATTTAACCAATTTAACTTAAAGGTGTTGAAAATCCTTTGAAAGTGGGTGCACCAAAGCCAATCATATTGCCATTTAGGCCACAGTATCCTGTTGTCAGCCTACAAAAAGTGCCATAGAATTATGGAGAGGCTGAAGGATCTACATTCAATACAACTACTGTAGTGTTGAAAGAAAATCCACTGTATCTTCCTCAACGGGTGATGAAGCCTACCATCAAACCTAAAGGGAAGGTGCCCATGGAGAAGATTGAAGAATTCCTCCGTACTATGGGACACAATGAAGCCAAGGTGGTTTTAAGCTTGAAAGAAGCTCCACAATAGATTTCTATTCTAGACTTGGTTTTCTCCTCAGAGGATCATCGGAAGGTCTTGTTGAGAGTTTTAGAAGCAAACTACTTGCCAAAAATAGTGGATGTTGAAAAATTCCATCATCTAGTTGATCACATCTGCAACATCAATGTGATATCCTTCACCGATGATGACATACCTCCCAAAAGGGAAGGGTCATTGCAAACCGTTGCACATAGCGATTATGTCCTCTGGATATGTGGGGGGAGGAGCTCTAATAGATGGAGGGTCTTCCTTAAACATCTGCCCTTATGCCACCTTAGAGAAAATGAACATCAATCTCAATAGAATCCTAAGCAGCCACACAATTATCAAAGCTTTTGATGGATCCCGACGAAATGCTATCGGAGAGATTGAACTACCTGTGGAGATTGGTCCACATACATTTTGCGTATCCTTTCATGTGCTCAAGATAGCTACAGGATACAACCTAATTTTGGGAAGACCGTGGATTCATATGGCTGGAGCCGCCTCGTCTACTCTCTATAAGCAGCTCAAATACATCATTAACAGTTTCCTGGTCACTATTAATGCGGAGCTAGAATGCCCTGTACAAAGTGACATACTAGTCATCAGTTTCAATGCAGAAGTTGAGCCTGTCAGCTTCCAGGCCCTTGAGGTGAAAAACACTCACTATCAACCCATTGGGGTGCCACCTCTGATGCCCAGAGTTTCTGTCGAGGTAATGTCGACAAGTCAAGAGATGGTATCCTTGGGTTTTCAACCTGGACAAGGGTTAGGAAAGGATCATTAGGGCATCAAGCGTGCAATTCAAGTTCCCAATAAGACAAGGACAGTCGGACTAGGCTATTCTTCTTGATCCAATCATAGGAACCCTCAGAAGCATAAACAAGTTCCTTCATCTTCAAGGTGATTGCCTAAACCTATAGAGTCTGAGCCTCTACGACCTTCATTAAAGGTTCCTGCCCATATGGTAGCTATGCTGTTTCCTAAGCTGATACCGGTCAAAGGAAAGGAAGTCCTGATTTCAAACCCCGAAGTGGAGGAAAAGGATCGAAGACGTAAACAAGACATTGTAAGGCGGTTATCAAACATGCACATCCTTGTCCATACGGAGGGTATGAATAGAGACATCCCAGATGATGATTGTCCGGACATTATGGTCATCATTCAAGAGAAGGAGGATGACAATAGCCCCTTCATCACAGCCGTCCACCAGGACTTCACCCTTGGTAATTGACGTAACACTCCTTGCATTTACCGACAAGGGTAAAAAGGGCAGAAACTCCCTGTGCCCTGTAGATAATAATAACTGCTTACTTTTGTTATACAGTATTAGCAATTGCTTTTGTAATTTCATGCTAACACTTTGTATGATTGAACCGTTTTATATATTAAGTGAAAGCATTCTGTTTTAGGACTCTAAAGTTAGATGTGCCTAAACTTGTTGATGAGGTGCCTATTCTTCACAAGGGCTATAACTTTAATGTAATTTTGGACTCAGACTTGATGGAGATTGAACAAGAGGACTATGAGATACTTCCGGAGATCAAAGAATGGGCCAAAGACAAATCCAAGCCAAATTTTGATCAAACCACCTCTTTCAACCTCGGAACCTTAGAAAACCCCAAACAAATCCAGATTGGTACGAACCTTACTCAAAACCAAAGGAATGATATGGTTAATTTATTGACCCAATTCTAGGATGTGTTTGCATGGTCTCATGAAGACATTGTCGGTGTCCACTAACATTGTCATTCATCTCCTCCCCATTAAAGAAGGATTCAAGTCAGTCAGGCAGAAACTCAGGCGATTAAAACCCAAGTGGAGTTTAAAAGTTAAAGAAAAAATTGTGAAACAATTTTAAGCCGGCATCATCATGGTATCAACATACCCTGAGTGGCTATCTAACATAGTCCACGTGCCTAAACCTAGAGGGAATGTACAAATTTGCGTGGATTACAGGGATCTAAACAAAGCTTGTCTCAAAGATAGCTTTCCCGTGCCATTTATCCACACACTCATTTATAATATAGCTCAGTATGACATGCACTCCTTTGTTAATTGCTTTGCGGGGTACCATCAAATCATGGTTGCTGAAGAGGATCGTGAGAAAACTGCATTCATCACTCCTTGGGGAACCTTTTGCTATAGACGGTTGTCATTCGGCCTCATCAATGCTGGAGCTACCTATCAGCGAGCCATGATGGCTCTTTTCCACGATCTAATGCCCAAAGAGATAGAAATATATGTGGATAACATCATTGTCATGTCCTGAAAGGAGGAAGACCACTTAGATCATCTCAAAAAGCTCTTCAATAGGTTGCATAAGTACAACTTGAAGTTGAATCCAACCAAGTGCGCCTTTGGTGTTAAATCAGGAAGGTTATACCTAAAGTCAAAGTTTTGTGGAGAAACCACGATGTGGAGGAAATGACTTGGGAGTTAGAATCTGAGATGAAATCAAGGTATCCTCATCTCTTCAACATACCAGTTATGTACCCTAATTTCGAGGACGAAATTTCATAAGAAGGGGAGCTTGTAAGACCCCAACTTTTATGAATAAAGAATAATTTTCTTGAAATATATTTTTGAATATTATGGTGTGGATTTGATATAATGTTATAGTTGTGGGTAATATTTACAAATTTTGTAAAGTAAGCAAGTGGTTATATAATATTCAATTGGTCGGAGAATATTCGTTTTAACAGGGAATATTCGTACGATGGCACAATCATTGGTGGACCCCACAACGGAAGTATTGTCGTAGTTAGAAAACGACAGAATTATCTTTTTATAAAAATAACGGCGGAGGTGTTACCGTTAAAACTGTTGAACTACCCGGTAGTAAAAGTACGGTAATACGCGTGGTTGCATAGTAGCATACGGTATTGATTATTAATGCTTACATGAGAAGTCACTCAGTTATACTCAATTATTGCGACATTAATTGCTGCATCATATCTCTCATATTATTGATTCAATTATTGCCACAGTATCATCTTCATAATATGATATATTATTAAATCAATAATTGAGACGATAAAGTTATTCATATTATTAAATTACAATATTTACAATGTCTAGAAGTTCTGTCAATGAGAGGTTTGGTCATCTAATTACACGCTAATAAGGAGAAATCCTTATCGGAAAGCCCCCACTTTCCTGGGAACGACATAGTTGGTAAATATTGTGAATTATAATACTAATGATGAATAAGTTCGTGTTGATTAAAGATGAAATTGATAGTTCCATTGTGTGAAAATTATTAGTGTTAGTAGAAATCGATATTTATTTCGATAATAATTGATGTCTGAAGGTTATATTAACCAATCGGGTATTCGGGACACTTTTGTGTCGGAGTACTATTCACAGGTTACTATTCACCCGATTACTATTCACTCTAGTATTGTTCACTCGGGTATTTGGGATACTTTTCGCGTCGGGATACTATTCACGGGGTACTATTCCTGAAGTACTATTTACAGGGTACTATTCACCCAAAAAATATATTTCTTTTCGGTCTAAATCATTTTTGAGTACAATATTATTCCATGACAAGATGTGATAATTTTTCAGATAGTTGGTTGAAATTATAGTAGTAAATCAATATGGATCGTTGGTTTAAAGTTTTAATAGTAACTTGTCCCTTCGATTTTCCAAGAGTTACTTGTCTCTTTGGTGTTCCAAGAGTTAATTGCCCCTTCGCAAATAGTAGTTGTCTCTACAATATTACTAGGAGTCATTTTGACCCTTCATTAAGACCAAGATCTACTTTCAGTTCTTCTATAAATAGAAGCTTATTCCTTCATTATTTCTTACGAATTCACTGAAACTCTAGAGAGATAAACTATAGAGAGAAAGAAGAAAAGTATTATGCTACTTCACTGCTCAAGTATTCAGTTTTTCTAAGGTAAGAGATATTATTTGTTGTACTCATAAAGGGTATTATTTCTTTCGTATTCATGAAGAGAGCTTCTATTATTCCATTCTTTATTATTATGTTGGAATAACCTGTTTATACGAAGTACCGCATACATGGTGAAATTCTTCTGTTATTCCATTCTTTATTATTCTGTTGGAATAACATGTCTGTGCGGTCTATCGCATGCCTGGTGAATTCTGTTGATATTCCATTCTTTATTATTCTGTTGGAATATCCTGTCAGTGCGGATTATGCATGACCTGGTTCCATTCTTTATTATTCTGTTGGAATATCCTGTCAGTGCGGATTACGCATGACCTGGTTCCGTTCTTTATTATTCTGTTGGAATATCCTGTCTGTGCGGATTACGCATGACCTGGTTCCATTCTTTATTATTCTATTGGAATAACCTGTCTATGCAGTCTATTGCATGCACGGTGAATTCTTCTGTTATTCCATTCTTTATTATTCTGTTGGAATAACCTGTCTATGTGGATTACCACATGCATGGTGAATGATCCTTCGTATTCATTCCTTATTAAATTGTGAAAATGATTTGTCTACGTGGATTACCGCATGGCGGACGAAAATCCATTTGTAGTTTCATATATTCTATTATGCTCAGTTGGTTAAAGCTTTGGCTTCTATACTCCATGAAATTAGTGGAATATCCTTGATATTTGTGCTTCATCCAGTATCTTTTCATGGAAATATTCTTTTGAGCATTCTTGAATTTTACTCTACAAAGCAGTATCATGTTGACAATTTGGACGTTATTGGTTCCTGGATAAATTAATTTATAAAACTTTAAAATTTATTCTTGAACTTGTTTTATTGAATTATTATGTCATTGTCATCATCCTCATGCTTATATTGTGATGAAAGTCATCTTTGGCTTACGTGCATAGATGGACTTGGTATAAGTATGACCATGGATTATTCGGTATAATCATGACCGTAATGTGACGAATGATGTAGTAAAAGTCCTCATTGGCCTGTAACTCATTGATGGACAGTTGTTGGTATGATTTTGACTAGGAATTATTCGGTATAGTCATGACCATTGATGATTACATGAATATCCTTGGCCGTGGAGCATGGATGATTTGGTTTTATTTATTAAGCTGAGTCTCAGCGATAAAGTTAATGAAAAACATTTTAAATCATAGAAGATAGTAGATTTTATACTTTACTTGACTCTTCTAATGGATTGCTTATTCCACTGCAGTTTTTGATCTAAAACTTGTTGTCTATTATAATCTATCAGTTGTTATACTATTGAAGGCTAATGATAACTTATTCTGCATTATCTTAGTCATAATATTTCTTACTGGGCTAGTTGAGCTCACCATTTTGCTTTCATTGTTCTCTTCAGGAAATGAGAACGTAGCCGGGACTAGTCGGGGAACAGAGTGATGGTCCTAGATGGTGCATTAGTAGTCCTCACTATTCTATGAAATAGTGTGATAATAAATGTAATGAGGACTCCATTGAGTGTGGATATTGTCTAGATGATAATATTTGTATTAAAACTCATAGCCTATGTTTTGTCGTATTTTACACAACTGTTGTATAATTAGTTTGTATTTGTATTCAGTACCTTGTATCTGGCGACCCAAGATGGGTGATGTATACCTATTTTGGGGGCATCACAACTGGGATCTATCACACCAAAGAGCTACATTTGTTGCCTTACCAACGACAGGTTGTACAGATGGCTTTAAAGTTTGAGGAAATAGCCTTCCTCCACATTCCTCAGAATATGAATGACTTTGCGGATGCGCTAGCAACTTTGGCCTCCTAGATTAACATACTTGACAAGGAAGACATCCCAAATATCACATTTGCCCTGCAAAAGGCACCAGCCTATGGGAACTACATTGGAGAAGTATCGGATGGGCTACCTCCCATCCAACACCCCTGATATCAACGTATCAAGGAGTATCTGCGAGATGGATCTACACCTGCTGAGGTGAGTTAAGCTGAAAGAAAGCAAAATCATCCAATAGCTATGAAATTCTACCTGAGCGGAGACACACTCTACAAAAGAGATGCAGGACTGGGTCTTCTCATATGTCTGGACAAAGACCAAGCTCAAAGGCTCATGGATGAAATCCATGGTGGAGTGTGTGGCTCACACATGAGCGGTCCTCTACTTGTCAAGAAAATCCTAAGAACATGGCATTACTGGCTCTCTCTCAAGGCTGACTGTGATGATCATGTCAAGAGATGTTACCAATGCCAAATTCATGGGAATGCTATCCACGCCCCTCTAAGGGAGCTCCAAAATATAAGTTCGCCCTGGCCCTTCTCAATGTGGGGAATGGACGTGATCGTGCCCATCAAGCCCAAAGACAATAATGGTCATCGATTCATCTTCACCATGATCGACTACTTCACCAAGTGGGGAGAAGTAGCCTCTTCCCCCAAGGTTACTAAAGAAGTTATCATTGGTTTCATCAGAAATAATGTCATTTGTCGATATGGACAACCAGATGTGATTTTGTCAGATAATGCTAAAAACCTCTCAAGTGATGGAGAAGTTATGCAGTAAATTCCACATTAAACATCTCAACTCTGTCATCTATTGTCCAAAGATGAATGGTGTTGTTGAAGCGACTAATAAAAATATCAAAAATATAATGCAAAAAATATCCGCCAATCACAAAGGATGGCCTGACTTGTTTCCTCTGACTCTATTAGCCTACAGAACATCAATGTAAACTTCTACTGGGGCAACCCCCTACTCATTAACCTATGGAATGGAAGCAGTGCTCCCCATAGAAGTGGAAATGGAATCCCTCAGGGTGTTGATAGACGCTCAGCTGGATGAAGACCAATGGTTACAAGATCGGTACTACTAATTGTCTCTAATAGATGAAAGGTGGGCCGCAACCATCTTCTATGGTAAGTTATACCAACAAAGGATTGCTAGATCCTACAACAAAAAAGTCTGGCTACAACAATTCAAGGAGCATGACTTGGTCTTGAATAAAATTCTAGGTAACCAAGATAAATCTAAAGGAAAATTAGCCCCAAACTGGGAAGGCCCGTTGGTTGTCAAGGAAGTATTGATAGGAGGAGCTCTCAGATTACAGGAAATGGGTGGAGATGAATTTCCGCAACTTATCAACTCAGACACCGTGAACCGGTACTATATCTGAAGTTACCAGCAAACTAGCATCCTGGGTTTGGATCACCAGATCCCCAGTCAGTTCAGGTTTTTCAAAACCTTTCTCATACAACCTTTTTGCACACCCGTTTGCCCTATCAGGGATAAACACACCTTCTAACAACAACCTAGTTTTGGATCATCAGATCCATTACTCAACTCAGGTTTTCAAATCCTTTCACACCTTTAGTTTGTCCCACCAGGGATAAAACTTTTCACATCCTCAGTTTGTCCCATCAGGGATCAAACTTTTCATCTACAGTCTGTCCTGTACAAGGGGCGAACTACGCAGACCTGATCTCCCCAATACACGGGAGTACGTAGGCAGCCATTTTTACGGTCTGGTCTCACCACAGAAAAAATAAAAATATATATACGTCCTTTTACCACATACAACTTTGAACCTTTACACCAAGTTTGAACTACGCAGACCTGATCTCCTCTTCTCAATGGGAGTACGCAGGAAGCCATTCATGGTTCGGTCTCACCCCTACCAAAACACAAAAACTTGTCGAACGGTACTGGGATCATCTTTCAAACAACAATTCATCGGCTTCAGACCAAAGGGATGAAACTACCTGGCCTCCCCACATCAATGGGAGAACTGACGACCATCTAAGCTGCGGTCGAGTCCTCAAAGAGAAACCCCAATCCATAAGAGATGGAACTACCTGGGCTCCCCCATACAAAGGACTACCGGCGACCATCTGTGGTGCATTCAACCTCAAAGAGGAAAGCCACACTCCTCTCCATACACCAGTCCCAAGACACCAAAGATGGTAGGGAATACACACAGATCAACGATCCATTCTGAAAGATCCTGAGACATCTCAATGTCCATCCATCAAGGAGGAGTTCAGAATACATCAAGATCATAAGCCCTGGAGAAGCATGCAAATATCAAGCAAGTAACAAGGTATAACTAAAAGGGAAGTGAATCAAAATATATTTCCCTACCATATATAATACTGTTTGATATATACAATATGTATTGTACATGACAAAAATGGCTAAGCTAGTCTGTGCAGGAAAATTCAAGCCCATCTACAAATTAGTGTATATGTGCGCTATCAAATCCAACATGGCATCCCTCTCAGAAGAGGGGGGGTAACGTTGTAAGCTCCTACCCTATGGTATTAACGCGAGCCAAAAGGTCTACAACCATCCGTATGGTGACACGATGCTCATAAATATATGTGCTCATCTCTACAATGATATCAGTAGTATGGGACCTCAATGCAGTGCTATCTGTAATAGCGTCATCTCTGGCAGATATGGTGCCATCCTGCTCAACAAGCACTGTATCTCTAGATGATCTAGCCTCATCCAGCTCAGCAACAGCGGTGTCTCTATGAGCTAAGGCATTATATCTCTCTACTAGAGCGGCATCTCTCCCAGCAAGAGCCGTCAACATCAAGGCCCTAGCCTGATTTCTCTCAAATGTCATCAGACGCAGACTCTACTCTAAATACTTTGCCGAATGCGGGGTCATAGTAGTAGTCATATTTGGAGAATCAACAAGAGCTGCTATTAACCCAACAACTAGCTCCTCCTCAGTGGGAGAATCAGTGTCCTCCATGGGTTGTCCACTGTCAGAATCAATCCCTGTCTCGATGGATACAACCCCAACTGATGTAGTCTCTGCCTCTATCCATGGAGAATACTCTGTAGAACGGCCCGGATGGCTAACAAAAAACTCAACCCTCTCACGCTGAGCCCAATAGGCATAAACCCTGGATCTATCCTCTGTTGATAAATGTTGAGACGACAAATGCTGACCCAATGCCCCATTAAAAAGATGAACATCCTAAAACTGGTTGAACTGTGCCATCACAACTAGTGGGTGATATATGGTCATGCCGCTCAAACCAGCTAAAGGGAGATAATCCATGCCTGCTGCATGAGTAATGAAACTGTAGGGAGAACTAAGCCCTGAACATAGTAAAATGTCAAATGGATCCTCGATCCCTGCCAAGAATACCGACCAAGATGCAACGTCTGTACACTCTGCTGGCTGAAAGGAGTAAGACATGGCTATCTCATGGGAAAAGCAATACCCATGGCGTCGGAAGGTGCCAATCGGTCTCAAGTGTGACATAAATAACACATATAGCAAGACCGAGCTACCTGTGAATACCCCTACAGAATGGGTGTGGCAATAGTGGCTGACCTCAATATCTCTGCTACAATCATCGGTACAATAGTATGTCCCTCCCTAAGAGCCCGCACTGCCATAACTACACCGATGTCTAAATGATCCATGTATAGTGGTATGTACAGATAGGCCACTACACCTATCAGAATTATATCTACTCTGGCAACACGCCACTTATCCTCCGATGTGGTGAAATCCCCGGAGTGTTGTGCATAGTTGTCCAATGTGCCAGATATGTCTATCAGAAAACGTTGGGACACTACATGCCTAGATGTGATCTCATCTTGGGCTACTCTACGCCTCAACCTGGTGAGGGTCATAAACTATAGGCTCATATCCCCGATAGCCATCTGAGTGCAAGGCCTGTCCAGGGCCAAGGCTGTCAAACGCTTATACTCCTCTAAGGTGGGAGTCAACTCTTGGGTCTCAAACCGGAATACCTGTCTCTCTGGTACCTAGTGCTCTAGCTTGCCCTCTACAAAACCCACAGGAACCTGAAACATCAAGACAGTCATAGAGTGATGTAATAGCTGATCTACAGTCACCCGATTTAGAGGTGACAAACTATCATACCATGATCTCAAACATTAGGCTACCAATACTGGTGGGGTGTGATCAATACAGCCAACTATCGAGGAAGACATCTATGTGGGCCGTATTATAAGACCATCCAGGGGTCAATGCTAAATATCTCTGGACATACATATGCATAACATAATACATGCATGATAACAATAGATGGTAATATGATGTAGGGAATGGAAAACAGTACATATACATTCCTAAGTACATCATCATCTAATACATCATCTATGTACAGCTGGAAAAAATAGGGAAATAGGGCACAGACGCCCAACAACTAACTGAGGCCTATCAAAAGATATAACGAGAATGGGGCACAACCACCCAGTATCTAACAGAGGCCTATCAAAAGATATAGCGAGAAATACATCAGAAGAAGTCAATGGTGTTGATGTCTACATCATCTATCCTATCCATCTGATGAAACTCCTCTGAAGTCACTGGATCTCTGCCAAGAGGGATATCAGGCTGATACAATAGAGGATCTATACCGACAAAACCATATGGGCCACCTGAAGGACCAGCCCCAGAGCTGGAAGGATCAAAAATACCCACCTCTAGAGGATCTCTGCCCAAATATCGGATGAAAAAATGTGTCCGGTCTAACTATCAGGTCAAGCTATCAATCTGCATCAAATGAGTAGGATCTCAAATACAAGCCATCTAATCCATTATCATCACAGATCCAGGAACCATATCCCCCATGAACTGAGTGGCACGAGTCTGAGCGTCGATGGTACAAGGGGACCACGAACGGTATAATGCCTCCTAAGTTAATGGACCCTCTGACAAAGTAAAGCCGTCAACTCCCATTAATGGGATATCACAGACAGGTGACTGTGACATAGGCCAATAACGCCTGGCAAGAGGACAGATCGGCATACTCCTGTGATGCTCCTGATAGTATGCTCTCCCAAATAGAGCTCCCATCCTCCATCTGTGAAGAGAGGAATCCTACGGGTGGACATCACATGCTCGACCCCAGTCGGGAACCCATCCTCAAAGCTAACTGTCAAATGGTCCCCAAAATCGAGAACCCATGTAATGACATCGGCAGTCAATAACTCAAACTTTAGGTGATAATGGGTGAAACCCTCAGTTACAAGAACCTCTGCCAATGTGGAGTGATGCCATCGTCGTCCCAGTGGGTATGTGTCTAAACCTAACACGCTAATGGGATGCAGACATGGGAGCCTCTTATTGGCCCAAAACTGCCAATATAAGGGCAAACATCTACAGTCAGATAACACTCTTAACCTAAATATGGAAAATCAAAAGAGAAATACTCACCAACAGAAATGGGTAAAACATAACCAAGCCTCTGTCAAGCCCTACAAATGCATTCGTATTCCCCTAAGGAAATAGGCAAAGGTATAGGAGGCCCAATCATACTCTCCAATACGGTCCACCTCTCGTGTGGCGCTGACCAAAGCTAACGACACCTTGGAAGAGTTATCCGCTATGAAACAACCCCGAAGGATGACCAGGAACAATTACCGATGATTGGGATCCCTGACTCTCACATCAGCGTGTATGGGCTCACTCAACACCCCATTCATAGCATCTACACTTAAAGGACTAGTGCGGAATATCTTGCCTTTAAGCACCTCAGCCGAGACTCCTAGCAAGGATCTGACGGTATTCAGGGTAATGTTCGCCATACAAGGCACTGGTGCCCCTCCAAACTCTATACCGGTGATAAACTGCCAATCCATCAGCGTTATCATCACCTTACTATCCAGTAAATAGAGAGACTGAGTCTGGTGAAACCAGCGCTCAGACAACGCCCTGAGGTAACCCCAGGGACAACGACGAGGGAGGATGGAAAAGAATGCCTAAAAGCCCAAACCATACACGATCTCTGGATACTCTAGATGAAGAGTCTAATACAGAGAGTGTATGTTAAACCAGTTCCCTCGAGGCTGCGTAAAGTTGGGAACCTGCACCACAAATGTAAATCAACATCAGAACCTTTGTTCCTCATCAATAGGAAAAAGGAAGATCAAACCCAGCTTTCACCTCATTCGCATGCAAGTAGACCAAGGGGTGGTGACTCAAATCACCCAGAAGCTCTGGAATCATCACATTAATGCCAAGAAGATCCCTGTGGGGAGTATGAATAGCAAGAGTGGGAGCCACAACTGGTACATCATCCTTGATAGGACGAATCACTGCCTCCACAAAATGACGAGGCTGTCGAACTACGCAAGGCTGAGGCACATTAGAAGCCCTCATCCTCACACCAGAAGTGGTTCTACGGGAACTACTCAGCTGATCCGGATCCATATATCTGGACACAAGTCTCCAAATCACCTTAAAAAGGGTGTGGTAAATTCAAACCTGGAGCTTTTTAAATGCATTTCATGACTATATGCATGCATGCATTACTTTAACATACGCCTACAGTAGAGTTAAAAATGCATGACTACTCAATGCCTAGGCTCATGGAAAAATTTCACTACAGTCTCCTTTATAAAAAGGACTATCCACATGCACATATGCATGACTAGGTGGCCATTCATTAGCACACCAACCCACAGTTATAAACATCCTATATGCATAAAAATATCAAAGTCATAATTCGTAAGGGTAGCCTAATTACCAGGATTACTTTGATTTACAACCTTTGCTCGTTTGTCCTCAAATAGGATAAGAAATAGCAGAAAAAGGTGCCAATTTGACTGTTTTAAAAGTAAAAAATTTTCACATCATTATGTTCAGCATGGTTAAATACTAATATTTACTATGTTGAATATTTTTTATCAAGTCATGTGAGCATGCATATTCACTACTATGTGTTTAGAAGAATTTTATATGATAACTCATTTTCCAACGAATAAAAACTGAAAAAGGAGACATGCATACGTTATCAGGATAGTGTAGAACACTTGTACGGTGACGGATTTTGCAGAAAGCTGCCCGAACTCAGCAGATCTGAAGAAGAGCTCTCAGATTCTTTGTGTGGTGTAACTTGAAAATGACTTGTGAAAGGGAAGTGGCCTACAAGTACACCCACGGATGGCCGCATGTGTGTCTACACCAATCGCATGTGTACCTATGACTATCCTAGGTGGGTTCCACCCCTCCAGCTCGATCTAGTTTGAGTTGCAAAGGAGGTATCATAAGTTGAAAAAAATTAAATCAGGAAACAAGATGCTGCACGATTAAGCGAAAAAGCCTGAAATACTGATTTTCAGAGACCAAACTATAAGTCTACATATCACTCATTGGTATTCACCCAGACATAAGGTTCACAACACCAATTATCACATCTATTACAAATTACACTCGACAATACCTCACAAAGGTCCAATGACATCAACTTAGGGTTGTGATTCCAATTACGACCTCTCCCCATCGGGACCTTCATACATCATCAGTCGTTGAAGCATATTTCAGCAAAGGTCTAGCAACCTTGACATTCTTCAGCCGTTGGCAAGTAAATCCAGCGAAGCATCGGAAGTAATCCGATGATCTCAGTCGTTAAAGCACATTTCAGTGAAGGTCAAGCAACCTTAACGTTCATCAGTCGTTGGCAAGTAAATCCAACGAAGCGTCGGAAGTAATCCGATGATCTCAGCCGTTGAAGTACATTTTAGCGAAGGTTAAGCAACCTTGACGTTCTTCAGCTGTTGGCAAGTAAATTCAGTGAAGCATTGGAAGTGGTTCGATGATCTCAGCCATTGAAGTACATTTCAACGGAGGTCAAGCAACCTTGACGTTATTCAGCAGTTGGCAATTAAACCCAACAAAGTGTCAGAGATAGTCTAATGATGGTATCCGTTGAAGTACATTTCAATGAAGGTCAAGCAGCCCTGATAACACAAACTATTGGCAGTAACTCCGACAGAACACTAGAAAGACCTAGCGATACAAACTAGGGAAAACTATCCTCATCGGGGAGGACCGATGATGGAATCTGTTATACAAGTCATCAGACAAAACCTCATTCCCCTAGAGTCTCTTATACATGAAAGGAACATCTATGGTGGAAAGTATGTACTAAGGATTGAGGACTTTGGTGATAACCCCGATGTCAATATTCTGGATGTTCCTGGGAGCTTTGGAGTAGACATCCAAACATTTTGTCAAGGTCATCAATGATAACTCCAATCTCCATCAGAAGTCGTGGGAGCAGATAGTCATCATATCCCGTTGGAAAATGATTCAACAAACCACATTCAACATACATTTGTATTATGTTGCATTACATTACATCATGATTATCCTGTAACATTTCAAGTGTCTAGTATTCTTTTTCCTATCCATGCCAACACATTACATGAATATGATAAAGAGGGGCATATGTAGACACTCAAAATTTTGCATTCCTGTTGCTAACCTTGCAGGAGGGTAGAATCGTCTTTCAGAGATAACTTTAGAGGTCAAATCACCTAAATCCCGAATACAACCCCGGGATACTCTATTTTCTATCTTAGAGACAACCCCGAGATACTCAGTTCCCATCCAAGAGACAACCCCGGGAGATTCAGTTCTAACCTCAGAGATAACCCCAAAAAGCCCATTCTAATTCCAAGAAGTCAGCTTTAACCTCAGCAATAAACCTGAGGCGATCAATTTTAACCTCAGAGATAACCCCGGGAGGTCAGCCACACCTTAGAGACAACCCTGAGGACATTCAGTACCTATAGCAGCCCAATCTTAGAGATAACCCTGAGCAACGACTGCTAAATCAGCCTAGAACCAGAGATAACCCTGGTAAGGGGCAAAATCATCATTTTTCCACCTCAATCCCACATTCACACTATCTCAGCATCATTTCACACCACATTCTACACAAAAGTGTCCTACAAGAACCATAACTCAAATCCCGAGTGACTGCTACGCAAGATAGTACACCAGATAGAATTTGAAAACTTGAAGATCTACTCATGGACCCATCTTCACGGCTTCATACAACCTCTTATCCCATGTCATTGTGTAGTTCTCAACAATAACATTCTGGAAAGGTATTATACGCCTCAATCGGATTCCCGGATTGAAAGTTATGAAGGTTCAAGCGGATAAACGCGTCGCATACGTGCACGTACTTTGAGACGGCAGGGCCTACGGAGCACGGGGCACCCCAGGTAGCTACACGTACATCTGCAGCTGCCGCAAGTACACCTGCGGGTCCACCCTCTATAAATAAAAGGTTTGGGGTGGCCATTTTTAAAAGAAAAGGCGAGAAAGCCCTATCTATTTTGCTCTGTATACACTTTAAATTGAGTGCTTTCTCTTTCCAAACACATGTGAGATTGTGTTTTGCTATATTTTACCAGTGGAAATCGAGTATTCATTCATTTAAAGCTATCTGAAGTCTTCTTGGCAGCCAACTATAAGACATCTTAGATTTCATAAAGCCTTTCTCCACTTTCATTCACACACAATTATTCACGTTGAGAGTCATGTTATGTGCATATGCCCGGATCGTCGATCCGTGACTTTTATTGCTTTTATATATATATAAATACTATATATATATATATATATATATATATATATATATATATATATATATATATATATATATATATATATATATATTATTCTCGATCCGAATTCGATTGAGCCTGGATAGACACATTGTGACAACCCCGAATCTGGGTCCCAAATCACCTCGGATCCAGTACAATCAATTCTATAACTATTGCGGAAGATATAAACATAAATTGTTTATACAATAAACAATACATGCTATTTCCCCAAGGTCGAGTAATCTTAACTTATACACAATCCATAATCTATCTAACATACAGTGTTATTATCATACTATACTATTACAATTAAGCTGCACATAAAATCCCAAGCTGAACTTGACTTTATCATTTCTTGTATCCAAACGTATTCGCCTTACCTATAATGTTTATCATGATATAGCAAAGGTGAGCAATAAGTTTGCCCAACAAGTTTAAATTCAATAAATTAAGGGTATATCATGATTGAAAGAATTGAACAAAAGCTGGCTACAGTTCTACAATATAATTGCAAACTAGCATAAACAAATTTTACATAGCAAAACGAGTATTGAACATGAAAGTATACATATCTGGACCGAATGGTAATAAAGGTGATCAGCCTTTCATACCTAATGAATACATGTAGTATGCACAGAGTGCGATTTAATAATTCTTAGACATGGCAATCAGAAATGATTAATCACAAGTATATTTGAATAATACAACTCAAAGTCGAGTTAAGAAAAATTTGCCTGAACCGTGGATTACCGCTATGCAATTTAATAAGCTTTGTTGAACCTAATATATAAATAATATCGGTATACCAATTAGAATAATATCATCACAGTATTTAAAATAACCTTAACGCATTATCACATAATCCTATCCGTCTATAACACACATAAGACTTATCCTCAAGTCAAACTTTTATAGTTTGACTCGAGTTCGGTACAATTCTGACATCCCAACGGCATAGTCTGATAAATATCGAGTTTAAGTTCCATTAAACTCTGTCTAAACACTTAACAATTATCTTACATAATTATATTATCAATCAAAATATTTTTCATAAGCTCGTAATAATTTTAAGATAATTATTATCATTTAAAATAATTTTTCAATCATTAATATCGTATTTATAAGAATTAAATACCACATAATTCATTTATCATTAATATTTATTTAATACTAAATATTAATTAAAATCATAACATAATATTATAATATATTTATAATATACTAAAGTATTTTTAATACCTTAAATTTATTATTCGATAATTACTTTTAATATTAAAATATTAATATTTTCATGACAAAATATCAAAAGTTATATTTTATAACTTAAAATGTTTTCATAACACTTAAATCATTTTTATATGATTTTTAAATCATTAATTCTATTTTTCCATAATTTATTTAATATATTTATTAAATTAATTATTTATCATTAATATTAATTAATTAATCAAATTCGTCACAAAATATTAAAAGTCACTAAAAATAACTTAAAATATTTTCTTATACCATAATATAATTTTTCATGATTTTTCATGTATTAAAATTATTTTAAAATAATTTATATAATATTATAATTAAATAAATTAAATACCATTATTATTCTAAAAATATTAAATATTTATGAAATATATTCAGAATAATAAAAAAACTAATTTTAAGACTTTAAAATAATTTTTAGGAATTTATTTTTTATTTTTCATAATTAAAAACTATTTATTTCTATTTATTTAATTAAAATAATTATTTTTCTAATTAAACTGTCGCTAAAAGGGTGCCTATAGCGACATGACTGTCGCTATAGGTGTTCTTCGTGTTCTTGAGCATTTTTCAGAACTTCATGTCAGTTAGCAAGTAGGCATGTTTGACCGGTGATAGATCTTTGATCAAAAGGTTTCTGGGCTTGTCATTTGGTTATAATTGTAGTACTAATGTAATACTACAATTACCAACTTATTTCATGGCTATACAACAATAGATAAGCAAGATCTGGGTCTCCAAAATACATGTCAGAGGCTATTCATAAAATTATGGGTTTTCCAGAATCGAGGTACCTACTTCGAAGCTTTACATCTTAGCTTTCTGGACTCGGTTTGCTTGATATAGTGGTTCATACATGTACTAGAGATGTCAGGGTACCATTTTATATCATCATATCATAACTATAACATCATAACAGTAAGATCTAAGCTGGTCAATATCTGACAGAAAACGTGTTCTTGAAGATTCTGGGTTTTCCAGAATCTTCATCCGGGCAGTCGGTCAACGGAGGTTTGACCACTGATATCATCGATTCTGTTGTTAATCTAGGTGATCTAATAACATAGATTAGTAGGTCATATACCAGTCTACAACATCCAACTAACATCATGACCAAAAACATAAAACACGGCAAGATCTAAAGCCTGCAAAAACTTGTCAGACAACAAGCTGGGTTCTGGGTTGCTCAGAAGCTCACTCTCGTGATCGGTCAACTCTGTTTGACTGATCATAACATGAAATCTAGACACGATCCCACCCTGATTCAAGTTGCAGAACAAAGACCACATGGCATACTACATATACATAACATAAAACACTCATAACAATTAACACACATTAATCTAGAGGCCCTGACATTCAGTTGTCAGGCCAAAAAAATTCTAGTTTTCCAGATTTCTAAAAACATCAAAATCGTTCATCTAGATGTTATGGATCCATGATCCGACAACCTAGATCATTAAAAGATACCATATAGCACATATCTAACCAATCGTTAAGAGCATCAAACATCAGATCATAAAATTTTAAGATTTAGGGTTTTTATACCTTATTCATGCTTGATCTTGATTCTGATCTTGATGATCTGTTCTCGGTAAGTTGGGATATGGTCATGGCTTATCTTATCACTCTCTCTCACTCCCCATTCCCGAAATATATAGAGAGAATGGGCTTGACAATAATTAGAAATAAAGTAAGTATTTTCTTACTTTAAATCTCTTATTATTTTTGATCCAATGAACCTAATGTTGCTAGATGTCCTCACAGATCATATTTAGCTGAGATATAATGCACATGGCTAGGGTTAGGTTTTGGTGAACAACTCACCTAAAGTCAAAAGCCTACACACCCAGTTATTACAAAAAAAACAAAATAGGCATTCTAGTCTTTTTGCGTACAAATTTAATGGCATAATGGACATTTGCTACAACCCTTAGGGTTAAAACCTAAGGTTCTCAAAAATCAATTGTCTAATATTTTCAATTTAGGTTTTCAAAATAGAAAATTTAATATTGATAAAATTTACTAATCATTATTCAAGCTTGCTAATTAGGATTAATATTTCCTAATTAAATTAAATTTACCTAATTACAAATTAGGGTTTCTAACGAAATAATTAAGGTTTAAAACTTTAAAATTAGGGTTTTCTAAATATTTATTAGAATTTCCCTAATTAGATTATAATTAATACATGCAAGACCCCAACTTATTATAAATAAAATTAAATTTCTCTATTTATTATCTTGAAATAATAAGGTGATAATTTGATATAATGCTTTGGTTATGGGTGAAATGTGTAAATTTTGTAAAAGAAGCAAGTGGTTATAAAATAATCATTGTTGTCGGAGAATATTCGTTTGGTCATGGAATATTCTTTTTATCGGGAATATCTGTACGACGGCGCAGTAATTTGTGGGCCCCATAATAGAATAACTATCGGATGAAGAAAACGACAAGTTTGAGTTTTTATAAATAACGACGTAGTAGTTACCGTTAACACTGTTGGAATACCCGGTGGTTAAAATACAGTAATACGTGTGGGTGCACAGTAGCACACGGTATTGTATAGTATTGTTGAATTAATGATCCTTACGTAAGAAGCTCAATAATTGTTACAGTAATTACTGTTTAATATTTTATTTTATTGATTCAATAATTGTTGCGTTGATATTTTATATTATTGTTGTTCCAGTAATTGTCACTGCACAGTATTTTCCATTATTAGAGCAATAATTCATATTATTTGAATTATTAGATATCATTATTGGCAATGTCTAGAAAGTTCTGTCTAAGGAAAGGTTTGGTCACCTAATTGCGCGCCAGTAAGGAGAAATCCTTATCGAAAAGCCCCCTCTTTCTTGGGAACGGCCTAGTTGTCATAAGTGTGATTCTGTAATATTATTTGTGAATAATTAATTATTAATTTATATGATAAGGAAATATTTATTTGATGTGAATATAAATGATAGATTTATTTATGTGGTTATAAATGAAGAAATTAGTGTTGAGGGGTTTTATCAGTATTTTATCGGAATGGAGGTTTTAAAAATCAAAATAGTGTTCTTAAAGCTCTATTGCGTGAGTTATAATTTTAATCCGACCGTTGGATCGTTGTGATTTTTGGATATGTTATACAAATATAAGTTGAATATATGTCCATAAATTTTGAACCGTTAAAAGTTAACGCATGATTTGTTATGAATTTTAAGAGGTGACTGATTCAAAAATTGTTGAAGTTTCTAAATTTATCATTTTGGTGGAAAATTTTAGAATTGGTAGGCCCCATTTTTGGTTGGTGAGAAATGTGCTCAAATTTTATTTCAAATGTGGTGGGTGGCAATAGTAGCAGGTAAAGCCATCAGGTTACAGGTCAGGTCTGCTTCGGCGTGCTAGCATTTTCTTATAAATAGGGTGCTGAGTTAGAATTAAAAATCACACCAGAAACATAAGCTTTCTCTCTTTCTCTCTCTATATTATCGAGCGTATTTTGTGAGTATTTAGATACTTTGAGAGTTGTTATTCAGTACAAGTTTCATTCAGTATCATATCCGACATTTCATTCCGAAGTACTATTTCTTTGAGGTAAGGGATGTAATTTTTTTAAATGGTATTATTTCTTTCAATATCATTATGCCAAAATATTGGTCTGAACTTTTTATCAAATTTGGACTTTTTTGTGTCGGGTTACTATTCACGTATACGGCACTATTCACGAATACGGCACTATTCACCGAAAAATGAAATTTTCTCTTCTTTATCCCATATGTCTATTATGGTTACTATCTCTGATTGTATCCATGTTTTGATCGTCATTCTTAAATTTTTCTCCATTATGTTTTATTATGGAGTATTTTTAAACTTGAATTATCTAAAGTACGAATCTATAAACTTTGTCCTTCTATCGTACGGGATTCTTTCTCTAAAATGTTTTTCATCATCCTCAGTCATTAATGGTGATACTTGATGAATATCTTTGGCCTGTTGTGCAAAGATGAATGATTACCTGATGAATATCTTTGGCCCGTAGTGCAAAGATGAACATGTGTTGAGATGAATATGACCAACTGGTAATACAAATGAATATCTTTGGCCCGTAGTGCAAAGATGAATATTTGATTCAAGATGTATATTGATTGATGTTACAGGGATAAAATATTGACGATGGACTTTTAAATTCATAGATGATAGTATATTTCATTTTCTACTTAACTCTTCTAATAAATTATTGTTTCCGCTGCAGTTGTTGATCTAAAACTTGTTGTTTATTATATTTTATCAGATTTTTTTCCTGTTGAAGGCTATTGATAATTTGTTGTATATTATCTTAGTCATAATATTCTTTACTGGACTAGTTGAGCTCACCATTTTCCTTTTTCTTCCATTTTTCTTCTCAAGAGGTGAGAATATAGTAAGAACTAGCCGGGGTATGGAGTGATGGTTCTAGAAAGTTGTTTTAACAGTCCTCACTATTTTTGTAAAATAGTGTATCAATAATTGTGATGATGAATCCTTTTGAGTTTTAATACTGTCTATTAGACAATATTTGTATTTAAACTCACAGTTTATGTGTTGCCGTATTTTGCACGACAATTATAGTAATGAAGTTGCATTTGTTTCTGTACCACGTATTTGGTGACTCAGAATGGGTGATGTATACCTATTTTGGGGGCGTCACAATACACTTAAGCCTTTAAACCCCTAAATTAGGGGTTTTTCATTTATCGAATTAGGGTTTTGGATTTCCGGAACAGAATTTAGGATTTTCAAAACCAATTTTAAGGTTTCTTATCAATCGTAAGAACTTTCTATCTGAACGTTGATGTTCTTAATATAATATTAGGCTTTGACACTAATATAGGTTATCTAGTTAACCCTTGTCCCTTAACCACATTCTGTTCACATATATGATCATACACACAGAACATATACACTTATTTACTTAATCCTGAATAATTCACCAGAAAAAATTTAAATTCATAAAATTCCTTCTCGAAAACCTCAAATTCATTCACTTATTTTCTGTCTAGGTTTATTATTTAACCTTAATTCAATAGTTTAAGATTTAAATAATTTTCAAAATTTTCGGGTTGTCACATTCACCCCTTTTTCTAAAAATTCTGCCCCCGAAATTGACATTACACCTTACACCATGCACCGTACACCATTCCTACATAGCATCACATGCTACCCAATACATTCCTCTCCGGAGTAAAAATTTTCAAATATTGCTGAGGGTTTTATAGACTATTGTCTATCATTTTTGCAAAGGGTTTATGGAAATTCATCTGCAAATCGTCTTAACTTACGGACATAGTGGGGCGCAAAAATCATATCTGTACGTATAAAGTACTACTGGTCTGATCTGTTTCTCATATCTGCCCTGGGGCGCAAAAATTGTACCTCAGACTTTATCGGAATCTGCACCAAAATAATTTGGTTCGGGATAAGTTTCAAAGAACGCTTAAAGTTTTCATAAAAGTTGGTCTAGCCGAATTGAATAGCTTGGACTCATATCAATAATCAACTTCAATCGAAATACGAACGTGTGTAGCCAAAACCCCGTTGGCAAATTAAAATTTTAAAATTAGTTTGAAAATGACGCCATGATGCCGTACTGTATTAACAGCCCATTTGAGGATGCCGTCATCGAGTGACTTTGTCATAACACATCATACAATAGTGGAATAACGACTTTAGATCAAATTCAACACTAAGTACTCCTGCATTTACAACTCCATCACCTTTTTATCTTCTCTGCACCAGGTTACATGGTACAAAAGTGATAAATAAAAATATATTTTGATATTTCAAATCATTATTGTCTAGCTGAAACAAGTAGCATAGACTATTCTTTAAACCGTTCAAAAATAATTACAAATCTATTTTATCATCTTAACAGGTAACGATATGTCGGTGGCACAAAGTCCATACATACACAATGGTCACCCGGAGTTGAGAATAAAAATTCAAGTCAAAAAGCACATAGTGCGTTTTTAGCTTGATGTCAAGATTTTTGAGTCTAGCATAGCTAGGAGATTTGAAAAACCTATGTCTCCACTAATAATCTATTACCTAATCAATCTATCTGTTCCTATTATCCTTAATACTCCATTCACACAAAACTATATCCAGTTCATCAAACTTACCACACTTATGAGTTCAAGAACTTGCCATAATCATATGAGTTTAAGAACTTGTCCTAGGCAGACCTTTGGCGTCCATTCGCTGAGGGGTTCATAAATATTTCATATAATTATGAGTCACGAACGTACCATAAGTACGAGTTTTAAGAACTCGTACTTAACCTTATATTCTCTACCTATAGTCTATCTATCTATTATACACATGAGAAAGGAATCACCCTCTCAACATGCATATAGCAAATAGCGCGACACAAACATTTCAATGATTATCAGTGCCAAAAACTAAGTGGTTGTTACACCAAGTACAATTCAACTCCTATACAAAGAATCATACGACCTAGCTACTGACATGATGTGACACCCCCAAATCTAGGTACTATATTCCCACAAGACTTGGTGTTCACTTTCCATTCATTCATATTTATCTACCCAAACATAATAAAATTAAATCATAAATCCTCCCTTTAAATAGGGTTACATCATTTAATAAAAAAATACTCCCAGGTTGTCTAACCTTAAACATCATATAAGTGCAGAAATAAAATTTTTACATCACATTATTAATTTAAAAGTCTATCATCATAACATTAAATGAAATTACAAGTCTTCATCACTTGTACATTTTTCCCTTTCCTTTGCTATTTGAAGGATCATCGAGCTTCTCAACTTCAGCTGCAACAATTATTTTTATGCAAGAGTGAGCAAAACAAATGCTCACTAGATATAACAATGAATCAACAAGGTAATGATAATTGCCAATAAATAGGCTCATTTAAACTGAATAGTACTCTATCAATAATAACCAAAGACTAGAATCAAAGTATGGAATATATATCTGAGGGTCATAAGATCACGATTTATGCCCACAGTTGTAACTAATCTTTCAACTTCAACTTTAACAGTCATAAGACTATAAGGACTCCTCGTACTTAGGGGGATCAACCCTTCGTACAATGTATTGTGTACAAACATTTCAACGCTAAGCATAAATTATCTCCTAATAATAGGGTTGTTCATCTCAGTATTTAGTGTACAAGTCTGCACCAAAGAAAGTTTGGGTTGGATACATTTCAAGGGTAATTTAGAATTCAACGGTCATCAACTAAGGATTAGTTGAATACAATATTGATAACGTCATGCTATGGAATAATCATAACTGAATCGACATTGTAGGTTAAGATCATGCTTTAGGAATAAACTAACAGCATAAACATCGAATAATCATAATGTACCTTACTTGAACAATATTAAGCCAAGGTTATTTAGAATTGAGTACTAAGCATGCATAACAAATAGTACTTTAAACGATAAAACTTTTTTAACATGAGTATATTGGAATATGTAAACTTGCATGCTAGATAATAAGTTAAAGACAGGAATAACTTGTTCAATATCAGAATAGGATCTAGATTTAGAAATCATAAATAAACTAGATACAAGAACTTGCTCAATAGTAAGAATAACCTTGCACAATGAAATAAATGAACTATCTCAACGAAGTGTAGAGTTAGAAAACTTACTCAATTGTAAAAGTAAATTTAAAGAACTTGTTCAATGTAAAAAGATAAGTTTAGAAACTTGCACAATTATTATAAGAGTACAGTTAAAGAACTTTCCTCGAGCGTAAGCTATAATATTAAACTCACGTTCACTTACATATAGGTTTAGAATTGATGAGTAGGTTTTATACCTATGAATCCGATATTATTAAACTTAATTATTGATATCTTTAATTATTTTTTAGTATCTTTTTATGTGTTTTGTGTTTATTTCTTGTAGGTTGGAGCTGGAGGGACAAATTGGTCATTTGGGAGAAGAAAAAGGTCAAAATTCATTAAAATTAAAGCTGAGTGGCATTTTTGTAATTACGCTGTCCTGAGCAAGCACCTAGGCGCTTGGAAATGGCCTATGTTGAGCGCCTAGGCGCTCATGTGCGGAAAAAGGAGAGTTTTTCTATTGCTAAGTGGGTTTTTGAAGCCAACAAGGAATCTAAAAAGAGGCCAGATCTAATACAAATAGGGGAGGACTTTAGAAAAAAAAAACTCAATTTTTCAAGGGATTTGCAGAGAGAACAACGAAGGAAAACACGAAGGAGAATTGCAAGGGTTGAAGATTAAAGAGAGATTATTGGAGCAAATTCAGAGCTCCTTCTTCTCTTCTCTAGTTTTATCTTTTGTAATTATCTGGGATGTTTGGATTATTCATCTGGATGATGTTTTTCTTTATTATTATCATGAACTAAATTTTTATTAAGATTGCAACGGAACTTGGTATGAAGTTTAAATTGAACCTTCCCATGGAATAAAAGTTGGTTTTTATTGAATTATTTATTATATCTTTTGCTTATTGATTAATTGTTTGGCCAACAATTACTATGATAATCTATATAAAATTGGAAGATGGAGTATAGATTGAGATCTGGATATGATAACATCTGTTCATATAATCTGATTAGGGTTAATATGATTAGCATATAGGATAGGAATATACATATGTGTCTTTTGTATCCATTGAAAGAATTTGTGCGTTAAACCCTAATTAACTTGATTCACATAGGAATATAGTGAGTTGATTAACTGGGGTGTTCCTTGTAATTCTGTGTCTTAAGGATTGGAGTTAGGAGGATTTGTTCATGTGTTTTGGAAAAAGTGCGTGAATTCTATAAAGCATTCTTGGATAATGATTCATATTAATTAATTGATTTAAATGGGAAGTAAATTGGTTTACATGAAATACTAAGGGAAGTTGTAATCTTAATCTGTTAAATCTGCAGTTATTCTTGTGAAATTCTTATTTTAATTATTAGTTTTGTTAAGTTTAATTTTCAAATCATAAACAAAATTTTGTAGTTTAAAATAGGATTAATTGCATTGAAATTAGTAATTGATAAATATTAGTCTATTTCCTCGTGGGAACGATATCCTTGCTTGCTGAATATTACAATTGAACGCGTATACTTGCGTGTTAAAGTGCTATTAAAAAATTAGGCAACAAGTTTTTGGCGCCGCTGCCGGGGAAATTAGTTTAATATTTTGTCATTATTAATTTCAATTAAATTAATCTTAATTTAAATATTTATTTTATTTTATTTTATTTCTTTCTCTAGTCTAATTCTTTTTCAGGTACCATGGACAACTATAACTATCATTGGCCATATTCGAGAATGACTCGGCCAAGAGAGGCAGAGAATTATGGACTCGATGAATTGTCAGCACAATTTGGGACACTTTCGAGGAAGATTAACGCTTCATCAGCACAACTTATTCGAAGTGTAGCGAAAATATGTGAGTATTGCGGTGGAAACCATCCGAGTCATCAATGTGCCATCAGTTTCGAGTCGGTACAATATAGTGGCACCTTCGACGATTACCCTAATAATTATGAATATTCCAGTAATTATCATCATGACTGGGGGAATCCGCTAAAGTTTTCATGGAGCGATGACAATCTGGCCCAACCCTTTGCTCCAAGCCAATCATACACTCCTAAATTACCAGTTCAAGCTCCTAATCATGAAGAAGAAAGGATTGTAAACTTGGAGGGACTTATTTCCAAGTTCATGGTTTTGATTGAGGAGCAGACGAATAGTCAGGAGATGTCGATTCAAAATCTTGAGAACCAGGTGGGACAACTTTTCAATGCCATTATCAATCACCCTCAAGGTGAAGTGCCAAGCAACATGGTTTCCGAGACTGATGGATTGCCCTTGCTAAATCTGGAGCCGGATGTGCCAAAAGAAAAGGACGTGGAAAGGGAGGAGACAAGTGGGGAGCAGGAAAAGATGGTCGCCAAAGATCTAGCCTTGAGTTCCGACATAGATGAACCGATTTTGATAGTGCCCCATATATCTTCTCCACTAAAGTTTAAGGATCCGACTAGATTTGCAATCTCGTGCCCAATTGGTAGCCATTTTTTCGATAAAGCTATATATGACATGGAAGCTAGCTTAAAGTTGGTGCCATGGTGTGAAGAGAATGGGAAGAGAGATGAAGAACCAGTTGTTCTGGAAAAGGTTCAACGCAAAAATTCGTTCACAGATACAACTCGGAAAATGCCTAGTTATTTGAAGGTTGTAAAAGAAAATCTATCTAAAAAGAACAAGCTAGGTGAATTTGAATCAATAACCCTTACCGATGGGAAACTCTTGGAAGTACGTTATTACTAATGGATGGAGGGTTTCTCAATTTTCGAAGGGGAATTAGATAGAGAAAGTTGAAGGAGTCGGGCTGAGGACATTAAACTAAGCGCTCACTGGGAGGCAACCTAGACTTACATTTTATCTCCTTAAATTTTAGTTCATTAATTTTATTTTAGTATTTTATTTCATTGAGCTATATATTTTATCTTAGTTTAGGGTTGTATGTTCAGTTGTAATCTCCTTGCAAATGATAATTGAGAATTGGGTTCATGGCTTGCAGGTTAGAAGGATAAAAGAGCACAAATTTTGGCTAAGGCTGGCCCAAGCGCCTAGGCGCCCAAAATAAGCCTATTCCAAGCGCCTAGGCGCTTAACTGCAGAATGCCCAGACATGCCCAAGCGCCTAGGCGCCCACTCGAAGCTATTTTCAAGCGCCTAGGCGCTCACCATCACCATCAGATTCTGTTCCCAAGCGCCTAGGCGCTCTAACCTTCACAATTTCAAGCGCCTAGGCGCTCTACCTGTGCACTTGAAAAAAAATAAAGCCCTAAGCAAGGCAATTCTAATTCAAACCCAATTCCTTTCACTCCTAATTCAAAAGCAACTCCTTCCAAGCCCTTGCACCACAATAACACCAACTCTTGCACTCTCCCAATCAAAATCTAATTCATCTTCTCCAAACCACAATAAAAAAAAAGCAAGCTAAAGTCAATTTCTTTATCTCCTACTTGGATTCCAACTGCAACAATTCAAAGCAAAGTTCAAGCTTCAAGATTTGCTCTAATCCAAGTTTGGGGGAGGTTCATATAGGGGTCTAAGCTTGCAAGTGATTGGCGCTCCATAACAGTTTCCACCACCTCCACCCTTGTCTGTGTACCCTCCCGACTGACTTAGCTCCTAAGGATGATGCTAATACAGAAGAAGTAGATGATGCTGATGAAGAGTAAAGCTTCAATCTTTCAGGGAAGTCCTCAGTGCCTAATTTCTTGTGTTTTTTTATATACAATGAGGACATTGCATATGTTAAGTTTGGGGGTGCATTCTTCCAGTTCCAAGTTCATTCATTTAGTATAGCTTATTCATTGCAGTCATTTAGTTGCATTCATTTAGTATAACTTATTCATTTTGTAGTTTTTCATGTAGTTTTCATTCGAATTTTTTTTAAAAAAAGAAAAGTATTTGCATGTTTCCAGCTGTTAGATAGTTTAAGTCTATTTTGGACAATGATGATATTGGAATTGAGTAGACAAGTATAGTACTGACTGTTAAAACTTTGATGTGATTTCTTGTCATGATTTGAATCTTTACCTGTTTGAAACTGATATAATAAGGATAGCACAGTAAAAATAACTATGTTGATTGATTGAGTCTAAATTGGCACGTAATGGACTTCTTGAGGATAATACTAGTTTGAATTAATGAAAGACATGAATAGGCGGAGATGACTGAATTTAGACAAAAACTTAAGTTTGGGGGAATATTTGGGGTACATAAGCTAAAAAAAATGAAAAAAAAAGATATTGAGTTGAATAGATTGAGTCCTGTGGTGGGTCGAGTGAAATACACTCCCTATAAACACAGGTGTGAGATGGAGCGTAAAACACACTCACTATCCATCATTGAAAAAAAAAAGAGAAAACGGGAAAAGAAAAAAAAAAGCCCCCGTAATGATAAGTAAAGCATAAGTATTCCAGATTGAACTCTTGAATTTGGTGGATGTTTGACTTTAGTTGGATCTAGCTTGTTCGTGAATTTTGTGAGTTTACACTGTATGATGCCTTTAAAGAGATCTATTATGTGTTGTATTTAGCATTATATTAGTTAGCATTGTTGTTGAGCACACACGCACTATATTAGTAATGACAGGGTAAGATTTGATGATTGACTAGGAAATTATTGATCTATTTTGGTATGATGTACTAGAATGTTTATTGTGATTTCTCTGAGGCTTGATGAATAGATTTTGTTCTGTTTGGCTGCTGGAATTTTAGGCATGTAGATATTTGCATTTGCATTTGTATTGCATGTTTAGTTATTGCATTGTGTTTTGTTGCTTGGAGACAAGCAATTGGTTAAGTTTGGGGGTATTTGATGAGTAGGTTTTATACCTATGAATCCGATATTATTAAACTTAATTATTGCTATCTTTAATTATTTTTTAGTATCTTTTTATGTGTTTTGTGTTTATTTCTTGTAGGTTGGAGCTGGAGGGACAAATTGGTCATTTGGGAGAAGAAAAAGGTCAAAATTCATTAAAATTAAAGCTGAGTGACATTTTTGTAATTACGCTGTCCTGAGCAAGCGCCTAGGCGCTTGGAAATGGCCTATGTTGAGCGCCTAGGCGCTCATGTGCGGAAAAAGGAGAGTTTTTCTATTGCTAAGTGGGTTTTTGAAGCCAACAAGGAATCTAAAAAGAGGCCAGATCTAATACAAATAGGGGAGGACTTTAGAAAAAAAAACTCAATTTTTCAAGGGATTTACAGAGAGAACAACGAAGGAAAACACGAAGGAGAATTGCAAGGGTTGAAGATTAAAGAGAGATTATTGGAGCAAATTCAGAGTTCCTTCTTCTCTTCTCTAGTTTTATCTTTTGTAATTATCTGGGATGTTTGGATTATTCATCTGGATGATGTTTTTCTTTATTATTATCATGAACTAAATTTTTATTAAGATTGCAACGGAACTTGGTATGAAGTTTAAATTGAACCTTCCCATGGAATAAAAGTTGGTTTTTATTGAATTATTTATTATATCTTTTTCTTATTGATTAATTGTTTGGCCAACAATTATTATGATAATCTATATAAAATTGGAAGATGGAGTATAGATTGAGATCTGGATATGATAACATCTGTTCATATAATCTGATTAGGGTTAATATGATTAGCATATAGGATTGGAATATACCTATGTGTCTTTTGTATCCATTGAAAGAATTTGTGCGTTAAACCCTAATTAACTTGATTCACATAGGAATATAGTGAGTTGATTAACTGGGGTGTTCCTTGTAATTCTGTGTCTTAAGGATTGGAGTTAGGAGGATTTGTTCATGTGTTTTGGAAAAAGTGCGTGAATTCTATAAAGCATTCTTGGATAATGATTCATATTAATTAATTGATTTAAATGGGAAGTAAATTGGTTTACATGAAATACTAAGGGAAGTTGTAATCTTAATCTGTTAAATCTGCAGTTATTCTTGTGAAATTCTTATTTTAATTATTAGTTTTGTTAAGTTTAATTTTCAAATCATAAACAAAATTTTGTAGTTTAAAATAGGATTAATTGCATTGAAATTAGTAATTGATAAATATTAGTCTATTTCCTCGTGGGAACGATATCCTTGCTTGCTGAATATTACAATTGAACGCGTATACTTGCGTGTTAAAGTGCTATTAAAAAATTAGGCAACAAGAATCACCATCTATTAGATATACTAGCATTCACATTCCAACATAACACGCATTTCTAGGTAGACTTATTATTTTAGCACAAGTCTTAAGCTACCATACAAATATCAAAAATTACAAGTGTTAACCTTCACAATGCCTGTTTACTATTCATCATGCTCACTAAGTTCTAATATACCACGTTCATCACTTGCTAACCATTTGGAAACATGTTTAAAACATAGTCTAAGAGTTTATTACATGTTTATTATACTAACACATCATTAGACCAATGTATGTCGCTACCCCAAAACTGCAGCAGCAGCAGCAGTTGTGACGCCCCCAAAATAGGTATACATCACCCATCTTGAGTTGCCAAATATATGGTACAAAATTCAAATACAACTTAATTGTACAATAGTCGTGTAAAATACGACAAAACATAATCTAAGAGTTTCAATAAGAATATTGTCATCTAGACAATATTCACACTCAATGGAGTCCTCATTACATTTATTGTAACACAATTTTATAGAATAGTGAGGACTACTAAAACAACCATCTGGACCGTCAATCCGTTCCCCGACTCGTCCTAGCTATATTCTTATTTCCTAAAGAGAACAGTGAAAGAAAGGGTGAGCTCAACTAGCTCAGTAAGAAATATTATGACTAAGATAATGCAGAATAAATTATCCTTAGCCTTCAACGGTATAACAACTGATATAATATAATAGACAACAAGTTTCAGATCAACAACTGCAGCGGAATACGCAATCCATTAGAAGAGTCAAGTAGAGCATAAAATCTACTATCTTCTATGATTTAAAAAGTTTATCATCAATTTTATCCCTGAGACTCAGCTCAATAAATAGTACCACAACCACGAATTATCCATGCACTACGGGCCAAGGATATTCATGTTTTCACCAATGATCATGATCATATCGAATAATCTATGGTCATAATCATACCAATAACTGTCCATCAATGCACTACGGGCCACTGAGGACTTTTACCACATCATTTGTAACATTACGGGTCATGATTATACCTAATGATTCCTGGTTATAATCATACCAATCAACCGTCCATCTATGCACGTAAGCCAATGATGACTTTCATCACAATATAAGCATGAGGATGATGACAATGACATAATAATTCAATAAAACAAGTTCAAGGATAAATTTTAAAGATTTATAATTTAATTTATCCAGAAATCAATAACGTCCAAATTGTCAACATGATACTGCTTTGTGGAGTAAAATTCAAGAATGCTCAGAAGAATATTTCCATGGAAAGATACTGGATGAAGCGCAAATATCAAGGATATTCTACTAATTTCATAAAGCATAGAAGCCAAAACTTTAACCAACTGAGTATAATAGAATATATGAAACTGCAAATTGATTTTTGCTCGCCATGCGGTAATCCACGTAGACAGATCATTTCCACAATTTAACAAGAACTGAATACGAAGGATCATTCACCATGCATGTGGTAATCCACATAGACAGGTTATTCCAACAAAATAATAAAGAATGGAATAACAGAAGAATTCACCATGCATGCGGTAGCCCGCGTAGACAGTTTATTCCAACAGAATAATAAAGAATGGAATAACAAAAGAATTCACCAGGCATGCGATAGACCGCACAGACAGGTTATTCCAACAGAATAATAAAGAATGGAATAACAGAAGAATTCACCAGGCATGCGATAGACCGTACAGACAGGTTATTCCAACAAACTAATAAAGAATGGTATAACAAAAGAATTTCACCATGAATACGGTAGTCCGCATATACAGGTTATTCCAATAGAATAATAAAGAATGGAATAACAGAAGAATTTCACCATGAATACGGTAGTTCGCATAGACAGGTTATTCCAACAGAATAATAAAAATGGAATAACAGAAGAATTCACCAGCATGCGATAGATCGTACAGACAGGTTATTCTAACAGAATAATAAAGAATGGAATAACAGAAAAATTCACCAGGCATGCGATAGACCGCACAGACAGGTTATTCTAACAAAATAATAAAGAATGAAATAACAGAAGAATTCAGCAGGCATGCGATAGACCGCACAGATATGTTATTCCAACAGAATAATAAAGAATGGAATAACAGAAGAATTCACCATGAATACGGTAGTCAGTATAGACAGGTTATTCCAATAGAATAATAAAAATGGAATAACAGAAGAATTCACCAGGCATGCGATAGACCACACAGACAGGTTATTCCAACAGAATAATAAAGAATGGAATAACAAAAGAATTCACCAGGCATGCGATAAACTGCACAGATATGTTATTCCAACAGAATAATAAAGAATGGTATAACAAAAGAATTCACCAGGCATGCGATAGACCGCACAGACAGGTTATTCCAACATAATAATAAATAATGGAATAACAACCCTTACGAATATTGAAAGAAATAACTCTCTTCATGAATACGAAAGAAATAATACCCCTTACCTTAGAAGAAAATAGGATACTGAAATAGTGAGGTAGCAGACTTCTCTTCTTTTTCTCTCTATAATTTCTCTCTATAATAATTGCTCTTGTGAGACTTAGTGAATTGGTGATAAATGAAGGAAGAATGAGCTTCTATTTATAGGAAAATATAGTTTCAATAATTACACATTTTGGGGCTTAAAATATTAAAGTATAATACCTTCCTCTTTTTATTCATTTTTAATTTAGTCGTACAAGTATTATCAAACTTGCACCACCTCCCCTAATAGTAAATTATGTGAATCAATAGTATACACATGTGAACACATAGTTATAAGCATGTGAATTAATAACAATTAATTACTCATTTATTCGGTTAATAACCTGATTGGTCAATATAACCTCCAGACATCAATTACTATCAAAATAAATGTCGATTTTCACTAACACTAATAATTCCAACACAATGGAACTATCAATTTCATCTTTAATCAACACAAACTTATTCATCATTAATATTAAAAGTCACAATATTTAACAACCAAATCATTCCCAGGAAAGAGAGGGCTTTTCGATAAGGATTTCTCCTTATCGGCGCGCAATTAGGTGACCAAACCTCTCATTGATAGAACTTCTAGACATTATCAATATTGCAAATAATAATATGAATAACTTTGTCGTCTCAATTATTAGTTTAATAATATAACATATTATCCAGATGATACTATGATAATAATTGAATCAATAATATGAGAGATATGATGCAGCAATTACTGTAGCAATAATTGAGTATAACTGAGTGATTTCTTACGTAAGCATCAATAATCAATACCGCGTGCTACTATGCAACCACGCGTATTACTGTACTTTTACTACCGGGTAGTTCAACAGTTATAACGGTAACACTTTCGCCGTTATTTTTATAAAAAGATAATTTCGTCGTTTTCTAATTACGACAATACTTCTGTTGTGGGGTCCACCAATGATTGTTCCGTCGTACAAATATTTCCCGATAAAAAGAATATTCCCCGACCAAACGAATATTTTATAACAACTAGCATACTTTGCCAAATTTTTACAAATCACCCTTAACTTTAACCTTTTATCAATTTAACCATTTACGAAATAAAATAATAATTATAAGAAAATTGAATACTTTCATTTTATAAAATTCGGGGTGTTACAATCTCCCCTCCTTATAAATTTCACCCTCGAAATTTACGTACGTACCTGGTATGCCGAATGGGTGATGATACCTTGACTTCATTTCAAATTATAACTCTTGAGATATAACCTTTGAGTGTCGAATCCAATCCTTCTTATCCAAGATTTTAACACGTGTCTCCTCATACGTTAAATCTTTTGCTATTTCGTCTAGTTCTAATTCATAAATATGGTTCGGGTCGTCCACATAATTAAGTAACATCGATACGTGAAAAACGTTATGAACACGCGACATACTTGGCGGTAAAACGAGTCTATAGGCTATAGTTCCTACTCGATCGATGATTTCAAATGGGCCAATTAAATCGAGGGTTGAGAAAACGCCTTCTTGAACCTTCTTCTTCACATTCAGCGTCTCCGGGTCTGAAGCATGAACGGTTTTAACTTTATCGATTAAAGTCAATTCTACTCGTATATTCGCTATCTTCACGTGGGTTTCTAGAGTCTTTAACTCTATCTTCATCATTTGTAAGTTATACGAAATGGGTTTTTGTGTTAACAACATCGCACTCGTAAACACATACGATCTTCTACTCAATGTGTCAGCTACCACGTTCGCTCTTTCACAATGATATTGAATGGTATAGTCGTAATCTTCAACAACTCACAACTCGAGCCAACGTCCTTGGCGTATGTTATGTTCGTTCTAGGTGAAGAAATATTTGAGAGTTTTAGAAATGGGTTTTGTACTGGGGTCAATACAAAATTTGATTTCACGCTCTAGGGGTAGGTTAGGAAGTCTTCAAGAATACGTCAGGAAATTTATTAACAATAGAAATATCATCCAAAACTGTGACTCTCATCCAAGACTTAGATAGTATGTCACATTGATACCTATCAACTTACCACCATTATTCACGGCTTCCCCTATAGAAAGTCTGGCTTCGGTGTATTCCACACAAGGAAGTCACCAGTGAAAGGCTCGTGACTCTTTACTTATGGCTTAATATGACAGTGATTGACTTTAGTGGTTTAGTTACTTGAATTCGCATAACAGGTTGGTTATTAATATGAAAGCTAACAACCTTACGAAAAGCATGATGAGTAGTTAACCAATCGATTCCTAAAATCACATCAAATGCAAGTATTTTCAAAGAGATAAGATCGACAGGTAACGTGAAAGTGTTGATTTGAATCAAACAAGATTTATAAATAGTGGAGGTAACGAAGGTTTCTCCCAACGAAGTTTCAACAGATAAATCAAAGTCTAAGTTCTCCGGAGTCAAATTTAAACATTGACCGCAAGTATGAGAAATAAAAGAATGGGTAGAACTGGTATCGAATAAGATATAGACTTCGCAAAAGTTTATAATTAACTTACCCGTAATAACTTTGTTCGGGTTTCTCGACAAACGCTCTCACTTAAACTACCGAATTTGACTTTGCTATAGAGTACATTCCACCCTTAATTGTTTTGTCACATTCCTGATCCATGATTTGAATCATTACTCTCCGATCCATATCGAATTGGGGTTGACCGCTTTGCACAGGGTAATTCCGAATTCGATGTTGGATTATCGCAATTTTTGTCCAAAAAGCAAAATCCATTTCATCTATTTTGGCCTTATTGGATCGGACGTCTTTTTCTACAATATCTACTCATCGTGCGGCTTTTACCCATGCATCATCTATTCTCATTCGTTCAGTTGCTTCTTCTTTCATCAGAACTTTGATCATAGCATTCTCATATTCCAGCTCTAATATCTTATACTCTGCCAAAGAGTGCTTCTGTTCAAGCATCGCACATCGGCTAACACAATTTTGAATTGTTACATCTCTTTGCTCCACGACCGCCTGCCGTTTTTCAGCCTGCTCTTCTAACTCATGAATATAATTTTGTAATTCTAAATTTCGATCATAAAATTCTTCTAAAAAAATTTCCCCAGGTTCCTCTTCTTCCTCTTCTTCCTCACTCTCAGCTTCTACCTTTGCAACTAGCTAGGGTACAACTATTAGTTCTTCACTCACCACGTAGATATCTCTAATTTATTCTTCGTCTGACGTCACATTAACCTGATTAGTGATTAAAAGTGTCTCAATGGTCTCATTCACTCTACTGTTAACATTTTCAGCTGCCATTTTCAAACACTGCCACAAAACAAGGTTTAATTAACATGCCACATATAATCCCTATACTCTGACCGACCAATTAAATACCAAATAAACTTAGGTAGGTCATACTAGCGAAGGAATTCCGCGTCTCTTCCCTCCTAGTTCTTGCCTCACATCTCAGCCATGGATCATATCCCTAAGCTTTGATACCAAATGTGACGCCCCCAAAATAAGTATACATCACCCATCTTGAGTAGCCAAATACATGGTACAAAATTCAAATACAACTTAATTATACAACAGTCGTGTAAAATACGATAAAACATAATCTAAGAGTTTTAATAAAAATATTGTCATCTAGACAATATCCACACTCAATGGAGTCCTCATTACATTTATTGTCACACTATTTTATAGAATAGTGAGGACTACTAAAACAACCATCTGGACCGCCAATCCGTTCCCCGACTCGTCCCAGCTATATTCTCATTTCCTGAAGAGAACAGTGAAAGAAAGGGTGAGCTCAACTATCCCAGTAAGAAATATTATGACTAAGATAATGCAGAATAAATTATCCTTAGCCTTCAACAGTATAACAACTGATAGAATATAATAGACAACAAGTTTTAGATCAACAAATGCAGCGGAATACGCAATCCATTAGAAGAGTCAAGTAGAGCATAAAATCTATTATCTTCTATGATTTAAAAAGTTTATCATCAATTTTATCGCTGAGACTCAGCTCAATAAATAGTATCACAACCACGAATTATCCATGCACTACGGGACAAGGATATTCGTGTTTTCACCAATGGTCATGATCATACCGAATAATCCCTGGTCATAATCATACCAACAACTGTCCATCAATGCACTACGGGCCACTGAGGACTTTTACCACATCATTTGTAACATTGCAGGTCATGATTATACCGAATGATTCCTGGTCAAAATTATACCAATCAACAGTCCATCTATGCACGTAAGCCAAATATGACTTTCATCACAATATAAGCAAGATGATGATGACAATGACATAATAATTCAATAAAACAAGTTCAAGGATAAATTTTAAAGATTTATAATTTAATTTATCCAGAAATCAATAATGTCCAAATTATCAACATGATACTGCTTTGTGGAGTAAAATTCAAGAATGCTCAGAAGAATATTTTCATGAAAAGATACAGGATGAAGCACAAATATCCAGGATATTTTATAAATTTTATGGAGTATAGAAGCCAAAACTTTAACCAACTGAGTATAATAGAATATATGAAACTGCAAATGGATTTTTGCACGCTATGTGGTAATTCACGTAGACAGATCATTTCCACAATTTAACAAGGAATGAATACGAAGGATCATTCACTATGCACGTGGTAATCCACATAGACAGGTTATTCCAACAAAATAATAAAGAATGGAATAACAGAAGAATTCACCAGGCATGCGATAGACCGCATAGACAGGTTATTCCAACAGAATAATAAAGAATGGTATAATAAAAGAATTTTACAATGAATACGGTAGTCCACGTATACAGGTTATTCTAATAGAATAATAAAGAATGGAATAACAAAAGAATTTCACCAAGAATATGGTAGTTCGCATAGACAGGTTATTCCAACAGAATAATAAAAATGGAATAACAGAAGAATTCACAAGGCATGCGGTAGACCGCACAGACAGGTTATTCTAACAGAATAATAAAGAATGGAATAACAGAAGAATTCACCAGGCACGCGATAGACCGCACAGACAGGTTATTCCAACAGAATAATAAAGAATGGTATAACAAAAGAATTCACCAGGCATGCGATAGACCACATAGATAGGTTCTTCCAATAGAATAATAAATAATAGAATAACAACCCTTACGAATATTGAAAGAAATATCTCTCTTCATGAATACGAAAGAAATAATACCCCTTACCTTAAGAGAAAACATGATACTGGAATAGTGAGGTAGTAGACTTCTCCTTTTTTTTCTCTCTATAATTTCTCTCTATAATAATTGCTCTTGTGAGACTTAGTGAATTAGTGAGAAATGAAGGAAAATGAGCTTCTATTTATAAAAAAATATAGTTTCAATAATTACACATTTTGGGGCTCGAAATATTACAGTATAATACCCTCCTCTTTTTCTTTATTTTTAATTTAGTACTGCAAGTATTATCAAACTTGCACCACCACCCCTAATAGTAAATCTTGTGAATCAATAGTACACACATGTGAACATATAGTTATAAGCATGTAAATTAATAGCAATTAATTGCTCATTTATCCGGTTAATTACCCGATTGATCAATATAACCTCCAGACATCAATTATTATCGAAATAAATGTCGATTTTCACTAACACTAATAATTCTAACACAATAGAACTATCAATTTTATCTTTAATCAACACGAACTTATTCATCATTATATTATAAGTCACAATATTTAACAACCAGATCATTCCCAAGAAAGAAGGGATTTTTCGATAAGGATTTCTCCATATTGACGCGTAATTAGGTGACCAAACCTCTCCTTAACAGAACTTCTAGACATTGTCAATATTGCAAATAATAATATGAATAACTTTGTCGTCTCAATTATTGATTTAATAATATAACATATTATACAGATGATACTGTGACAATAATTGAATAAATAATATGAGAGATATGATGCAGCAATTACTGTAGCAATAATTGAGTATAACTGAGTGACTTCTTACATAAACATCCATAATCAATACCATGTGCTACTATGCAACCACGCGTATTACTGTACTTTTAATATCGGGTAGTTCAACAGTTTTAACGGTAACACTTTTGCCGTTATTTTTATAAAAAGATAATTCCGTCGTTTTCTAATTACGACAATACCTCCTTTGTGGGGTTCCAACAATGATTGTGCCATCGTACGGATATTCTCCGACAAAAAGAATATTTCCTGACCAAACGAATATTTTATAACAACTTACATACTTTGCAAAATTTTCACAAATCCCCCTTAACTTTAATCTTTTATTAATTTAACCATTTACGAAATAAAATAATAATTATAAGAAAATTGAATACTTTCATTTCATAAAATTTGGGGTCTTACAGCAGTCTCTGCCTCAGATTAGTGTATGGAGCAGCTGCGCTACACACAGCATAGCTGCACCTGCGTAGCTGCGCAGTTTTTAGCCTTAGCACCAGCGCAGCTGCGCTGGTGCACAGACAGAAGTAGAGTCGACTATGAGCAGTAGCTGACTTTAGCTCAACAAACACGAATTTCACCCACATAACAGTAATATTAACATATAAGATAAATATAAAACTATCATAAACATGATTGCTAACATATTCATCAACATAGAACAATTTAACAACACTTCTAACAATTTTAATTTCTCAAATTTCTTATTTTCATATGAAAACTCTATTTTTGGGTTTCTTCACAAAAATCAACACTGTGATTTCAATTCCTCACCAAATCACTTCGTTTAAGTTATATTATCTTCGTTTCTAATGAACTAGCATACACAAGACTTAATTTGCAGTTTAACATACAAACTAACCACTAAATTCGGTACTTACATAAGCCATATACAAAATATATATTGTCATTATTTTTCTACTATTATATGAAATTAGCATGCAATTTCCTTTTTTAAACACAACCTCTAATCACCATAAACACATGCAATCATCATAATTGAATTATATAGCAACAATTCTGAACATATGAAATTCACAGAGTATTAAAGTTTTACCGTAAAATAAATATATGTATATATATATATATATATATATGTGTGTGTGTGTGTGTGTGTGTGTGTGTGTGTGTATAATGTATATAAAACCAAGGTTTAGATAAAATACATTCACTTAACTTGTAATCCTTGCTCAAAACTGCTGGAAATTACTTAAGTTCTCTCTCAATTCTCTCAACTCTCCCTGAAATTCTCAGTGTTCTTCTTAGGCTTAGCAACTAGTTTATGCATAAAAGAAAACTGACATAATAATAATATGCATACTTATTAGGATATCAGTTATAAAATAACGTATAAGTTATAATTATATTATATTTATTATTTAATTTGTTTTATATATTTTATTTATATTATTATTATTCAAAATTTGAATATCCAAAAGCCATAAGGTTTTGTTTGGCAAAAAGACTTTAAAATAAAGACTTAATATATTTAAGCCTTGTTTGGGTTAAATTAATTTAAAACTATTTTAATTATTTTCAATAAACAACTTAGTTTACAATTTATAATTACATCTTACTTATTTGGATCTCCATATCCAACATTAATCAAATAAATTAATTATACACACTATATTTCAATAAATATTCTACTTAAACAAATATCACAAAATTATAATTTTATTTAACAATTTAACATACCACTTTAAATTATTAATCAACAATATAACACCTCATGTCATATTACAACTCTCTAAATTATAAATTAATTTAATTTAGAACATCATCTAATAAATTTAGATTCATAAATATTTACTAACAACCATCACCTCAATAAAATATTTATTTCATCAATTTTAACAATAATCAATGTCGACATCGGGATTTTATTTGTCCCTTTTCGTTACCTGTTTTTTTGTGTTCTCATTTTATGTGAGATTTGTCTGAAAAAATAAGTGAAAAAGGTCCGACATGTGTAATGTCGACGATTGGACTATAAGAGTTGCCAATTGATTTTTTAACTGGTTGTACCAACACAACCGAGAAAAGGTTTGCACATTGACCCAGTGATGTGACACTGCTAAACGGGTCTGCGAAACTGAGATTCATTTAGGGTCCGGGGACTTGCTTATGCGGAGGGAAGGTGTTAGGCGCCCCCGACATCAGTGTTGCCACGGTGACCGCCACTTTTCAAAAAATTATTATCTGAATGTGTGTGTGTGTGTGTGTGTAGGTCAATGTGCTATTATTTGGAAGTAATGATATGCCTCGTTTGCACCTATATACAAAGGGTTTGAATTTATGTAAAAATTTAATTTTAAATAAGATATAGCAGTGATGTTTTAGAAAAGAGGTTTTTTCAAACCCTTGTGCTTAATTGTAATTGAGGCCTTTAATACTTCCATTTTATTCCGTATTCGGCTAGACTAATTTTATTTTACAGATGCGAGGCATCTGTATGAAAATAACGTACAAAAGGTGTTGAACTCCTCGTGGGTATGAAAACCATCTGAGGTAATTCAGACTTCGCAGATAAATTCACAAGCTGCTTACAGCTGAAAAGGTCCATCATGGGAACCGAATCTAGATTCAGTGGACTGAATCTGTGATCACTTGATTCCTAGGCTCACATGATGCTTCAATTGATATAAACGTAGTAAGCAGGTATATATATAAAAGCCGTATATATATATATATATATATATATATATATATATATATACAGACATGATCACCAACCACGAAGCACCTCCATGGGAGATCAGAAATATAAATAAAGCTGTAAACTCCAGGAGGGACAAAATATAAATAAATAAATAAATAAATAAATAAATAAATAAATATATATATATATATATATATATATATATATATATATATATAAGCGATAAACGCACTGGATATAAAATTCAGGCTCATCGGACAAAGTCCGAAAATAGTTAATATATATAAGTATATATATATTAAAGCAATAAACGCACCAGATATAAAATCCAGGCTCATCGAACAAAGTCCGACAACAGTTAGTGTATATATATATATATATATATATATATATATATATATATATATATATATATATATATATATATATATATAATAAAGCATTAAACGCTCCAAACAAAAGTCTAGGCTCATCAAACAGAGTTCGACACGCAATTCGTATATATATATATATACATACATATATATATATATATAAGTTTTTGTATATATATACTTATATATGTATATACAAACTGAAATAAAACCACGGAACGAAGTCCGGGCAAATAAACGCAACACGACTCTCAACTTAACGAAGGGTGTGTGCAAAGATGAAAAGAAAGACTTTAAAGTGTGTAAGAAGGCTTACAGTGGGCTACCAAAGAAGACTTCTATATCTTTAAAGTAGATAAACACTGGCTTTTGTAGGTACAAAAATACCTATATGTGAGCTCACATGTGTTTAAAATGGGAAAGCACTTAGTATATTGCAAGTACGGAGCAAATTGGATAGGGCTTCCTCGCTCTTTTTCTTCTTAAAATGGACACCCTAAGCCATCTATTTATAGAGGGTTGAGCCACAGACGTACCTGCGACTGGAGCCGCAGGTGTACTAGAGGCTACTCGGGTTACCCTGGGTTTTGCGGGTCGCGTCGCCTCATAGTACGTGCACGCGGGCAACGTGATGTCAACTCGAACTTTTAGAATTACAATCTGGGCATCCGACTGAGGTATATAGGACCTATTTCGGACTGCCATTGTCAAGAGTTACGCAATGACATGGGATTAGAGGTTGTACAAAGTCATAAAGATGGGACGATGCGCTCCGATCTTCAGCTTCAAATTCTATCTCTTATCCTACGCAATAGTCACTCGGGATTGGTTCTTCCGAGCTTTTGTGGGACATTGCTGTGTAGAAATGTATATCTAAAATGTTGAGACGATGTGATGTGGCGTCATGGTGGTGAGATGACGACTTTGCCCCTCACCGGGGTTATCTCCGGTTTGGGCTGATAAAGCAGACGTTACTCAGGGTTATCTCTGAGATTGGACTGCTGCAATGGTTGAAGGTCCTCAGTGTCATCTCTGAGGTGTGCCTATCCTCCCAGTGTTATATCCGGGTTGGTACTGAGTATCTTGTTGTGAGCAACTAGATTAAAGCTGCTTGCATTTGAAACAAGCATTTCTGGGGTTATCACCGAAACTGCAATCCTTGGGGTTATCGTCAAGGTTGGTAGCTATTCCCATGGTTGGGACTAAGATTGGATACCTCGGGGTTATCTCCAAGATTAATCGGTCTTCTCCGGTGTGTGTTCCGGTATTGGATCTGCATGCCTCGGGGTTATCTCCGAGGTTGGATTTGTTACTCCGGGGTTGTTGCTGAACTTCTGGTAGTATCCGGACTGGATATGAACTGTCTTCCTGTGAGGACCCCAAACTCGGATACTTGAACCCCGAACTCGGTTCTTCACGATACCATTTCTATGAGCGGAATAATACTAATAATAATAACAATAATATAAAAGATCAAATTAATTTACATAATTATCAGAGTCTAACTCCCAAGTACGTAACCTTTAAACATTCATTACAACCCATGATAGATAATATATATCATAATTGTCTTAATAACATTAAACTATTACATAACATAGTAATTCGTTCATTCAGCAACCTTCCCTTTTCCTTTGTTCTTAGCAGAGTTCTCTGGTCGTTCGCATTTAGCTGAAAATATTTAAATTTAAGCAAGGATGAGCATTTGAGTGCCCAGCAAGCAATAGCAATTATATATATATAAGCTGAAAGGATTTAAATATTTTCTTCGTACTATTTTTCTACAACAAGTCAACAGTTGTGAAGTATTCTGAACCGATAATAATAACATAACAACTCTCTTTCAAATTTTTGAAACTACATAATGACTATAATTGGGGTTATGGTGACATGCCATGAACATTGTTTTCATTTTCGAAAAGGTTAAACAGAAATTCATCTGTAAACCGTCATAACTTACGGGCACAGGGGGTGATCAGCCCGTTATGCCCTGCATTGATCAATACTACATTGCTAGAACGATATTATCGTTCATCCTTTGTCCGCCGGAGCGCATAAAAATTTTCCCGTTTAGGGATGTTCATACCTGTCTGGGTTCTAAATCAAAGGTTTTATCTTGTTCAACAATAATATATAATTCAATATATCTGTATACGGATAATTGACAAAGGTATATCAACATGTGATTAAATACAATGATTATCCAAGTGGGGACACTTGTTTAACCACTTCTAGAAATTAACGAACAGAATATATATGTCCGAATTATCATATACTAACATGTTGATATTCAATGAGCTTATATAATATACAGTTCATAATCTGTAAAATAATAATATAGTTTAGAAACATTCTTACTCACATCCATTGCATAAAGAAAATGCAAAGGTTAGATACTTGCCTGAAGCGCTGCTTACAACTTGTAATTAAGATCTATCTTTTATATCACGACCTATCATTAATAAGATAGTTCGTTCGATTAGAACAACATACTATAACACATAACACTGCTTATTGCAGTCAACACATAACCTAATCACATTAGCACCTATGTTTAATAACCATTGAATCACAAATAATCACTTATACAATCAAAATATCTAAGTCCAGATCAATTTCTGAAACATGTCGGTCTACCGACAATTTTATCGGGTAATTATCGAGTCTAAGACTCTATACTATAACTTAACATCAGTACGTATCAGTCATATTATTTTTAAATGACTCAATAAAATTTTAAAACATTTATTATAATTTATCATAAATTTTCAAACATTGGAATCATATTTAAATGATTTAAATACCAATCAATTCTATTATAATAAATATTTAATTAGTATTAAACTATTAATGAAATCATTTCAAAAATATTAAAGTTATGTATAATAACTCAAAATACTTTTAAAGTATTAATATTACCCTTAAATGATTTTTAAAACATTTAAAATCATTTTTAAATAATTATCATTAATATTAAAGTATTAATGTTCTATTTATCAAAATATTAAAAGTCATTATTCATAACTTAAAATATTTTTAATTCATTTATATCCTTTTTAAAAAAATTTAAATTAATAAAACCATTTTTAAACTATTTATTTAATATAATTATTAAATAAATTTAATATCAATAATAATAACTTAATAATCATTAATATTAAATTATTAATGAAATTATCCTTTAAATATTAAAAGTTATATTTTATAACTTAAAATATTTTTAAACACTTTATTTTCATTTAATATGATTTTTAATATAATAAAATCATTTTTAATTAATTTACTTAATTCATTTAGTAAATAAATTAATCACCATTAATATTAATTTATTAATGAAATTTATCATAAAATATTAAAAGTCATTAAAAATAACTTAAAATATTTTCTTATATCACAATATAATTTTTAATGATTTTTCTAATATTAAAATCATTTTTAAATAATTTATTTAATATTATAATTAAATAAATTAAATACTTTTAATATTTCAAAAATATTAAATATTTATGAAATATATTAAAAATAATTAAAAACTAATTTTCGGAATTTTTAATAATTTTTAATAATTTATTTTGTATTTTTAATAATTAAAAACTAATTTTTTTCTATTTAATAATTAATTTCTGAAAAATATTAAATAATCTGTCGCTAAAGACCACCTATAACGACAGAACCGTCGCTATAGGTGTTCTTCATGTTCTTGATACAAATCCAGAAAACCTTGCCAGCTACCGAGTTGCTTAGTTTGACCAAGATTAAAACCGAGTGTATTGTGTTTTTGGGTCTGTTGTTCGACAGATCATGTAGTAAACATACACGACTACATGATACAATAATAAAACACATCATAACGTGCATAACCTACAAGATCTGATTGTCCAAAGTAGCTGTCAGAGCTGTTCTTCATTTTCTGGGCTACCCAGAAATGAAGAACAGTTCGTGTAGCCATATTTGGGCTTGCACAACTTGTTGAGCTTGTAATGTCTTTGTGATCTAAAACCTGAAGTGTGTATACAACATGTATATGAAGAGATCCAGTACATAACGTCACTATAACAACAACATAAGAGCCATAAACTGTCCGGTCAAACCATGTCAGAAGCCACTGACTTGAGTTTTCTGGGTTACCTAGAAAACTCAACCCGTGAACTTCCGGCTTGGTTTGACCATCCTCTAGATCCATAATTTTTGTAATATAAGCGATCCAAAAGCATTAAACTATAGTATAACTACCATACTAAAACATGAATACAACAACAAGAACAAAACAATAACAACAAGCAAGATCTAAGCGGATGAACCTGCTGTCAGAGCGTTCTGGGCAGTTTCTGGGCTGCCCAGATTTCTTCCGGTCAATGCCGGTCAATGCTATTTGACCACGAATAACGTTCAATCTAGACCGTATCTGAGCCTGATTCTTTATCCAGATCAAAGACCACATATCAGACTACAATATCCAACACTTAAAACACAAAAATCAAACACATACAGAGATCTACAATGCCTGACATTTGGTTGTCAGAACACAAAATGAACTTTTCCAGATTTTTGAAAACTCTTATTTTAAGTATCTAGATGTTATGGATCTGCAAGATACCGACCCAGATCACTTAAATATACTACAAACAACAAGTTTTAACATAAAATCCTAACATCTAACATAGAATTTTGGATAGATTTTTCTAGGGTTCGTTTATACCTTCTTGAGAAAAATTTCTGATTCTCTGGCTTCTGTTTGTTATGGTTGATCGTGGGGCTGGTCTTGGGAACTGATATGCTAGATAAATTCGTTAGTTCTAGTGAGAGAGGGTCAAGGATGAGAGTTGGACAAAAATTAGTGTATCAAATAATTTTCTCTCTCCTTAAATCTATTTATACACTTGTTAGATGCATGAATGGCTGATGAAAGAGGCTGGTTGCTGTCATTTAGAGCATGTGGAGTTGGTAAGGTTGTTCAACAACTCAAAATATGGAAAGATTTGCAAGTTATCTCAAGAAAATATCCAATGAGGGGTATTTTAGTAAACTAATAAAATAATTTAAGGGTATTCTTGTCCATGACACTTGAATCTAGATTCTAATCACTAGGTTTTAAACATTAAGGTTTCCTAAATAATTTCTAGGGTTTGAACAATTATGTATAGAGTTCAATAAAAATTAAATTATAACTAAATAATTATAATTAGGGTTTTTAAATAGAAAATTAGGGTTTTAAAAATATATTTAGGGTTTTCTTGATATTATTAGGTTTCCCCAATTTATGTATTAGGTTTCCTAATTAACATAATTATTTACTAAAATAATAATTAGAGTTATGATTTTAGGAATTAGGCTTTCAAATTAGAAATTAGGGTTTCTAATTTATAATTAGGGTTTCTAGATTATAATTAGGGTTTAACCTAATTAATCACTTAATACACAACATAAAACATATAACATAGTTATATAACAGTCTTAAGCTCACAATTGATTTTCAATTTAGAGTTTCCCTAAGTAAAATTAGGGTTTAACCAATTAATACTAGGGTTTTGAAATTAAACACCATAATTGACCAATTATCATCAATACGTACATGCAGTACATATTCATAGCACTGAAAAATTAAAATATAATTAATATTATATTATTATTCTCATACCTTGGCAATAATCCAAAATTAGGGTTTGGATGCCATATTTGATTTATTCTTCCTATTTAACCTTAATAATTAAGGTAAAATAATTAACTTAATAACCTGTACTAAAATTCATATAATAAAATAATTATTATAATTATTCTAAAAAAATCAGTTCATATATTATTTAGATAATATATGATTATATATTTTCATGGAAAATAATTATTAAAATATTTCTACCATAAATTGATTATTATAAGTATATACTTTTTAATAATCAATAATTTTAAATAAATTCATTTGTAAATAATTATGTAATAAATATATTTTTACTTACCACATAAATACATATACACATAATCTTGTACAAATCCTCATCCTTAATATAAAAAAAAAAATTTATTCACAAAATTTCTGATTTATTTATATAGAAAATATCGGGTTGTTACATTCACCCTCCCTTATAAAGATTTCGTCCCCGGAATCACCGTTTTAAAGCCTATACATACACGGTCACATAGCGTACACAATCATTGTAAGTAAATCTCGATCAACTTTGATCGAACTGATCTTTAACTATTCACATGAAGCTTGTCTTTCTGATTACACAGAAAAATTGGTTTCTAACAGAACTCAAATTCCTCCTCAAAATTTCCTTATAAAATAATTTTACTATATACAGGAAAATCATGCATAAGAAAATAAAAAGGCATACGAATAATACCTGGAGTTCCAGTGCCAGCTGCTGCCGTATCCTGAACTGTCATGTTGTAGACCCTTGCCGTAGATTTTGTTGGCTTGCTTGACGAAGTCGGTCCTGTGATTGCTAACGTTCCACTGCCAGTGCCCATGTTCACACTTCCTGTCTCCACCCTCCTCTTTGGACAATCTTTCCCCTTGTGCTCTGTCGATCCGCATATAAAACATCCACTATTCATCCTAGGATTGGGGCAGTTGGGAGAAATATGGCCCTCCTGTCCGCACTTATAGCAAACAAATTTTCCTTGCAAACACTCCCCCGAGTGATTCTTCCCACATGTCTTACATGGCACTATCTGTTTCTTAACACCTTCCTATTTCACTTGTACACTTGTAAAGCTGCTCACCTTCCTCTTACTATCACCACTCCTGCTCCCACTATTAATTTTCACCTTCCTAGCTCCTTCTATCTTACCCTTATTCTTCCTCTCCTTATTGTAAAGGCTCATGGCCTCACTTCCCTCCTCAGCTATGATCGCTTTCTCCATGAGTGCTGCAAATGTAGGAATTTGCAACACCGCCACTTTGTTATAGAGCCAGGGTTTCAATCCCAGCTCAAACCTTCTAGCTTTCCTAGCCTCCGTATCAACTTGATGCGGAGCAAACCTAGCTAACTCGTTAAATTTGGCGGCTTATTCAGACACCGTCATATTCTCCTGCTTCAACTCTAAAAATTTAACCTTCATCCTCGCCTGCATACTTGGTGAAAAATAATTTTCGAAAAACAAAGTTTTAAATCTATCCCATGTGACTACACCTTCTCCTGCCCTAGCCTGATTCGCTTCCCACCAAAAATTTGCTTCCCCCTTCATCATGTAAGTGGCAAAAGTAGTTTTCTGCCCCTCATCTACCCTAGCTACCATAAACGCTTTTTCAATTTCCTTAACCCAAGTTTGAGCTTCTACAGGGTCGGTTGTACCTCTAAATTCTGGTGGTCCTACAACCTTAAAGTCTTTGAAGTTCACTAAGCGATTGCCCGGCTGGTTTCCAGCGATCGGTATTCCCTGTTGCATAGCCTGAGCTAACATGTTCGCAAATTGCTGCATTGGATCTGGTTGTTGTTGTCCCTCAACGTTGTTGACAGATTCCTCTGCCCTTTGATTGCGAGTTCGACGTCTTGGCGGCATTATCTGATTGAAAAAAAAATCATAATTTAACTTACATTCTAAACCTTATCACATAAGTTTAATATTTTAAACTTATTTCACCATTTCTCAAACATGGATTCATATTCATTTAACGAATATTTTACATAGCACAAAATGCTTTGAACTTCAGCTATCCCTTTATGACCACAAAGATCGGGATTTACAGTCTTGACTTAATACAAAGTTGGAAACATTACATTACACAAACATACTTATCATATGTATTATATTAAACACTCCTACACAACAGAACCTATACTACCTATTTATTACACCTTTTCCTTGGACATTCTCTCGCCTGATGACCTTCTATACCATAGACATAACATGCTCTTCTTTTTTAGTCAGGACAGTACGGAGTGGTATGTCCTTCATAGCCACAAAGATAACAAATTCCTTTCCATTTCTTCTTATTGGATTTTCCTAAATCATGGTCTTCTATCTTTCTTTTCCCCTTCTTATCCGGAGCTGCACACGATGTGTTGCTTGTAGCTCCCATCTGACCAATTTGGATTTTAAGCTTATCTTATCCTTCCAATATTTCTATTAACGCTTGACGCAACTGACTATTCAACAGCCTTTCTATCTCCCACAGCCTTTCCAGAGAAGAAACCTTGTTCTTCAGATTCTGTACCTCTGTTGATGCTTGATCAGCTCCAACTTTAGTGTCTGAATCGCTATCTGTCAGCTCCACCATCTCCGGATCTTGTACTACGTTTTCTACGATAACCACATCGTCTGAGTTGTTTTCATCGTGAGCCTCTATTTCAGCTATCGGCTTCGATATTGACTCCTTCTTTACGATCCGAGGGTAATTGAATTCTTTTTCACCTGACATCTACACACATAAATTATCCTAATTAGCATATAGTATATACACACAACAAATAAGAGTTTTATACAAGTTATCTTTTATATAGTTTGACGATGAATTTAGTCAATTCATCTCTTTTTAAACTCTATATATGAGTTATTTATATTTTCAACGTTTCCCTCTGTTCTAAGGTTATAGCCTAAGGTCTAGCCCACCTAAGGTTTCTAACCCTATAGCTCTGATACCAACCTGTGAGGACCCCAAACTCGGATACTTGAAACCCGAACTCGGTTCTTCACGATATCATTTCTATGAGCGGAATAATACTAATAATAATAACAATAATATAAAAGATCAAATTAATTTACATAATTATCAGAGTCTAACTCCCAAGTACGTAACCTTTAAACATTCATTACAACCCATGATAGTTAATATATATCATAATTGTCTTAATAACATTAAACTATTACATAACATAGTAATTCGTTCATTCAGCAACCTTCCCTTTTCCTTTGTTCTTAGCAGAGTTCTCTGGTCGTTCGCATTTAGCTGAAAACATTTAAATTTAAGCAAGGATGAGCATTTGAGTGCCCAGCAAGCAATATCAATTATATATATATATATATAAGCTGAAAGGATTTAAATGTTTTCTTCATACTATTTTTTTACAACAAGTCAACAGTTGTGAAGTATTCTGAACCGATAATAATAACATAACAACTCTCTTTCAAATTTTTGAAACTACATAATGACTATAACTGGGGTTATGGTGACATGCCATGAACATTGTTTTCATTTTCGAAAAGGTTAAACAGAAATTCATCTGTAAACCGTCATAACTTACGGGCACGGGGGGTGATCAGCCCGTTATGCCCTGCATTGATCAATACTACATTGCTAGAACGATATTATCGTTCATCCTTTGTCCGCCGGAGCGCATAAAAATTTTCCCGTGTAGGGATGTTCATACCTGTCTGGGTTCTAAATCAAAGGTTTTATCTTGTTCAACAATAATATATAATTCAATATATCTGTATACGGGTAATTGACAAAGGTATATCAACATGTGATTAAATACAATGATTATCCAAGTGGGGACACTTGTTTAACCACTTCTAGAAATTAACGAACAGAATATATATGTCCGAATTATCATATACTAACATGTTAATATTCAATGAGCTTATATAATATACAGTTCATAATCTGTAAAATAATAATATAGTTTAGAAACATTCTTACTCACATCCATTGCATAAAGAAAATGCAAAGGTTAGATACTTGCCTGAAGCGCTGCTTACAACTTATAATTAAGATCTATCGCTTATCTCACGACCTATCATTAATAAGATAGTTCGTTCGATTAGAACAACATACTATAACACATAACACTGCTTATTGCAGTCAACACATAACCTAATCACATTAGCACCTATGTTTAATAACCATTGAATCACAAATAATCACTTATACAATCAAAATATCTAAGTCCAGATCAGTTTCTGAAACATGTCGGTCTACCGACAATTTTATCGGGTAATTATCGAGTCTAAGACTCTATACTATAACTTAACATCAGTACGTATCAGTCATATTATTTTTAAATGACTCAATAAAATTTTAAAACATTTATTATAATTTATCATAAATTTTCAAACATTGGAATCATATTTAAATGATTTAAATACCAATCAATTCTATTATAATAAATATTTAATAAGTATTAAACTATTAATGAAATCATTTCCAAAATATTAAAGTTATGTATAATAACTCAAAATACTTTTAAAGTATTAATATTACCCTTAAATGATTTTTAAAACATTTAAAATCATTTTTAAATAATTATCATTAATATTAAAGTATTAATGTTCTATTTATCAAAATATTAAAAGTAATTATTCATAACTTAAAATATTTTTAATTCATTTATATCCTTTTTAAATAATTTTTAAATTAATAAAACCATTTTTAAACTATTTATTTAGTATAATTATTAAATAAATTTAATATCAATAATAATAACTTAATAATCATTAATATTAAATTATTAATGAAATTATCCTTTAAATATTAAAAGTTATATTTTATAACTTAAAATATTTTTAAACACTTTATTTTCATTTAATATGATTTTTAATATAATAAAATCATTTTTAATTAATTTACTTAATTCATTTAGTAAATAAATTAATTACCATTAATATTAATTTATTAATGAAATTTATCATAAAATATTAAAAGTCATTAAAAATAACTTAAAATATTTTCTTATGTCATAATATAATTTTTAATGATTTTTCTAATATTAAAACCATTTTTAAATAATTTATTTAATATTATAATTAAATAAATTAAATACTTTTAATATTTCAAAAATATTAAATATTTATGAAATATATTAAAAATAATTAAAAACTAATTTTCGGAATTTTTAATAATTTTTAATAATTTATTTTGTATTTTTAATAATTAAAAACTAATTTTTTTCTATTTAATAATTAATTTCCGAAAAATTTTAAATAATCTGTCGCTAAAGACCACCTATAACGACAGAACCGTCGCTATAGGTGTTCTTCATGTTCTTGATACAAATCCAGAAAACCTTGCCAGCTACCGAGTTGCTTAGTTTGACCAAGATTAAAACCGGGTGTATTGTGTTTTTGGGTCTGTTGTTCGACAGATCATGTAGTAAACATACACGACTACATGATACAATAATAAAACACATCATAACGTGCATAACCTACAAGATCTGATTGTCCAAAGTAGCTGTCAGAGCTGTTCTTCATTTTCTGGGCTACCCATAAATGAAGAACAGTTCGTGTAGCCATATTTGGGCTTGCACAACTTGTTGAGCTTGTAATGTTTTTGTGATCTAAAACCTGAAGTGTGTATACAACATGTATATGAAGAGATCCAGTACATAACGTCACTATAACAACAACATAAGAGCCATAAACTGTCCGGTCAAACCATGTCAGAAGCCACTGACTTGAGTTTTCTGGGTTACCCAGAAAACTCAACCCGTGAACTTCCGGCTTGGTTTGACCATCCTCTAGATCCATAATTTTTGTAATATAAGCGATCCAAAAGCATTAAACTATAGTATAACTACCATACTAAAACATGAATACAACAACAAGAACAAAACAATAACAACAAGCAAGATCTAAGCGGATGAACATGCTGTCAGAGCGTTCTGGGCAGTTTCTGGGCTGCCCAGATTTCTTCCGGTCAATGCCGGTCAATGCTATTTGACCACGAATAACGTTCAATCTAGACCGTATCTGAGTCTGATTCTTTATCCAGATCAAAGACCACGTATCAGACTACAATATCCAACACTTAAAACACAAAAATCAAACACATACAGAGATCTACAATGCCTGACATTTGGTTGTCAGAACACAAAATGAACTTTTCCAGATTTTTGAAAACTCTTATTTTAAGTATCTAGATGTTATGGATCTGCAAGATACCGACCCAGATCACTTAAATATACTACAAACAACAAGTTTTAACATAAAATCCTAACATCTAACACAGAATTTTGGATAGATTTTTCTAGGGTTCGTTTATACCTTCTTGAGAAAAATTTCTGATTCTCTGGCTTCTGTTTGTTATGGTTGATCGTGGGGCTAGTCTTGGGAACTGATATGCTAGATAAATTCGTTAGTTCTAGTGAGAGAGGGTCAAGGATGAGAGTTGGACAAAAATTAGTGTATCAAATGATTTTCTCTCTCCTTAAATCTATTTATACACTTGTTAGATGCATGAATGGCTGATGAAAGAGGCTGGTTGCTGTCATTTAGAGCATGTGGAGTTGGTAAGGTTGTTCAACAACTCAAAATATGGAAAGATTTGCAAGTTATCTCAAGAAAATATCCAATGAGGGGTATTTTAGTAAACTAATAAAATAATTTAAGGGTATTCTTGTCCATGACACTTGAATCTAGATTCTAATCACTAGATTTTAAACATTAAGGTTTCCTAAATAATTTCTAGGGTTTGAACAATTATGTATAGAGTTCAATAAAAATTAAATTATAACTAAATAATTATAATTAGGGTTTTTAAATAGAAAATTAGGGTTTTAAAAATATATTTAGGGTTTTCTTGATATTATTAGGTTTCCCCAATTTATGTATTAGGTTTCCTAATTAACATAATTATTTACTAAAATAATAATTAGAGTTATGATTTTAGCAATTAGGCTTTCAAATTAGAAATTAGGGTTTCTAATTTATAATTAGGGTTTCTAGATTATAATTAGGGTTTAACCTAATTAATCACTTAATACACAACATAAAACATATAACATAGTTATATAACAGTCTTAATCTCACAATTGATTTCAATTTAGAGTTTCCCTAAGTAAAATTAGGGTTTAACCAATTAATACTAGGGTTTTGAAATTAAACACCATAATTGACCAATTATCATCAATACGTACATGCAGTACATATTCATAGCACTGAAAAATTAAAATATAATTAATATTATATTATTATTCTCATACCTTGGCAATAATCCAAAATTAGGGTTTGGATACCATATTTGATTTATTCTTCCTATTTAACCTTAATAATTAAGGTAAAATAATTAACTTAATAACCTGTACTAAAATTCATATAATAAAATAATTATTATAATTATTCTAAAAAAATCAGTTCATATATTATTTAGATAATATATGATTATATATTTTCATGGAAAATAATTATTAAAATATTTCTACCATAAATTGATTATTATAAGTATATACTTTTTAATAATCAATAATTTTAAAATAAATTCATTTGTAAATAATTATGTAATAAATATATTTTTACTTACCACATAAATACATATACACATAATCTTGTACAAATCCGCATCCTTAATATAAAAAAAAAATTTATTCACAAAATTTCTGATTTATTTATATAGAAAATATCGGGTTGTTACATTCACCCTCCCTTATAAAGATTCCGTCCCCGGAATCACCGTTTTAAAGCCTATACATACACGGTCACATAGCGTACACAATCATTGTAAGTAAATCTCGATCAACTTTGATCGAACTGATCTTTAACTATTCACATGAAGCTTGTCTTTCTGATTACATAGAAAAATTGGTTTCTAACAGAACTCAAATTCCTCCTCAAAATTTCTTTATAAAATAATTTTACTATATATAGGAAAATCATGCATAAGAAAATAAAAAGGCATACGAATAATACCTGGAGTTCCAGTGCCAGCTGCTGCCGTATCCTGAACTGTCATGTTGTAGACCCTTGCCGTAGATTTTGTTGGCTTGCTTGACGAAGTCGGTCCTGTGATTGCTAACGTTCCACTGCCAGTGCCCATGTTCACACTTCCTGTCTCCACCCTCCTCTTTGGACAATCTTTCACCCTGTGCTCTGTCGATCCGCATATAAAACATCCACTATTCATCCTAGGATTGGGGCAGTTGGGAGAAATATGGCCCTCCTGTCCGCACTTATAGCAAACAAATTTTCCTTGCAAACACTCCCCCGAGTGATTCTTCCCACATGTCTTACATGGCACTATCTGTTTCTTAACACCTTCCTGTTTCACTTGTACACTTGTAAAACTGCTCACCTTCCTCTTACTATCACCACTCCTGCTCCCACTATTAATTTTCACCTTCCTAGCTCCTTCTATCTTACCCTTATTCTTCCTCTCCTTATTGTAAAGGCTCATGGCCTCACTTCCCTCCTCAGCTATGATCGCTTTCTCCATGAGTGCTGCAAATGTAAGAATTTGCAACACCGCCACTTTGTTATAGAGCCAGGGTTTCAATCCCAGCTCAAACCTTCTAGCTTTCCTAGCCTCCGTATCAACTTGATGCGGAGCAAACCTAGCTAACTCGTTAAATTTGGCGGCTTATTCAGACACCGTCATATTCTCCTGCTTCAACTCTAAAAATTTAACCTTCATCCTCGCCTGCATACTTGGTGAAAAATAATTTTCGAAAAACAAAGTTTTAAATCTATCCCATGTGACTACACCTTCTCCTGCCCTAGCCTGATTCGCTTCCCACCAAAAATTTGCTTCCCCCTTCATCATGTAAGTGGCAAAAGTAGTTTTTTGCCCCTCATCTACCCTAGCTACCATAAACGCTTTTTCAATTTCCTTAACCCAAGTTTGAGCTTCTACAGGGTCGGTTGTACCTCTAAATTCTGGTGGTCCTACAACCTTAAAGTCTTTGAAGTTCGCTAAGCGATTGCCCGGCTGGTTTCCAGCGATCGGTATTCCCTGTTGCATAGCCTGAGCTAACATGTTCGCAAATTGCTGCATTGGATCTGGTTGTTGTTGTCCCTCAACGTTGTTGACAGATTCCTCTGCCCTTTGATTGCGAGTTCGACGTCTTGGCGGCATTATCTGATTGAAAAAAAAATCATAATTTAACTTACATTCTAAACCTTATCACATAAGTTTAATATTTTAAACTTATTTCACCATTTCTCAAACATGGATTCATATTCATTTAACGAATATTTTACATAGCACAAAATGCTTTGAACTTCAGCTATCCCTTTATGACCACAAAGATCGGGATTTACAGTCTTGACTTAATACAAAGTTGGAAACATTACATTACACAAACATACTTATCATATGTATTATATTAAACACTCCTACACAACAGAACCTATACTACCTATTTATTACACCTTTTCCTTGGACATTCTCTCGCCTGATGACCTTCTATACCATAGACATAACATGCTCTTCTTTTTTAGTCAGGACAGTACGGAGTGGTATGTCCTTCATAGCCACAAAGATAACAAATTCCTTTCCATTTCTTCTTATTGGATTTTCCTAAATCATGGTCTTCTATCTTTCTTTTCCCCTTCTTATCCGGAGCTGCACACGATGTGTTGCTTGTAGCTCCCATCTGACCAATTTGGATTTTAAGCTTATCTTATCCTTCCAATATTTCTATTAACGCTTGACGCAACTGACTATTCAACAGCCTTTCTATCTCCCACAGCCTTTCCAGAGAAGAAACCTTGTTCTTCAGATTCTGTACCTCTGTTGATGCTTGATCAGCTCCAACTTTAGTGTCTGAATCGCTATCTGTCAGCTCCACCATCTCCGGATCTTGTACTACGTTTTCTACGATAACCACATCGTCTGAGTTGTTTTCATCGTGAGCCTCTATTTCAGCTATCGGCTTCGATATTGACTCCTTCTTTATGATCCGAGGGTAATCGAATCCTTTTTCACCTGACATCTACACACATAAATTATCCTAATTAGCATATAGTATATACACACAACAAATAAGAGTTTTATACAAGTTATCTTTTATTTAGTTTGACGATGAATTTAGTCAATTCATATCTTTTTAAACTCTATATATGAGTTATTTATATTTTCAACGTTTCCCTCTGTTCTAAGGTTATAGCCTAAGGTCTAGCCCACCTAAGGTTTCTAACCCTATAGCTCTGATACCAACCTGTGAGGACCCCAAACTCGGATACTTGAAACCCGAACTCGGTTCTTCACGATATCATTTCTATGAGCGGAATAATACTAATAATAATAACAATAATATAAAAGATCAAATTAATTTACATAATTATCAGAGTCTAACTCCCAAGTACGTAACCTTTAAACATTCATTACAACCCATGATAGTTAATATATATCATAATTGTCTTAATAACATTAAACTATTACATAACATAGTAATTCGTTCATTCAGCAACCTTCCCTTTTCCTTTGTTCTTAGCAGAGTTCTCTGGTCATTCGCATTTAGCTGAAAACATTTAAATTTAAGCAAGGATGAGCATTTGAGTGCCCATCAAGCAATATCAATTATATATATATATATATATATAAGCTGAAAGGATTTAAATGTTTTCTTCGTACTATTTTTTTACAACAAGTCAACAGTTGTGAAGTATTCTGAACCGATAATAATAACATAACAACTCTCTTTCAAATTTTTGAAACTACATAATGACTATAACTGGGGTTATGGTGACATGCCATGAACATTGTTTTCATTTTCGAAAAGGTTAAACAGAAATTCATCTGTAAACCGTCATAACTTACGGGCACGGGGGGTGATCAGCCCGTTATGCCCTGCATTGATCAATACTACATTGCTAGAACGATATTATCGTTCATCCTTTGTCCGCCGGAGCGCATAAAAATTTTCCCGTGTAGGGATGTTCATGCATGTCTGGGTTCTAAATCAAAGGTTTTATCTTGTTCAACAATAATATATAATTCAATATATCTGTATACGGGTAATTGACAAAGGTATATCAACATGTGATTAAATACAATGATTATCCAAGTGGGGACACTTGTTTAACCACTTCTAGAAATTAACGAACAGAATATATATGTCCGAATTATCATATACTAACATGTTGATATTCAATGAGCTTATATAATATACAGTTCATAATCTGTAAAATAATAATATAGTTTAGAAACATTCTTACTCACTTGCCTGAAGCGCTGCTTACAACTTGTAATTAAGATCTATCGCTTATCTCACGACCTATCATTAATAAGATAGTTCGTTCGATTAGAACAACATACTATAACACATAACACTGCTTATTGCAGTCAACACATAACCTAATCACATTAGCACCTATGTTTAATAACCATTGAATCACAAATAATCACTTATACAATCAAAATATCTAAGTCCAGATCAATTTCTGAAACATGTCGGTCTACCGACAATTTTATCGGGTAATTATCGAGTCTAAGACTCTATACTATAACTTAACATCAGTACGTATCAGTCATATTATTTTTAAATGACTCAATAAAATTTTAAAACATTTATTATAATTTATCATAAATTTTCAAACATTGGAATCATATTTAAATGATTTAAATACCAATCAATTCTATTATAATAAATATTTAATTAGTATTAAACTATTAATGAAATCATTTCCAAAATATTAAAGTTATGTATAATAACTCAAAATACTTTTAAAGTATTAATATTACCCTTAAATAATTTTTAAAACATTTAAAATCATTTTTAAATAATTATCATTAATATTAAAGTATTAATGTTCTATTTATCAAAATATTAAAAGTCATTATTCATAACTTAAAATATTTTTAATTCATTTATATCCTTTTTAAATAATTTTTAAATTAATAAAACCATTTTTAAACTATTTATTTAGTATAATTATTAAATAAATTTAATATCAATAATAATAACTTAATAATCATTAATATTAAATTATTAATGAAATTATCCTTTAAATATTAAAAGTTATATTTTATAACTTAAAATATTTTTAAACACTTTATTTTCATTTAATATGATTTTTAATATAATAAAATCATTTTTAATTAATTTACTTAATTCATTTAGTAAATAAATTAATTACCATTAATATTAATTTATTAATGAAATTTATCATAAAATATTAAAAGTCATTAAAAATAACTTAAAATATTTTCTTATATCATAATATAATTTTTAATGATTTTTCTAATATTAAAATCATTTTTAAATAATTTATTTAATATTATAATTAAATAAATTAAATACTTTTAATATTTCAAAAATATTAAATATTTATGAAATATATTAAAAATAATTAAAAACTAATTTTCGGAATTTTTAATAATTTTTAATAATTTATTTTGTATTTTTAATAATTAAAAACTAATTTTTTTCTATTTAATAATTAATTTCCGAAAAATATTAAATAATCTGTCGCTAAAGACCACCTATAACGACAGAACCGTCGCTGTAGGTGTTCTTCATGTTCTTGATACAAATCCAGAAAACCTTGCCAGCTACCGATTTGCTTAGTTTGACCAAGATTAAAACCGAGTGTATTGTGTTTTTGGGTCTGTTGTTCGACAGATCATGTAGTAAACATACACGACTACATGATACAATAATAAAACACATCATAACGTGCATAACCTACAAGATCTGATTGTCCAAAGTAGCTGTCAGAGCTGTTCTTCATTTTCTGGGCTACCCATAAATGAAGAACAGTTCGTGTAGCCATATTTGGGCTTGCACAACTTGTTGAGCTTGTAATGTTTTTGTGATCTAAAACCTGAAGTGTGTATACAACATGTATATGAAGAGATCCAGTACATAACGTCACTATAACAACAACATAAGAGCCATAAACTGTCCGGTCAAACCATGTCAGAAGCCACTGACTTGAGTTTTCTGGGTTACCTAGAAAACTCAACCCGTGAACTTCCGGCTTGGTTTGACCATCCTCTAGATCCATAATTTTTGTAATATAAGCGATCCAAAAGCATTAAACTATAGTATAACTACCATACTAAAACATGAATACAACAACAAGAACAAAACAATAACAACAAGCAAGATCTAAGCGGATGAACATGCTGTCAGAGCGTTCTGGGCAGTTTCTGGGCTGCCCAGATTTCTTCCGGTCAATGCCGGTCAATGCTATTTGACCACGAATAACGTTCAATCTAGACCGTATCTGAGTCTGATTCTTTATCCAGATCAAAGACCACGTATCAGACTACAATATCCAACACTTAAAACACAAAAATCAAACACATACAGAGATCTACAATGCCTGACATTTGGTTGTCAGAACACAAAATGAACTTTTCCAGATTTTTGAAAACTCTTATTTTAAGTATCTAGATGTTATGGATCTGCAAGATACCGACCCAGATCACTTAAATATACTACAAACAACAAGTTTTAACATAAAATCCTAACATCTAACACAGAATTTTGGATAGATTTTTCTAGGGTTCGTTTATACCTTCTTGAGAAAAATTTCTGATTCTCTGGCTTCTGTTTGTTATGGTTGATCGTGGGGCTAGTCTTGGGAACTGATATGCTAGATAAATTCGTTAGTTCTAGTGAGAGAGGGTCAAGGATGAGAGTTGGACAAAAATTAGTGTATCAAATGATTTTCTCTCTCCTTAAATCTATTTATACACTTGTTAGATGCATGAATGGCTGATGAAAGAGGCTGGTTGCTGTCATTTAGAGCATGTGGAGTTGGTAAGGTTGTTCAACAACTCAAAATATGGAAAGATTTGCAAGTTATCTCAAGAAAATATCCAATGAGGGGTATTTTAGTAAACTAATAAAATAATTTAAGGGTATTCTTGTCCATGACACTTGAATCTAGATTCTAATCACTAGATTTTAAACATTAAGGTTTCCTAAATAATTTCTAGGGTTTGAACAATTATGTATGGAGTTCAATAAAAATTAAATTATAACTAAATAATTATAATTAGGGTTTTTAAATAGAAAATTAGGGTTTTAAAAATATATTTAGGGTTTTCTTGATATTATTAGGTTTCCCCAATTTATGTATTAGGTTTCCTAATTAACATAATTATTTACTAAAATAATAATTAGAGTTATGATTTTAGCAATTAGGCTTTCAAATTAGAAATTAGGGTTTCTAATTTACAATTAGGGTTTCTAGATTATAATTAGGGTTTAACCTAATTAATCACTTAATACACAACATAAAACATATAACATAGTTATATAACAGTCTTAAGCTCACAATTGATTTCAATTTAGAGTTTCCCTAAGTAAAATTAGGGTTTAACCAATTAATACTAGGGTTTTGAAATTAAACACCATAATTGACCAATTATCATCAATACGTACATGCAGTACATATTCATAGCACTGAAAAATTAAAATATAATTAATATTATATTATTATTCTCATACCTTGGCAATAATCCAAAATTAGGGTTTGGATACCATATTTGATTTATTCTTCCTATTTAACCTTAATAATTAAGGTAAAATAATTAACTTAATAACCTGTACTAAAATTCATATAATAAAATAATTATTATAATTATTCTAAAAAAATCAGTTCATATATTATTTAGATAATATATGATTATATATTTTCATGGAAAATAATTTTAAAATATTTCTACCATAAATTGATTATTATAAGTATATACTTTTTAATAATCAATAATTTTAAAATAAATTCATTTGTAAATAATTATGTAATAAATATATTTTTACTTACCACATAAATACATATACACATAATCTTGTACAAATCTTCATCCTTAATATAAAAAAAAAATTTATTCACAAAATTTCTGATTTATTTATATAGAAAATATCGGGTTGTTACATTCACCCTCCCTTATAAAGATTCCGTCCCCGGAATCACCGTTTTAAAGCCTATACATACACGGTCACATAGCGTACATAATCATTGTAAGTAAATCTCGATCAACTTTGATCAAACTGATCTTTAACTATTCACATGAAGCTTGTCTTTCTGATTACACAGAAAAATTGGTTTCTAACAGAACTCAAATTCCTCCTCAAAATTTCTTTATAAAATAATTTTACTATATATAGGAAAATCATGCATAAGAAAATAAAAAGGCATACGAATAATACCTGGAGTTCCGGTGCCAGCTACTGCCGTATCCTGAACTGTCATATTGTAGACCCTTGCCGTAGATTTTGTTGGCTTGCTTGACGAAGTCGGTCCTGTGATTGCTAACGTTCCACTGCCAGTGCCCATGTTCACACTTCCTGTCTCCACCCTCCTCTTTGGACAATCTTTCACCCTGTGCTCTGTCGATCCGCATATAAAACATCCACTATTCATCCTAGGATTGGGGCAGTTGGGAGAAATATGACCCTCCTGTTCGCACTTATAGCAAACAAATTTTCCTTGCAAACACTCCCCCGAGTGATTCTTCCCACATGTCTTACATGGCACTATCTGTTTCTTAACACCTTCCTGTTTCACTTGTACACTTGTAAAACTGCTCACCTTCCTCTTACTATCACCACTCCTGCTCCCACTATTAATTTTCACCTTCCTAGCTCCTTCTATCTTACCCTTATTCTTCCTCTCCTTATTGTAAAGGCTCATGGCCTCACTTCCCTCCTCAGCTATGATCGCTTTCTCCATGAGTGCTGCAAATGTAAGAATTTGCAACACCGCCACTTTGTTATAGAGCCAGGGTTTCAATCCCAGCTCAAACCTTCTAGCTTTCCTAGCCTCCGTATCAACTTGATGCGGAGCAAACCTAGCTAACTCGTTAAATTTGGCGGCTTATTCAGACACCGTCATATTCTCCTGCTTCAACTCTAAAAATTTAACCTTCATCCTCGCCTGCATACTTGGTGAAAAATAATTTTCGAAAAACAAAGTTTTAAATCTATCCCATGTGACTACACCTTCTCCTGCCCTAGCCTGATTCGCTTCCCACCAAAAATTTGCTTCCCCCTTCATCATGTAAGTGGCAAAAGTAGTTTTCTGCCCCTCATCTACCCTAGCTACCATAAACGCTTTTTCAATTTCCTTAACCCAAGTTTGAGCTTCTACAGGGTCGGTTGTACCTCTAAATTCTGGTGGTCCTACAACTTTAAAGTCTTTGAAGTTCGCTAAGCGATTGCCCGGCTGGTTTCCAGCGATCGGTATTCCCTGTTGCATAGCCTGAGCTAACATGTTCGCAAATTGCTGCATTGGATCTGGTTGTTGTTGTCCCTCAACGTTGTTGACAGATTCCTCTACCCTTTGATTGCGAGTTCGACGTCTTGGCGGCATTATCTGATTGAAAAAAAAATCATAATTTAACTTACATTCTAAACCTTATCACATAAGTTTAATATTTTAAACTTATTTTACCATTTCTCAAACATAGATTCATATTCATTTAACGAATATTTTACATAGCACAAAATGCTTTGAACTTCAGCTATCCCATTATGACCACAAAGATCGGGATTTACAGTCTTGACTTAATACAAAGTTGGAAACATTACATTACACAAACATACTTATCATATGTATTATATTAAACACTCCTACACAACAGAACCTATACTACCTATTTATTACACCTTTTCCTTGGACATTCTCTCGCCTGATGACCTTCTATACCACAGACATAACATGCTCTTTTTTTTTAGTCAGGACAGTACGGAGTGGTATGTCCTTCATAGCCACAAAGATAACAAATTCCTTTCCATTTCTTCTTATTGGATTTTCCTAAATCATGGTCTTCTATCTTTCTTTTCCCCTTCTTATCCGGAGCTGCACACGATGTGTTGCTTGTAGCTCCCATCTGACCAATTTGGATTTTAAGCTTATCTTATCCTTCCAATATTTCTATTAACGCTTGACGCAACTGACTATTCAACAGCCTTTCTATCTCCCACAGCCTTTCCAGAGAAGAAACCTTGTTCTTCAGATTCTGTACCACTGTTGATGCTTGATCAGCTCCAACTTTAGTGTCTGAATCGCTATCTGTCAGCTCCACCATCTCCGGATCTTGTACTACGTTTTCTACGATAACCACATCGTCTGAGTTGTTTTCATCGTGAGCCTCTATTTCAGCTATCGGCTTCGATATTGACTCCTTCTTTACGATCCGAGGGTAATCGAATCCTTTTTCACCTGACATCTACACACATAAATTATCCTAATTAGCATATAGTATATACACACAACAAATAAGAGTTTTATACAAGTTATCTTTTATTTAGTTTGACGATGAATTTAGTCAATTCATCTCTTTTTAAACTCTATATATGAGTTATTTATATTTTCAACGTTTCCCTCTGTTCTAAGGTTATAGCCTAAGGTCTAGCCCACCTAAGGTTTCTAACCATATAGCTCTGATACCAACCTGTGAGGACCCCAAACTCGGATACTTGAAACCCGAACTCGGTTCTTCACGATATCATTTCTATGAGCGGAATAATACTAATAATAATAACAATAATATAAAAGATCAAATTAAATTACATAATTATCAGAGTCTAACTCCCAAGTACGTAACCTTTAAACATTCATTACAACCCATGATAGTTAATATATATCATAATTGTCTTAATAACATTAAACTATTACATAACATAGTAATTCGTTCATTCAGCAACCTTCCCTTTTCCTTTGTTCTTAGCAGAGTTCTCTGGTCGTTCGCATTTAGCTGAAAACATTTAAATTTAAGCAAGGATGAGCATTTGAGTGCCCAGCAAGCAATATCAATTATATATATATAAGCTGAAAGGATTTAAATGTTTTCTTCGTACTATTTTTTTACAACAAGTCAACAGTTGTGAAGTATTCTGAACCGATAATAATAACATAACAACTCTCTTTCAAATTTTTGAAACTACATAATGACTATAACTGGGGTTATGGTGACATGCCATGAACATTGTTTTCATTTTCGAAAAGGTTAAACAGAAATTCATCTGTAAACCGTCATAACTTACGGGCACGAGGGGTGATCAGCCCGTTATGCCCTGTATTGATCAATACTACATTGCTAGAACGATATTATCGTTCATCCTTTGTCCGCCGGAGCGCATAAAAATTTTCCCGTGTAGGGATGTTCATACATGTCTGGGTTCTAAATCAAAGGTTTTATCTTGTTCAACAATAATATATAATTCAATATATCTGTATACGGGTAATTGACAAAGGTATATCAACATGTGATTAAATACAATGATTATCCAAGTGGGGACACTTGTTTAACCACTTCTAGAAATTAACGAACAGAATATATATGTCCGAATTATCATATACTAACATGTTGATATTCAATGAGCTTATATAATATACAGTTCATAATCTGTAAAATAATAATATAGTTTAGAAACATTCTTACTCACATCCATTGCATAAAGAAAATGCAAAGGTTAGATACTTGCCTGAAGCGCTGCTTACAACTTGTAATTAAGATCTATCGCTTATCTCACGACCTATCATTAATAAGATAGTTCGTTCGATTAGAACAACATACTATAACACATAACACTGCTTATTGCAGTCAACACATAACCTAATCACATTAGCACCTATGTTTAATAACCATTGAATCACAAATAATCACTTATACAATCAAAATATCTAAGTCCAGATCAATTTCTGAAACATGTCGGTCTACCGACAATTTTATCGGGTAATTATCGAGTCTAAGACTCTATACTATAACTTAACATCAGTACGTATCAGTCATATTATTTTTAAATGACTCAATAAAATTTTAAAACATTTATTATAATTTATCATAAATTTTCAAACATTGGAATCATATTTAAATGATTTAAATACCAATCAATTCTATTATAATAAATATTTAATTAGTATTAAACTATTAATGAAATCATTTCCAAAATATTAAAGTTATGTATAATAACTCAAAATACTTTTAAAGTATTAATATTACCCTTAAATGATTTTTAAAACATTTAAAATCATTTTTAAATAATTATCATTAATATTAAAGTATTAATGTTCTATTTATCAAAATATTAAAAATCATTATTCATAACTTAAAATATTTTTAATTCATTTATATCCTTTTTAAATAATTTTTAAATTAATAAAACCATTTTTAAACTATTTATTTAGTATAATTATTAAATAAATTTAATATCAATAATAATAACTTAATAATCATTAATATTAAATTATTAATGAAATTATCCTTTAAATATTAAAAGTTATATTTTATAACTTAAAATATTTTTAAACACTTTATTTTCATTTAATATGATTTTTAATATAATAAAATCATTTTTAATTAATTTACTTAATTCATTTAGTAAATAAATTAATTACCATTAATATTAATTTATTAATGAAATTTATCATAAAATATTAAAAGTCATTAAAAATAACTTAAAATATTTTCTTATATCATAATATAATTTTTAATGATTTTTCTAATATTAAAATCATTTTTAAATAATTTATTTAATATTATAATTAAATAAATTAAATACTTTTAATATTTCAAAAATATTAAATATTTATGAAATATATTAAAAATAATTAAAAACTAATTTTTGGAATTTTTAATAATTTTTAATAATTTATTTTGTATTTTTAATAATTAAAAACTAATTTTTTTCTATTTAATAATTAATTTCCGAAAAATATTAAATAATCTGTCGCTAAAGACCACCTATAACGACAGAACCGTCGCTATAGGTGTTCTTCATGTTCTTGATACAAATCCAGAAAACCTTGCCAGCTACCGAGTTGCTTAGTTTGACCAAGATTAAAACCGAGTGTATTGTGTTTTTGGGTCTGTTGTTCGACAGATCATGTAGTAAACATACACGACTACATGATACAATAATAAAACACATCATAACGTGCATAACCTACAAGATCTGATTGTCCAAAGTAGCTGTCAGAGCTGTTCTTCATTTTCTGGGCTACCCAGAAATGAAGAACAGTTCGTGTAGCCATATTTGGGCTTGCACAACTTGTTGAGCTTGTAATGTTTTCGTGATCTAAAACCTGAAGTGTGTATACAACATGTATATGAAGAGATCCAGTACATAACGTCACTATAACAACAACATAAGAGCCATAAACTGTCCGGTCAAACCATGTCAGAAGCCACTGACTTGAGTTTTCTGGGTTACCCAGAAAACTCAACCCGTGAACTTCCGGCTTGGTTTGACCATCCTCTAGATCCATAATTTTTGTAATATAAGCGATCCAAAAGCATTAAACTATAGTATAACTACCATACTAAAACATGAATACAACAACAAGAACAAAACAATAACAATAAGCAAGATCTAAGCGGATGAACCTGCTGTCAGAGCGTTCTGGGCAGTTTCTGGGCAGCCCAGATTTCTTCCGGTCAATGCCGGTCAATGCTATTTGACCACGAATAACATTCAATCTAGACCGTATCTGAGCCTGATTCTTTATCCATATCAAAGACCACATATCAGACTACAATATCCAACACTTAAAACACAAAAATCAAACACATACAGAGATCTACAATGCCTGACATTTGGTTGTCAGAACACAAAATGAACTTTTCCAGATTTTTGAAAACTCTTATTTTAAGTATCTAGATGTTATGGATCTGCAAGATACCGACCCAGATCACTTAAATATACTACAAACAACAAGTTTTAACATAAAATCCTAACATCTAACACAGAATTTTGGACAGATTTTTCTAGGGTTCGTTTATACCTTCTTGAGAAAAATTTCTGATTCTCTGGCTTCTGTTTGTTATGGTTGATTGTGGGGCTGGTCTTGGGAACTGATATGCTAGATAAATTCGTTAGTTCTAGTGAGAGAGGGTCAAGGATGAGAGTTGGACAAAAATTAGTGTATCAAATGATTTTCTCTCTCCTTAAATCTATTTATACACTTGGTAGATGCATGAATGGCTGATGAAAGAGGCTGGTTGCTGTCATTTAGAGCATGTGGAGTTGGTAAGGTTGTTCAACAACTCAAAATATGGAAAGATTTGCAAGTTATCTCAAGAAAATATCCAATGAGGGGTATTTTAGTAAACTAATAAAATAATTTAAGGGTATTCTTGTCCATGACACTTGAATCTAGATTCTAATCACTAGATTTTAAATATTAAGGTTTCCTAAATAATTTCTAGGGTTTGAACATTTATGTATAGAGTTCAATAAAAATTAAATTATAACTAAATAATTATAATTAGGGTTTTTAAATAGAAAATTAGGGTTTTAAAAATATATTTAGGGTTTTCTTGATATTATTAGGTTTCCCCAATTTATGTATTAGGTTTCCTAGTTAACATAATTATTTACTAAAATAATAATTAGAGTTATGATTTTAGCAATTAGGCTTTTAAATTAGAAATTAGGGTTTCTAATTTACAATTAGGGTTTCTAGATTATAATTAAGGTTTAACCTAATTAATCACTTAATACACAACATAAAACATATAACATAGTTATATAACAGTCTTAAGCTCACAAATGATTTTCAATTTAGAGTTTCCCTAAGTAAAATTAGGGTTTAACCAATTAATACTAGGGTTTTGAAATTAAACACCATAATTGACCAATTATCATCAATACGTACATGCAGTACATATTCATAGCACTGAAAAATTAAAATATAATTAATATTATATTATTATTCTCATACCTTGGCAATAATCCAAAATTAGGGTTTGGATACCATATTTGATTTATTCTTCCTATTTAACCTTAATAATTAAGGTAAAATAATTAACTTAATAACATGTACTAAAATTCATATAATAAAATAATTATTCTAATTATTCTAAAAAAATCAGTTCATATATTATTTAGATAATATATGATTATATATTTTCATGGAAAATAATTATTAAAATATTTCTACCATAAATTGATTATTATAAGTATATACTTTTTAATAATCAATAATTTTAAAATAAATTCATTTGTAAATAATTATGTAATAAATATATTTTTACTTACCACATAAATACATATACACATAATCTTGTACAAATCCTCATCCTTAATATAAAAAAAAAAATTTATTCACAAAATTTCTGATTTATTTATATAGAAAATATCGGGTTGTTACACTTCCAGGGTTCCCTCTTGAAATATGAATTTGTCCTCCTGCAATGTTAGTGACAGGTGTACAGAAAATTTTGAGTGTCTACAGATGCCCCTCTTTATCATATTCATGCAATGCGATGCATGAGTAACATAAAGAATCCTAGACACTTAAAATGCAACAAGATAAACATGACGTAATATGGAGCAATATGATGCAAGTGTATAATGCATATGCATTGCTTTCCAACAAGCTGGGGATGATTGTCGGCTCCCTGTTGCTTTTGTCGGGGATTGGCAATGATGACCAAATTTGATGTGCATGATCCAAATCTTTGAGGATGTTGATGTTAGGGCTATCACCAAAGTCCTTAATCCTTGATACAGACTTGATTTCGAAGAATTGCCTCTTATGTGTAAGAGATTTATGGGGATAAAGCTTTGTCTGTTTGAGGATGTGTATAACATATTCCGTCATCAATCCTCCTTGATGACGTTGACCTTTCCTGGTTTGTATCGCCAGAGTATGTCACTATTCTGTAGGTTTTACTGCCAACAACAAATATTGTCAGGGTTGCCTGACCTTTGTTGACGTGTGAACCAACGGTTGATCACGCGTTGTAACCCCCGCCGGGGATACATCTGATCCTCTGTTGACGTGTATATTAACTGATGAACTCCCTGCCGGGGATAAATGCCAAGGCTACTTGGACTTTGTTCATGAGTGTATCAACTGATGCAATCATTGGATGATTTTTGATGCGACGTTGGGTTTACTTGTCAACGGTTGAACTGATATCAAGGTTGCTTGACCTTCATTGATACGTTGTAACCCCATCGGGGACTGACGTTGTAACCCCCATCGGGGACTGACGTTGTAACCCCCGTCGGGGACAGACGTTATAACCTCCGTCGGGGACTGACATTGTAACCCCCGTCGGGGACTGACGTTGGTCTTTAGGGTAATGTCTAGGAACTGGCGGCATTGGACCTGTGCAAGGTATTGCCGAATGTATTTTGTAACAACAGAGATCATTGGCATAGTATACCTCATGCTCGGGCGAATACCAATGTACAGACTTACGGTTCTATTTGAGAAGACCATGATTGTAGGCTATTCTGCTCAATCGCGTAGCGTTCTTATTCCTGATTTGACCTTTTCAGTCTGTGAAAACTCCTTTGCAACTCGAACTGAACTAGCCGGAGGGATGGGGCCAACATAGGGGTGCCACAGGTACACCTGCTTCAGCCGTAGATGGACCTGCGGCCAACCGTGGATACTAATATCCTGCAGGTTGGTCTCACAAGTCACTTTCAACTTGTATTACGAAGAAAAATCTGAGAGCCTCCTTCAGATCTACTGAGTTCGGACGACTTTCTGCAAATTCTGTCACCGTACAAATGTTCTACACTGTTCTGGTAACGTATGCATGTACTTTTTTCCAGTTTTTATCCATTAAAAAATGACTTATCATATGAAATGCATCTAAACGCATAGTAGTGATTATGTATGCACAAATGACTTGATAAAAAATATTCAACATAGTAAATTTTAGTGTTAAACCATTCTGAACATAATGATGTGAAAAAATTTAACTTTTGAGAAAGTCAAATTGGTACCTTTTCTACTATTTTTATCCTATTTGAGGACATTTGAGCATAAGGTAAGAAGGCAAAGTACTCCTAGCATTGACGTTAACCTTATGTGTTGAAAATTTTGATTTTTAATGCATATAGTATGTATATGACTGTGGGCAAGTGTGCTATTAAATGGCCACCTAGTCATGCCTATATGTATATGGATAGTTCTATTTACAAAGGAGACTATGGCAAATTTTTCCCAAATGTAGGAATTGGGTAGCCATGCATTTTAACTCTATTGTATGTTAAAGTAAATGCATGCATGCATGTAGTCATAAGATGCATTTAGAAAAGCTCCAGGTTATAAAATATCACACCCTTTCTGAGGTGATTTGGAGACTTGTTGTCCAGATATTATGAATCTGGATCAGTCAAGTAGTTCCTGTAGGACCACTTCTGGTGTACGGAGGAGGGCTTCTGAAGTGCCTCGACCCCGTTTCGTTAGACAGCCTCGTCGATTGGTGGAGGCGGTGATACGTCCAGTCCTAGTTGATGTGTCGAACATCGAGGAAGAGAAGGAGGATGTTTCGGTTACGGACCCCGCTCCTGCTGCACTTGTTCCACGTAGGGACCTCCCGAGTATTCAGATGGCAAACCCAGAGCTTCTGGGTGACTTGAGTCGACATCCCTCGATGTATTTGCATGCTAACGAGGTATGACGCGAGAACTTGATCTTCCTTCTTTCTTATTTGATGAGGATTAAAGGGTCTTGATGTTGATCTGCATTGTATGCAGGTTCCCGGCTTTACACAACCTCGAGGGAATTGGTTCAGCATACACTCCATGTATCAGGCTCTTCATCCCGACTATAGAGCAGCAGTGCATGACTGGGGATTCGAGGCATTCTTCTCCATCCTTCCCCGGCGTTGTCCCTGGGGTTACCTCAGGGCATTGTCTGAGCGGTGGTTTTACCAGACTCAGTCACTTCATTTGCTGGACTGTGAGGTGATGATGACGCTGATGGATTGGCATTTTATCACAGGTATGGAGTTTGGAGGGGCGTCAGTGCCTTGTATGGCGGATATTACCCCTATTGCCGTCAGATCCTTATTAGGAGTTCCGGCAAAAGCGCTCAAGGGCAGGACTGTCCGTGCAGGTCCTTTGATCGTATATGCTATGAGTGGGCTATTGAGTGAGCTCATGCCAGATGATGTTAGAGTCAGGGATCGCATTCTTCGGCGATTATTCCTGATGATCATTAGGGGCTGCTTCATAGCAGATAACTCTTCCACAGAGTCATTCGCATTGATCAGCGCCACACATCATGTGGATCGTATTGGAGAGTATGATTGGGGTTCCTACACCTTCGCCTATTTCCTCAGGGGCATGTGTATGCGCTCATAGGGTTTGGCGGAGGCTTGGCTAGGATTTTATCCATTTATGTTTGTGAGTATTTCTGTTGTTATTTCCCATTTATAGGTTAAGAGTGTTAACTGACAGCTGATGTTTTACCGTTGTGTTGGCAGTTTTGGGCCTATGAGAGGCTCCAATGCTTACGTCCGATGAGTGTGTTAGGATTGGATACCTACCCACGAGGACGACGATGGCATCAGTCTATATTGGTGTAGGTCCCTGTAGCTGAGGGTTTCACTCACTGCCACTTGCAGCTGGAGTTGTTAACAGCTGACATTATCACATGGATTCCCTATGCTGGGGAACATTTGGCCAATGGTTTTGAGGATGGGTACCCGACTGGAGTCAAGTACGTGATTTCCACTATGAGAGTTCCTCTCTTCACGGATGGAGGCTGGGAGCTCTATTTAGGAGAGCGTGCTATTAGGAGCACCACAGGGGAGATCCGTATACCGATTTTGCCTCCTGCCAGGCGTTATTGGCCTGTGTCGTAGTCACCCGTCATTTATATCCCATTGTTGGGTGTTGACGGTTTTGCATTATCAGAGGGTCCCTGTACTCAGGATGTATTCCAGCATTGGTGGTTCCCTCGCACTATTGAAGCCCAGACCCGCGCCACTCAGTTTATGGGGGTTATGGTTCCAGGATCCGTGATGATGACAGATTGGCTAGCCTGTGTTCGAGATCCGACTGATGTGACACATATTGATAGTTTGACCCGGCAGTTAGACCAAGCACATATTTTTATCCGGCATTTGGGCAGAGATCCGGCGGAGGCAGATTCGTTTGATCCTTCCAGCTCAGGCGCTGGCCCCTCAGATGACCCATTTGGTTTTTCCGGCACAGATCCTCCTTTGTATAGGCCCGATATCCCTATTGATAGAGATTCAGTGACTCAGGAGGAGTTACATCAGGTGGACAGGATTGATGATGTAGACATCAATACCACTGTCTTCTTTTGATGTGTATTCTCATTATTTCTTTTGATAGGTCTCTGTTAGCTATTGGGTGGCTGTGCCCCATTCTCGCTATATCTTTTGATAGGCCTCTATTAGTAGTATGGCGTTTGTGCCCCATTTCCCTATATTTGTAGCTGTACAGAGATGATGTATTAGATGATGATATACTTATAAATGTATGTACAGTTTTTCCATTCCCTATATCATATTGCCATCAATTATCTGTAATGCATGTATCATGTTATGCATATGTATGTATGTCTAGAGATATTCAGCATTGACCCCTGGATGGTCTTATGACACGGCCCGTACAGATGTCTTCTTCGATAGTTAGCCGTATTGATCATACCCCACCATTATTGGTGGTATCTGGTATGTGATCTTGGTATGATAGCATGTCACCATCAGACAGGGTGACCGTAGATCATTTATTACAGCATACTATGACCCTGTTGATGTTTCAGGTTCCCACAGGATTCGTGGATGGCATGCTGGAGCACTAGGTATCGGAGAGGCAGGTTTTCCGATTTGGGACCTAGGAGTTGATTTCCACTCTAGAGGAGTATACACGGTTGACGATGCTGCCACTGGACAGACCTTACATGCATATGGCTTTGGGGGACATGAGTCGACGGTTCATGACCCTCACAGGATTGAGACGTAGAGTAGTGAAAGATGAGTTGACATCTGGCCACGTTATATCCTAGCATTTTCTGTTTCACAGATTTGGCTCTGAGGATAGTTATAGACGACATTGCAGGGATTTCACCACACCGGAGGCTCATTGGCGTCTGGCCAGGGTTGATGTACTATTATTGTGCATATTGTCATATATCTACATGCCACTGTATATGGACGAGTTGGACATATGAATTATCATGGCGGTGAGAGCTCTCAGGGAGGGTCGTACCATCATACCTATGATTATAGCCGAGATATTGAGGTCAACTACATACTACTGCACTTATCCGACAGAAGTATTTACGGGCAGTTCGGTCATGCTATACGTGTTGTTTATATCATACCTAAGACCGATTGGCACTTTCAGACGGTATGGGTATTGCTTCACCCATGATATAGTCATGACATATTCATTTCAGCCTGCGGAGTGTACGAATACTGCATCTTGGTCTGCTTTTTTAGCTGGGATCGAAGACCCGTTTAGTATATTGTCGTGCTCAGGGCTTAGGTCACCTTACAGCTTTATTACTCATGCTTCGGGCATGGATTACATCCCTCTGGCTGGTTTGAGGGGTATGATTACTTACCATCCACTGGCTGTGATGTCGCAGTTTGACCAGTTTCAGGATTTTCATCCTTTCGAGGGGGCGCTGGGCCAGCGTTTAGCTTCTCGCTATCTTTCAGCAGAGGACCGATCCCGTGTGTATGCATGTTGGGATCAGCGCGAGATAGCCACTTTCTCTATTAGTCATCCAGGTTATTCTGTAGAGTATTCTGCATGGATGTAAACAGAGACTGCACTGGCTGAAGTAGTATCCATATTGCCGAGTATTGACTTAGATGGTGGAGAGCCCATGGAGGACATTTATTCTCACACCGAGGAGGAGTTAGGTATCGGGTTTCCAGCATCTCTTTTAGATTATCCCAGTACCAGCACTATCGTGATTCAGTATTCAGCACAGTACTTTGAGCATCATCTTCATTTAATGACCTTTGAGAGAGATCAGGCTAGATCCCTGATGTTGACTGCCCTTGATGGGAGAGACACAGCTCTATTAGAGAGAGACGAGGCATTGGCTCGTAGAGATACCGCTGTTGTTGAGCGGGATGAGGCCAAATCAGCTAGAGATGCAGTGATAGTTGAGCGGGATAGTGCCATATCTTCCCGGGATGTAGCCGTCACAGATAGTACTGCAGTGAGGTCCCTTACCACTGGCATGATCGCAGAGATGAGCACGTACATTGATGAGCACATGGTCACCATGTAGATGACTGCAAATCTGTTGCGTCATGTGGATATCCTCGTATAGGAGACCACAGCTTTGCCTCCTTATTCGGAGAGGGATGCCATGTTGGGCTTGTTAGCTCGCATATACACCAATTTGTAGATGGGCTTGTACTTTCCTGCATAGACTAGCTTAGCCATTTTGTCATGTACAGTTTATATTGTATATATCAAACAACATTATATATAGCAGAGAAATATATTTTTGATCACTTCCCTTTTAGATATGGTCTGATATCTGCTTGATAGTTTGCCTACTTCTTCATGGCTTGTGATCTTGATGTATTCTGAATTCCTTCTTGCTGGATGGACATTGAGTTGTCTCTGGATAGTTTAGAATGGATCATGGATCTTTGTGTGTCCCTACCATCTTTTCGGTTTTTTGGGACTGGTTTCTGTATGGAAATGTGGAGAGGAGCGTGGCTTTCTTCTCTGAGATTGACCGCACCACATATGGTCGCCAGTACCCCTATTTAGGAGGAGCCTAGTTAATTCCATCTCTTATGGATTGGTGTTTCTCTTTAAGGACCAACCGCAGCTTAGATGGTCACCGAATCTCCTATTTACGAGGAGAGGTTGGTTAATTCCATCCCTTTGGTTTGAAGCCAATGAAATGTGGTAGATTAAAGTTTGATCCCAGTACCGTTGACAAAGGTTTGTGTTTTGGTAGGGGGTTGGACCGAACCATGAATAATTGCCTACGTACTCCTATTGAAGAGGAGATCAGGTCTGCTTAGTTCGAACCTGGTGTAAGAGGTTCGACGCTATTTGTGAAAGGCAGATGGATGTAGAAACTTTATTGATGAAGAAGGTTGTAGAAGTGTTTTTCTTATTTTTTGTTATTGTGACCGAACCATATAGAATATGGTTGCCTACGTACTCCTGTGTATCAAGGTGATCAGGCTGACGTAGATCACCCCTCAGGGTGAGTTGAAAAGCATGATCCCATATGCAGGTCAGAGTGTGGGGAAGAGAAAGTTTAATCCTAGGTTGAGGATAAACTGTAGGTGTGAAAAGTTTGATCCCATGTATGCGTAGCCAAACTGCAAACGCGAGAGGTTCAATCCACGGTGAGATGACATAAGTTGTATGAGCGTAGAGAAGCCTGGCTGCTGGCTTGAAAGGTATGTTTCCCTGAGGGGCAAAGTGTGGTAAAGAGTTGTATGTGGTAAAGGGTTAAAGAACCGGAATGACTGATGATCTGATAATCCAACACCAGGATGTTTGCTTGATGGTAACTTCAGACATAGTACCGTTTCATGGTGTCTGAGTTGGTAAGATGTGGAAATTCATTGACGTCCATTTCTTGTAATCTAAGAGCACCTCTTGTCAATACTTCCTTGACAATAAATGGATCTTCCCAATTAGGAGTGAATTTTCCCTTGGATTGATCTTGGTTGTCAATGATCTTCTTCAAAACCAAGTCATGTTGTTTAAACTGCCGTAGCTGGACTTTTCTATTGTAGGATCTGGCGATCCTTTGTTGATATAACTGACCATGGAAGATAGCAGTGGTTCGCCTTTCGTCTAGCAGAGACAATTGGTGATACATGTCTTGTACCCATTGGTCTTCATCCAGCTGAGCATCTATCAACACTCTGAGGGATTCCATTTCTACTTCTATGGAGAGTACTGCTTCCATCCCATAGGTTAATGCGTAGGGGGTTGCCCCAATCGAAGTGCGCATTGATGTTCTGTTGGCTAACAGAGTAAGAGGCAATAAGTCAGGCCATCCTTTGTGGTTGGCGAACATCTTTTGCATGATCTTCTTGATGTTTTTGTTAGCCGTTCAACTGCATCATTCATCTTTGGACGGTAGATGACGGAGTTAAGATGTTGGATGTGGAATTTAGTGCATAATTCCTCCATCATTTTGTTGTTGAGGTTCTTAGCATTGTCTGATACAATCACCTCTGGTTGTCTATATCGATAAATAACATTATTTCTGATGAAGGCAATTATGACTTCTTTGGTAACCCTGGGGAAGGAGGCTGTTTCTATCCACTTAGTAAAGTAATCAATTATGGTGAAGATGAATCGATGTCCATTACTGGCTTTAGGCTCAATGGGCCCAATCACGTCCATTCCCCACATTGAGATGGGCCAAGGCAAACTCATATTGTGGAGTTCCCTTGGAGGGGCATGGATAGCATTCTCATGAATCTTGCATTGATAACATCTCCTAATGTGGTCATCGCAGTCAGCATTGAGAGATAGCCAATAATGTCCCGTCTAGAGGATCTTTTTTGACAAGAAGGGGGCCACTCATGTGTAGGCCACCGACTCCACCATAGATCTCATCCATGAGTCTTTGAGCTTGATCCTTATCCAGGCATCTGAGGAGACCTAGTCTTGCATCTCTCTTGTAGAGTGCATATCCGTTCAGGTAGAATTTCATAGCAAGTCGATGGATCTGCCTCTTCTCAGTAGGGCTCACCTCAGCGGGTGTAGATCCGTCTCGTAGATACTCCTTGATATGCTGATACTAAGGATATTGGATGGGAGGTAGCTCATCCGATACTTCTCCAATGTAGTTCCCATAAGCTGGTGCTTTGTGCAGGGTAATTGTGACGGTTGACAAATGTCCCTTGTCAGAGATGTGTATCAAGGAGGCCAAAGTTGATAATGCATCCGCAAAATCATTCCTACTACGAGGAATATGTAGAAAGGAGATTTCATCGAACTCCAAAGCCATCTTCAAAACCTGCCTGCCGATGGTAAGGCAGCAAATGTAGCTCTTTGGTTTGATAGATTCCCGTGGATTGTCTGACCACTAACTCAGAATCTCCAAAGACAGTTAATCGCCTGATGCCCATTAAACGGGCAAGTTTTAGCCCCACGAGACAGCCTTCATACTCAGCTGTATTATAGGTGCTGACAAACTATAATTTGACGGCGACGGGATACTGCTCCCCCGTACCGGATACTAGAACTGCTCCAGCTCTAGAACCTTCCGTATTAACAGCTCCATTAAAATATACCTTCCATGCTTGGAGTGTATTGTATTGATGCTGTTGACGAACTGTCATGACCCCTTTTGATATGTAGGTTTTATACCTACTTATCCGGTATCTATTACTTGAATTATTTGCTTAATCTCATATTTCTTAGTTACTTTTCATACGTTTTATGTTATTTTGTAGGCGATGACACGGCATTGGCATGAAGAAGCAAGAGAAAGAATTCGTACATCTTTTGGACTAAACTACGCAAGAAAATGTTATTAGGGAATATTGAAGGACTTTGAACATCAAGTTAGATGCATGTTCTTGGCTTGAAAATTGGAATTTACGGTAGCTCTACTTCTTAGCTTTCCGAAACATCTTGAATCATCCCAATCGGAGTTCGGATGCAAGAGTTATGGCCAAAATATCAACAAAGATCAAAGCTAAGAGTTGTCATGCTTGCCATTTACACAGCATTTACTTCAAGCTCGATTTCCACCTTGATCCAATCCGAATCTGCCAATCCTCAAAGCATTAAAGTTGTAGATCCCGTCGATATCTTCGATTTGATAGGTGGCAGGCCCCGTAACTCCAAGCGGATCAAAAGTTATGCGTGTTTTACCAAAGGACGTCGCAGCAGAAAAACAGGGCAGCGCGGACCGCGCTAGGGCACGCCGGACGGCCATATTTTCTGACTCAGTAGCGCGGTCAGCGCCCAAAAAGGCTTAGCAGCGGCGCTGAGCGCGCTAGGCAGCGGGAATTGAGTCAAATTAGGTTATTTGATGTCCAAATTGAGCTAGAATAGGATTCTTAGTTGCCTAACTTGCTAGGATGTCCATTAGAACTCTAAATACTTGAGTTTAACTTGGATTGGGAGGCTAATTCTATGACTTTATAAAATCCCTCTTGGGATAGATCTCTATTATAAAAATTCTTTACTTTCTTTCTTAGATTAGGAACCCTAGATTAGATTAGAATTGAAGATTGAAGCTATTGATTATCATTGGAGAATCAAAGTGGAAGCAAGAGAATGCAGATTTGTTTATCTCAATTCTAATTTCTTTTCTTATTTATTTGTATCTTTTTAATGCTTAATCAATTGTGGATGATGGATTCTAGTTTATTTATGAATTAAACTCTATTTTGAGATTACTATGGATCTTATTGTGTAGTTTACTTTGATATGCTTCTTTGTTAGTCTTATTAGCTATATTTGGATTGTCTACTATGATTTGTAATGAATTGCTTAATTGTCTAGCTAACAATTACCGTGATAATCTATATGAACTCGAGAGATGAAGTATAGATTTATATCTGATCATGATAGCATATGTTTGTGATTTCTGCATAGATGGAATTCATGATTCGTGTTTAGGATATAGATATACCTTTATGCCATATGTAGTCTAATAAGAACTTGAACTTAAACCCTTTTTAATTGTAATTCACATAGAGATATAGTGGGTTAGTTAATTAGGGTGTTCAAATTGATTCTATCATCTGTGGATTTGATTTGATATGAGTATGGTGCATTGAGAGATGATCATATTTTACTTTTGTGTTCTTGATTAACAATCAAGTATAAATAATTTGGCTTAACACGAAGTGTGTTGATTTAAATGAAACAATAAGTGAAATTGTAATCTCAAGTCTTCAATATCTTGTTTCATTCTAGGGATAGTTAGTAAAAGTTTATTTAATTATTTTAAATTAAATTATTAAATCATTTGTTTAAATAAGATTGAGTTGGTACGGGTTAGTACTTGGTGATTTTTGTTAAATAATTCTCTGTGGGAACGATACTCTACTCATTACTTTATTACTTGTTGACCACGTATATTTGCGTATTTTGCGTATATAGATTTTACCCAACAAGTTTTTGGCGCCGTTGCCGGGGAATTAATTTAATAATTATTTACCAATATTAATTTCAATCAAATTAGTCTTAATTTAAATATTTTTATTTTTATTTTTATTTTTAATTCTCTTCCTATATTTCTCTCTTTTCAGGTACCATGGATGAGTTTGAGTATCAATGGCCATACACGTTCTTGGCTCAACCATGGAAAACAGGGATTGATGGACTTAATACATCTTCTATAGAGGCAACTTCGAAGACGTTTGAGGTTTGTGCAGCCATACGGAGTCGAAGGATGGCAAGAATGACTCAGCCAAGGTGAGAGGAAAGACTTGGAGACCAAGAAAAGGAGATCGGCGAAGTTCTAACTTTGAGTACCAACGAATATGAACCGATTTCATTAGTGTCCCATGTACCTTCTCCGCCAAAGTTCAAGAATCCGGTTAGATTTGCAAAATCATGCCCACTTGGTAGTCATGTCGTCGGCGAAGCTCTTGTTGACATAAGAGCGAGTACAATTTTCAATCCATGGTGGGACGAGAAAGAGAAAATAGACGAAGAGCCCATTGTGTGTGATAAGTTTCCATACCCCAAAGTGATCACATACACAATGGAGAAAACACCTAGCAATGGGACGTTCTTGATTGAGATCATACCAAATCAGAGCAAGCTAGGTGAATTTAAAGCAATGGCTATCACAATTGGGAACCTACGAAAAGCTGCATTATTTCCAATGGATGGAGGCTTCCTCAATTATCGAAGAGGAATTGGATAGGGCTGACCAGATAAAGTCGGGCTTACGACGTTAAAACTAGCGCTACTTGGGAGGCAACCCAAGCTCTAAACTCTTTCTCTTTTAGTTATTATTTAAATCTTAGTTTATAATCTAGTTTAAATATGTGTGTTTTTTTTATCCGAGATTAACTACATCTATGGAAAATGTACAGAAAATTCAAGGAAAATCAGTCAAGTAGCTACTGCCCTTATAGCGTAGAGCGCGCCACAAACAGCGCGGACCGCGCCACTAGGTCAGTAAGGAAAGTAATTCACACCCTCATGAGCCCTCACACACTGCCCTACTAGCGCGGAGAGCGCCACCAACAGCGCGGACCGCGCCACCAGGTCAGACACTTCTACTTGCAGCAGGCGCGCTTAGCCCTTATTAGTCTTCCAGGCGCGGAGCGCGCCACCATAAGCGCGAACCGCGCGGTGACGACAGCTGCACAACACAGAGCCGTGTTCAGTCCAAAAGCCCCACCTCTCCATCTCTCCATAACAATGATACCACCTCTCCACTTCTCCTAATTCTACTACACTTCCTATTCCCCATAACCTCGCATTAATTCATCTTTACCTCTCCTTCTCCTTTTCAACTTCCATTCCCATTAAACCCATCCATCCCCAACTTCCAATCCACGTTGGTTTTCAATTTCCGCGCCGCTCGAAAATCCCAGACATTAAAAGTGGTTTAATTGCAATGTTTGTCAAGTCCAACTCAAGGGTGGTTCCCAATTTATTCCAATGTGTCTGGCCTATTCTTCAGACTTAGCAGACAAGGAAGTACATGCTGTATTTTCAGGGAAGTCCTCTCTTTTAATTTTTTCTATCTTAGCCATTGAAGACAATGTCTGTTTTAAGTTTGGGGCATTTTAGTTTCATATTGCATATAGTTAGTTATTTACATTGTAGTTCGTATAGTTCCATTTAATTTTTGCATTCTTGAAAAAAAATTGAAAAATTAATAGTTAGTTACTATGTTCATCTTGCATGAGTCCAGCTGTTTGATAGTTTAAGTTTATTTTGGTTAATGATGAGATGGAATTGGGTAGACAGGTATAGTACTAACTATTAGAGCTTTGATATGATTTCTTGTTATGAATTGAGTCTTTTGCTGTTTGAAACTGGTATAATAAGGATAGCACTGTAAGAACAACTTGTTAATTGATTGAGTTTAAATTGATACATAATGAGACTCTAAAGGATAATGCTAGTTTGAATGAAAGATTGACAAGAATAAGTTGTGATGGCTAAGGTTAGATAAGAACCTAAGTTTGGGGGAATATTTGGGGTATATAAGCTGGAAAAAAAAGGGAAAAGAAAAAAAAGAGTTGAATAAATTGAGTCCTGTGGTGGGTCGAGAAGAAGCGTGAAATGCACTCCCCATAAACACAGGCGTGAGATGGAGCGTAAAACGCACTCACTATCTATCAACCAAAAAATAAAAAAAAAAATAAAACAGGAAATAAGAGCAAAAAGCCCCCGTAGATGAAAAATAAAGCATAAGTATCCCATGTTGACCCTCGATATTGGTAATTGTTTAATTTTAGTTGGATCTAGCTTATTTTTGGATTTCTTGAGTTTACATTGTATGATGCCTTCGAAGAGACTTATTATGTGTTAAATTTAGTTTTATATCAGTTAACTTTGTTATGGAGCACACACACACTATATTAGTGATAACAGTCTAAGATTTGATGATTGATTGATAAGTTATTGATTAGTTTTGATATGATGTATTATCGTGTTTACTTGATTTTTTTCTAAGGCCGGTTGAATAGACTTCTTTCTGTCATTACTGCTGGATTCGTAGGCATGTAGATTAGTTGCATTATATGGCATTATTGTTTTGTGTTTTTGCTTGAGGACAAGCAAAGGTTTAAGTTTGGGGGTATTTGATATGTAGGTTTTATACCTACTTATCTGGTATCTATTACTTGAATTATTTGCTTAATCTCATGTTTCTTAGTTACTTTTCATACGTTTTATGTTATTTTGTAGGCAATGACACAGCATTGGCATGAAGAAGCAAAGGAAAGAATTCGTTCATCTTTTGGACTAAACTACGCAAGAAAATGTTATTAGGGAATATTGAAGGACTTTGAACATCAAGTTGGATGCATGTTCTTGGCTTGAAAATTGGAATTTACGGTAACTCTATTTCTTATCTTTCCGAAACATCTTGAATCATCCCAATCGGAGTTCGGATGCGAGAGTTATGGCCAAAATATCAACAAAGATCAAAGTTAAGAGTTGTCATGCTTGCCATTTACACAGCATTTACTTCAAGCTCGATTTCCACCTTGATCCGATCCGAATCTGTCAATCCTCAAAGCATTAAAGTTGTAGATCTCGTCCATATCTTCGATTTGATAGGTGGCAGGCCCCATAACTCCAAGCGGATCAAAAGTTATGCGTGTTTTACCAAAGGACGTCGCAGCAGAAAAATAGGGCAGCGCCGGGCGGCCATATTTTCTGACTCAGTAGCGCGGTCAGCGCCCAGAAAGGCTTAGCAGCGGCACTGAGCGCGCTAGGCTGCGTGAATTGAGTCAAATTAGGTTATTTGATGTCCAAATTGAGCTAGAATAGGATTCTTAGTTGCCTAACTTGATAGGATGTCCATTAGAACTCTAAATACTTGAGTTTAACTTGGATTGGGAGGCTAATTCTAAGACTTTATAAAATCCCTCTTGGGATAGATCTCTATTATAAAAATTCTTTACTTTCTTTCTTAGATTAGGAACCCTAGATTAGATTAGAATTGAAGATTGAAGCTATTGATTATCATTGGAGAATCAAAGTGGAAACAAGAGAATGCAGATTTGTTTATCTCAATTCTAATTTCTTTTCTTATTTATTTGTATCTTTTTAATGCTTAATCAATTGTGGATGATGGATTCTAGTTTATTTATGAATTAAACTTTATGTTGAGATTACTATGGATCTTATTATGTAGTTTACTTTGATATGCTTCTTTGTTAGTCTTATTAGCTATATTTGGATTGTCTACTATGATTTGTAATGAATTGCTTAATTGTCTAGCTAACAATTACCGTGATAATCTATATGAACTCGAGAGATGAAGTATAGATTTAGATCTGATCATGATAGCATATGTTTGTGATTTCTGCATAGATGGAATTCATGATTCGTGTTTAGGATAGAGATATACCTTTATGCCATATGTAGTCTAATAAGAACTTGAACTTAAACCCTTTTTAATTGTAATTCACATAGAGATATAGTGGGTTAGTTAATTAGGGTGTTCAAATTGATTCTATCATCTGTGGATTTGATTTGATATGAGTATGGTGCATTGAGGGATGGTCATATTTTACTTTTGTGTTCTTGATTAACAATCCAGTATAAATAATTTGGCTTAACAGGAAGTGTGTTGATTTAAATGAAATAATAAGTGAAATTGTAATCTCAAGTCTTCAATATCTTGTTTCATTCTAGGGATAGTTAGTAATAGTTTATTTAATTATATTAAATTAAATTATTAAATCATTTGTTTAAATAAGATTGAGTTGGTACGGGTTAGTACTTGGTGATTTTTGTTAAATAATTCTCTGTGGGAACGATACTCTACTCATTACTTTATTACTTGTTGACCACGTATACTTGTGTGTTTTGCGTATACAGATTTTACCCAACAAGTTCCTAATCTAAGAAAGAAAGTAAAGAATTTTTATAATAGAGATCTATCCCAAGAGGGATTTTATAAAGTCTTAGAATTAGCCTCCCAATCCAAGTTAAACTCAAGTATTTAGAGTTCTAATGGACATCCTAGCAAGTTAGGCAACTAAGAATCCTATTCTAGCTCAATTTGGACATCAAATAACCTAATTTGACTTAATTCCCGCGGCCTAGCGCGCTCAGCGCCGCTGCTAAGCCTTTCTGGGCTCTGACCGCGCTACTGAGTTAGAAAATATGGCCGCCCGGCGCGCCCTAGCGCGGTCCGCGCTGTCCTGTTTTTCTGTTGCGACGTCCTTTGGTAAAATAAGCATAACTTTTGATCCGCTTGGAGTTACGAGGCCTGCCACCTATCAAATCGAAGATATCGACGAGATCTACAACTTTAATGCTTTGAGGATTAACAGATTCGGATCCGATCAAGGAAGAAATCGAGCTTGAAGTAAATGTTGTGTAAATGGCAAGCATGACAACTCTTAGCTTTGATCTTTGTTGATATTTTGGCCATAACTCTCGCATCCGAACTCCGATTGGGATGATTCAAGATGTTTCGGAAAGCTAAGAAGTAGAGCTACCATAAATTCCAATTTTCAAGCCAAGAACATGCATCCTACTTGATGTTCAAAGTCCTTCAATATTCCCTAATAACATTTTCTTGCGTAGTTTAGTCCAAAAGATGTACGAATTCTTTCCCTTGCTTCTTCATGCCAATGCCGTGTCATCGCCTACAAAATAACATTAAACATATGAAAAGTAACTAAGAAACATGAGATTAAGCAAATAATTCAAGTAATAGATACCGGATAAGTAGGTATAAAACCTACATATCAAATACCCCCAAACTTAAACCTTTGCTTGTCCTCAAGCAAAAACACAAAACAATAATGCTATATAATGCAACTAATCTATATGCCTACGAATCCAGCAGTAATGACAGAAACAAGTCTATTCAACCGGCCTTAGAAAAAAATCAAGTAAACACGATAATACATCATATCAAAACCAATCAATAACTTCTCAATCAATCATCAAATCTTAGAATGTTATCACTAATATAGTGCGTGTGTGCTCCATAACAAAGTTAACTGATATAAAACTAAATTTAACACATAATAAGTCTCTTCGAAGGCATCATACAATGTAAACTCAAGAAATCCAAAAATAAGCTAGATCCAACTAAAATTAAACAATTACCAATATCGAGGGTCAACATGGGATACTTATGCTTCATTTTTCATCTACGGGGGCTTTTTGCTCTTATTTCCCATTTTATTCTTTTTTTTATTTTTTGGTTGATAGATAGTGAGTGCGTTTTACGCTCCATCTCACGCCTGTGTTTATGGGGAGTGCATTTCACGCTTCTTCTCGACCCACCACAGGACTCAATTTATTCAACTCTTCTTTTTCTTTTCCCTTTTTTTTCAGCTTATATACCCCAAATATTCCCCCAAACTTAGGTTCTTATCTAACATTAGCCATCACAACTTATTCTTGTCATTCTTTCATTCAAACTAGCATTATCCTTTAGAGTCTCATTATGTATCAATTTAAACTCAATCAATCAACAAGTTGTTCTTACAGTGCTATCCTTATTATACCAGTTTCAAACAGCAAAAGACTCAATTCATAACAAGAAATCACATCAAAGCTCTAATAGTTAGTACTATACCTGTCTACCCAATTCCATCTCATCATTAACCAAAATAAACTTAAACTATCAAACAGCTGGACTCATGCAAGATGAACATAGTAACTAACTATTAATTTTTCAATTTTTTTTCAAGAATGCAAAAATTAAATGTAACTATACGAACTACAACGTAAATAACTAACTATATGCAATATGACACTACCCTTCATCGGGGAGGTATGTCTCTAAGGGTTTGAAATCCCCTGTAGGTGAAGCGCTAGTTGATACGCAATCCCTTGACCTTTAATGAACTTTTGAGTCATGTAGACGATGTCAAATTATTGTAGGATCAACTGCCATCTGGATAGTCGGCAATTTAACATGGGTTTGCTGAACACGTATTTGAAAGGATCCACGTGAGATATGAGATGGGTTGTGTGACCATGGAGGTTATGCTGTAACCTCATGGAAGCCCATGCTAAAGCACAACAATTCCTCTCAATCAGAGTGTACTTGTGTTCACTACTGCTGAATCTTTTGTTGAGGTAATAGATAGCTCGTTCTTGGCCTCTATCATCTTTCTGTCGTAGTATGCAGCCTATGGCATTGTCACTTACGGACAGGTACATGAACAGAGGAGCATCATCTCTGGGTGGTACCAAAATGGGAGCTTTAACTAGCTATTCTTTGATTGTAAGGAAGGTTTTCTGGCACTTGTCGTTCCATTTCATGGAGGAGTTCTTCCTTAACAGCTTGAAGATTGGCTCACAGGTTGCTGTGAGTTGAGAAATGAACCTGCTAATGAAGCTGATTCTCTCCAAAAATCCCCATATTTCCTTCTCTATCTGAGGAATGGGCATTTCCGTAATGGCCTGGATTTTGGTAGGATCCAGCTCAATCCCTTTATGGCTTACTAGAAATCCTAGCAACTTGCCTGATTTAACGCCAAAGGCGCACTTGGCTGGATTCAACTTCAAGTTGTACTTGTACAACCTGTTGAATAGCTTTTTGAGATGGTTTAAGTGGTCATCCTCCTTCTGGGATTTGACAATGATGTCATCCACGTAAATCTCTATCTCTTTGTGCATTAAGTCATGGAAGAGAGCCATCATAGCTCGTTGATAGGTAGCTTCGGCATTGATGAGGCCGAATGACAACCGTCTGTAGTAAAAGGTTCCCCAAGGAGTGATGAAAGCAATTTTTTCATGATCTTCCTTAGCAACCATGATCTGATGGTACCCTACAAAGCAATCATAGAAGGAGTACATGCCATATTGAGCAGTATTGTCAATGAGAATGTGGATGAATGGCACATGAAAGCTATCTTTAAGGCAAGCTTTGTTCAAATTCCTGTAATCCACGCAAACTCAGACCTTTCCTCCAGGTTTAGGCATGGGTACGATGTTGGATATCCACTCAGGATATGTAGACACCATGATGATGCCAGCTTAAAATTGTTTCACAATTTCTTCTTTCACCTTTAAACTCCACTAAGGTTTCAATCGCCTAAGCTTCTGTTTAACTAGCTTGAATCCCTCTTTAATGGGAAGGCGATGAAGAACAATGTCAGTGGACAAACCCATCATGTCTTCATGAGACCATGTAAACACATCCTGGAATTGGGTTAATAGCGTAACCATGTCATTCTGTTGGTTTAGGTTAAGGTCTGAACCAATCTGGATTAACTTAGGGCTTTCTAAGGTTCCAAAATTGAAGGAAGTGGTTTGATCAAGGTTGGGTTTAGGTTTGTCTTTGACCCATTCTTGAATTTGTGGAGGCACCTCAATATCCTCATGTATTTCCATCAAGGCTAAATTCATCTCTACATCAAAGGTACAATCCTTGTGGAGAAGAGGCACCGTATCAGCAAGTACAGGCACATCTAAATTTAGGGTCCCTTGTCAACCATTGTAAGGAATGCTGCTCCAATTGGCAAGGATAAAGTTCGGGTGGACTGCATTGATAGAGGAGTTGTCGTCATCATCCTCTTCCTAAATGATGGCCAATACGTGGGCAATCATCGTCTGGGTGTATCTGTTTGTATGCTCATCATGGACGATGATGCATATGCCCGACATTATCTGGACAACATTTTGCTTAATTCTTTGTTTCTCTTATTCCACTGCGAGATCGGGAACAAAGATTTCTTTTGCTTTGAAGGGCACTGGCCTGGGAAATAGCATAGCCATCACGTTAGTTGGCACCTTTACAGGAGGTTGTGCGGACTCAAAGTTTGAAGGAGAAGATAAACGCCTCGTGGTTGAAGCTGAAAGAATCTGAGGATGCTTATGAGGATTCCTCTGACTAGAACTGGCAGAATAGTCTAGTCCAGCTATCCCAGTTTGCCTGGCTACTTGAATGGGGTATTTAATACCTTGGTGATCTTTACCCAGCCCTTGTCCTGGCTGATGACCCAAGGACATCATTTCCTGAGTAGCCGACATTACTTCGGCAGAGATCTTGGGTACGGGCAATGTCATTCCAATAGCATGGTACTGAGTATTGCTCACTTCCAAGGCATGAAAACTGACCGGCTCAATATCTGTATTAGTGTTGATAAATGGCATGTCCCCATGTTGAGGACACTCCGATTCAGCATTGATCGTGACTACGCTATTGTTGATAATGTATTTCAGTTGCTGATGAAGGGTGGAGGGGACTACCCCAGCCATATGAATCCATGGTCTTCCTAAGAGCAGGTTGTAGCCCGAATCTATCTCGAGCACGTGGAAAGATACGCAGAATGTATGGGGACCAATTTCGATTGGCAGCTCAATTACTCCGATCGAATTTCGATGGGATCCGTCAAAAGCTTTGATGACCGTATGGCTACCCCGGATTCGGTTGAGATTAACATTCATCTTCAACAATGTGGCGTATGGACAAATATTTAGAGATGAGCCTCCTTCTATCAATACTCTAGCCAGCATATATCCGGAGGATATGACCGTAATATGTAACGGCTTGCAATGACCGGTCCCTTCGGGCGGTATATCGTCATCAGTGAAGGATATCACATTGTTGTTGAAAATGTGATCAACCAAGTGTTGAAACTTTTTCTGTATCCACTGATTCTGGTAGATAGGCTTCTTCTAAAACCTTCAATAAGATCTTCTGGTGATCCTCGAAAGTTAGTACTAAGTCCAAAATTGAAATCTGATGTGGAGCTTCTCTCAAGCTTAGAACCACCTTGGCTTCGTGATGACCCAAGTGCGGAGGAATTTTTCAATCTTCTCCATGGGTATTTTCTCTTTTGATTTGATGGTAGATTTCATCACCCGTTGGGAAAGATACAGTGGATTTTCCTTCGACATTGTAGCAGTTGTATGTGAGATGGATCCTTCACCTTCTCCATAATTCCACGAAACTGTGTGCAAGCTAACAATAGGATATTGTACTCTGCATGGTAAGTTAATTGGCTCGAGAGCGGCCACTTTCAAAGGATTGTTGTTTCCTCTAAGTTGAATGGTTGGTATAGTGGGTGGCTTGATATTGTCATCAGCCTCTGTAGAGATAACAGCTATAAATCCCTTCCACTTACTAGGACAGATATTCTCACTCCCACGCAGCACAGTATCATTGTCTGCTAGTTGTAGGACTCCGCTGTCAATGAGATTCTAGATAAGGTGGCGGAGTGCCCAGCATTATTCTATGTTGTGATCGCGAGAATGGGAGTGATATTGACATACTCCATCAGAATTATACAGTCCTGAATGGGGGTTGATTGGAGGTAGAAGGGAATTAATCCTTCCTTCATTGATTAGCATCTAAAGGATTACCTCCATGGGTTGGCCCAGATGTGTGAATTCCCTTCTGTTGGTAAAATCATGACGAGCTTTGGCATTCGCTCTCTTTGCCACTTTGTCCTCCAAAGTTTCACTTTCTGAAGGTGACGAAGGAATATTCATGACAAGAGGAAGGAGACTAGCATGCTCTTGGCTGATTAATTGATGTGTAACTTGATGCTGGTAGGTCACCAGTTCTGCCAATTGATCGATCTATTTGCATAGAGCTTTCATCTTACGTTCCATTGTGAATTGGAACTTGGCATAATCACATTTGTCAACACCGTCTTTGGTGGTTTGAGATGACTCGCCACTGAAATTGGAACTCTGTCCATTGCTCCAATTTATCATGTTGACCTCTTCCTCTTTGTGTTGAGGAAGAGGGTTGTCTTGTACGTGAGGTTGATCTGGTTTGGTAACAACGATTTCCCCATTGTCTATCAAGTCTTGGATCTTCTGTTTCAAGGCCCAACAATCTTGAGTATCATGTCCAGGTGCCCCGGCATGATATGCACATTTCTTAGTAGCATTGAAACCCCATCCATTAGGGTTGGCTGGTGGAAGAAGATACATGATTTTCTTCTATGTTGTTAGAAGAGTAAGAATGTTCTCGAGGGAGTCCCCTAAAGGTGTGAACACTCGAGGGCGTTTGACTTCTCCACCTTTTGGCAATGGAGGATTTGAAGACAGAGCTTGAAAGGGAGTGTAACTTCTCCTTTGAACAGGCATGTTCTGATTGCCTTTTTGACCCTGCAGTATCAGGGAAATATCTTCCTCTTTCTTTTTATGGACCCTCCGGGGGTTGTTTTCATAATTTCCAGACTGGATGTACTCAGCAACAGCTTTAAGGGCAGCTAGGTCTTGAATCTTTCCTGACTTCAATCCCATCTCCCCGTGTTTGATCATTTTAGAAAATGGTTTACCGATGCCGGCTAACACTCTTCCATAGAAAGGAGCTTCTTGTACAATACAACAAAAAGGATTATTTCCGACGGAATATTCGGTCGGAAATAAGCATATTCCGTCGAGGTTAACCATATTTTCGATGGAATATTCGGTCAAAAATTCGATCGTATATAAGCAGGTCGAAATTAAGTCCGTCGATCTTTCAGTCGGAGATACTTAAGATCGACGGACTTATCGTCGACTGAATATTCGGTCGGGGTTACTATATGTCCGACTGAAAATATTCAGTCGATAGTATTCGGTCGGTGATAAGCATGACACGTGGCAGTAGGGAAAAATTGGGGAGTTATTATTTTCGATGGAAGTCCGTCGAGAATAGTTCTATTCCGTCGAGAATAATGACTGTTTTTTTAATATTTAATTTGTTTTTGCAATATCCACGGATTTAACCCACATCTTGTACCTGTACCTATATTCCAACAGCAGATACCCATACACAAGCTAACAATATAACCTCCAACATCACATACACATACACAACCTAACAATATAACCAATAACACGAATTACAATTACCAAGACCGACAATATGTAAAAAACCAACTAAATGATAAGTAAAAAGGTCAAAAACATCCCATTAATCTAAACTAATGTATATCAAACATCTAATTAAGCTAAATTAAACTAAATGCCAAGGTTTAAACTACATTAATACATCAAAAATAATGTAAACTACAAATTAAACGAATGTAAACTAGCTAGTTGAGCCCCCGGTATGAGGAGGATCATCGGGCGGGCGTCGACGCTGCTCTGGAGTATGAAAATCGCCACCATCGTCATCCCGCTCGTCAGTCCGCTCGTCACCCTGTTGATATAATATAATGCAACTCATTAGTCCATATATATGATTCAGTTAAAGATAACTAAATGAAAATTAAATTACATGCAGAATATATATTTGAATTTAAAACGAATAGTATACCTGAGCAGTCGAGGGCTGACTCAACATCGGCCCAAACGCGTCCTCGACTAAGGTAACCACCATCCGAACAATCTCGTCGCGTATCGCGGCCCACTGCTCCGAAGGGATACCCGTACTCTCGGCGGTGGCACCAGCTGCAACGTCCTGCGCAAGCTGATGGAGGCGAGAACTGCTGGGAAGGTCCTGATGATGGAACAGCGGATCGGTCTCAAACCTCTCCGACACCGCAGCCATAACACGCTGGAACAAAACATCGTCTAAGCCAGCGCCTGTATGTGATGGTCCCACAGTGGCTCTCGGACGCAGACGCTGGCTAGAGCCTATAAAAATAAATATAACATGAATAATATGACAAATTTTCTTTATTCATAAATAAGAAATAAACTAAAAATATTATACCTCCTGGCAGTATATATGCTGGTATCCTCGGTAACCCCAGCACTCGATACCGCCCGCTAGTACTAGTGGGAGTATCCTGAGACGCGACCCAGAGAGTCGTCTCCTCGTCCTGAGATAAACTAATCTCGGGTGGAGGGACGGTGGAATCTAACGTCTCAACATCGCCCCTAGCAGCCTGCAACTCCGCTATACGCTGGCTATGGATCTTCTCAAACCGCTCCTGTAATTTGATATATATACATGTGAGTTATATTGGTATCATCATATAAATTACGTAATATTATCATAAATAATATTTATTATAGTAAATGTATTACCCGTATAGCTAGTTCTGCTGGAGACATCGTCGACCCCGAAGTAGAGCCCTTCGGCGTATGGACTCTATCCCAGAACTCCATCATAGTAGGAGGTCGGCCCAAGTTACTCTGCATGGCCTAAATCATATACATTAAATAATATCAACTTAAATTACGTAATGTTGCAGTTTAATATTAAACTAAACTAAAGATAAATACATACCGCTTTAACCTCCTGAAACGACTGCGAGCCAGAAGTATGTACAACTCGCAGCTTGCCTCGATTCTTCTTCATCTGCTCTGATTTGGTCTTAAACGTAACATCATCCCAATACGCACACATCGCAGCCCATGCTGGATCTAATACTGCCGGCGGCTGATGATCTCACAAAGTAGTCCCGGCCGATTCTTCTATCGCCCGGACTGCCCTCTGTCGCATCTCGTATAGCCAGCCGGCATAATTCTTTGAGATGTGGGCAATGATAACGGCGTCACCATCCGCCTCAGTGATGCCGATCTCGTATCTATAGTATCTCTATCAAACAGACATAACATACATCTTATTAATTATTTGAACAATATGTAAATAACATGAACCTTGATTTAATATATGTAATTCGACTTACGTGAAACTCCCGCAACACTGTCACCATGAAGCCAGCATCGTAGCGTGAGTACTGGCTAAATCGCATGCAGTCAGTAGGGAGATGCGCCAGGCAGATGGCGTGTACGGTCGTCTTAGCGACAGGATCCATAATACTAGAATACAAAATTTATTTAGAACATTCTAATTGATATCATCGCGATTGAACATATACAAGTGATAGTTGAAACCTACACAGACGAGCCGACATCAATTGGAACGACGTCAAGCACTGCCGGCGGACGGCCTAATCGACCGAGGTTAGGCCCTCGCTGACGTCGACGTCTAGCATCTGTATGTTTAATATAGTTATGACATTGTCAATGAATGTATAATATTGTTATGAAAAACACGTTACTAATGTGATAATTAGAAATCAACTCACTAGCATCTGAAGACGACCCGCCCTGGGAGCCGTAGCCCGATCTGGAGCGGCCGCCACCATGACCACCTCCACCGCTATGTCGAGGCATAGTTGTACTACTGAAATAACAGACATAGATACGATGAAATTAATTAAATTTTATTGCAATTATTATATCTAATTTCGTTGTATAATATTTACAAAACACTAATTAGTGAAGTAGTACGTCGTCAAACCCGTCAGAATCAAAATCATTTTCATTTCCATCTTCTGATTCTGTCACTTCCTCTTCTGTATCAATTTCTTCCTCAGTATCATCTTCTACCACCACATACGAACTGACAACCACATCTTCCTCCACTTCGTCAACATCGAGTACGTTAACGACATCATCAACCACCACGTCGTCATTATCTAGCACAACGTGGCTGGGATTGCTAACTTGTTCTTGCAACAAGTCATCCGTACCATCAAATGATCGAGTCTTCGTTGTGACAACTGTATACCAGGAGGTTCTACAATTTACGACATTAGGGGCGTAGTACACTTGAGTTGTTTGCCTGGATAACACAAATACGTCATCAGACTGTAAATTCGATTTTATATCTACTGTGACGATTCTATTACGATCAACTTTAACACCCTTTGCAGTATCAAACCAGCGACACTTAAATGTAACGACCTTTTTAGCACCTGGATAATTGAGCAGAACCACTTCCTTTAATCTTCCATAGTAATTGGACTCAGAATCTCCATAACAACTTCCCAACACGACAATGCCAGAGTTGACTGATGTCAATTCATTCAAGTCATCAACCTTGAATCTATACCCATTCACGATACAACCTAGAAATGAACTAACGAGTTTGTACGGGCCTAAAATGACATCTCTAAAACGCTCATAATCGTTATCTTCTTCAACCCTTCTCTTAAACCACTGATGGAAATTGTCATTAGTGAATGCTTCCATCTGTGATGTAGTCAACCCCGGGTTAGAAGCTCGCGATTCCAATTCGAATGCGCTGCGTACAATAATATGGCAATTGTTTAATTATTTGATTACGGTATGAAAAATTCATTGTCAACTTGAAATAATACATACTTGATGTACGACGATACTTCAGGCATATTCAGAAGCACATATGTAGATACAATCTTTAAATCTTTATCGGTTAGGTAAGTCGTCGTCTCATGTCCAAATAGTTTGGCCGGATAAGTGAATACAGCCAACTCATCAGCACGCGTTTGGGGATCAACGACGACCTCATTCCGACTACGACGATTGTGCTCCGTTGAGACTACATCATCAAAGTATAGCAAGCAGAAGTTGACAAGCTCTTCCTCCGTATAACGTTCAGCTATAGAACACTCTACACGAGCTTTGTTTTTAACTTTCTGTTTTAATCGACGCATATACCTGAAATAAGATAATATATCGGCTAAAACAATATTCAGGTGATGATTATAACCCAAATGTAGGTGATATTACCTCTCAAAAGGATACATCTATCGATATTGCACCGGTCCTCCAAGCTTAAGTTCATATGACAGATGAATAGGTAAATGCTCCATCGAGTCAAAGAACCCTGGAGGTAAAATCATTTTGAGCTTACACATTGTCAATACTATATTTTTCTCCATCTGCTCCACATCACTGTACGTTATAGCAGTAAAGCAAATATCCCGAAAAAAATTTGAAAGTGCGGTAAATGCATCATTAATATTCCTCGGTAATACTTCACGAAAGGCAATTGGAATCAACTTCTGCATAAATACATGACAGTCATGACTCTTGAATCCGGTAATTTTTAACTGCTCCACCTTAGTAAATCGAGAGATGTTAGAAGCATAACCATCTGGTAACTTTAATGCACTAAGCCACTTGCAAATGTTTTCAACCTGTTGCTTGATAAGACAAAATGGAGCTTTTGGTTTTGAGTTGTTAGGATGAAGCCACAATTCCCGCCAGATGTTCATTTCCTCCAAGTCTTTACGTGATTTGTCATTGTCTTTTGTTTTACCACTCGTATCTAGCACGGTGTAAAACAAGTTCTCGAACACATTTTTCCCCGTATGCATGACATCTATGCAATGACGAAGTGCTAGTGTACCCCAGTATGGCAACTCAAACCAAATGGGCGAGTTTGTCCAATTATGAGCTTTACCGTACCCTATTGCTCTCAACTTACCATGCTCCTTCCAAGGCAGTGGAAATGTCAAATCATTTAGCCATCTCAATACATCGCTGCCCGACAAGCGACCAACAACCCCCTTCTTTTCTGTTTTTCTATTGAACTGTGTAGACATCTTTCTATAACTGTGCTCAACAGGCAAGAATCTTCAAGTAGTTCCAAAGAAACTAGTTTTTCACCCATAACGCAGTTGTGTGCCCTGCACATCCCCCATACAGACTGGACATGACAATTTACCATGGGTCGACCAACCACTGACCATCCCAAGTGCTGGAAAGTCAGTGATAGTCCACAACAAGGCTGCCTTCATCAAAAAATCCCGTTCAACAGATTTATCAATAGTCTGAACCCCTGTTTGCCACAACATCTTAAGTTCATCGACTAACGGTCTAAGGTACACGTTGATGTCTTTTGTAGGACTCTTATCCCCCGGTATTAGTAAAGTCAAAAAAAGATACGGATCCCTCATGCACATTGATGGTGGAAGATTGTAAGCTACCATAATCACTGGCCAAACAGAATATGGCTGACTAAAATTATTAAATGGACAAAATCCATCGGTAGCCATGCCAAGCCTGACATTCCTAACATCGTCGGTAAATTATGGAAAATTAGCATCAAAATTCTTCCACTCATCTCCATCTGCTGGGTGAGTAAGCTGGCCAGGGACGACGTCCCTTATCCTATGCCAACGCATACTAGGTGCAGTATGCGAAGACATGAATAGACGCTGCAACCTCGGCGCAAGAGGAAAGTACTGTAATATCTTCTTCGGAACATATTTCTCCTTCCCCCCACGTTTTGTGATTTTGTACCAAGGCAAATTGCATATATCACACTGCACCTTATCTTTGTCCTCCCCATAGTATAACATAGAGTCCTGCTCACAAGCATCGATCTTCTCATACCCAAGATTCAACCCCTTAACCATCTTCTTAACTTCATAGTAACTTGCGGGCAAGGTATTATCCTTAGGTAAGAACTCCCTGAAAATAGCAAGCAAATCATTGAATCCTCTCTCACTACAGTCATGCTCATTTTTGTAGTGTAAAAGCTTCTTCACTGCAGAAAGCCTAGTGTGCTTGTCGTGTTCAGGATACAATGGGGTCCCTGATTCAGATAGCATCTTGTAGAAGGTAGCTGCTGAATCATTTGGCTTTTGTTGATCAGCACTGCTTGACGCATGCTCATTTTCAGCCCAGTCAATATTCGTAGGGTCATACGCATCTACCAACATCTCCATGACGTCATAGTTATCTGACTAGTCTATAGTAATGTCTGACAGTTCTCTAAACTAAGCTAATTCCCCATGATGAATCCATACCAAATACCCATCCACAAACCCACGTGAATACAAGTCAAATTTCACTTCATCGGCAGTCTTCCATATCATGTTCTTACACTTGACACACGGGCATCTCATCTTTCCGTTCAGATCATTAGCATGTTCTATTGCTTTGTTCATAAAATTAGACACCCCGTCACGGTACACATCAACTAATCCCATCCCATCAATCTTTATCCTATGGTACATCCAACTCCGATCGACATCCATCTTTAATTGAAGAAAATACCCAATTAGATCAAGAATAATCATGAATGTGGTTCAAGCATGAAATTTAGTTTACCTAGTTTATATCTCCACTCCATAGGGGTTAGGCTTCTATCCCGTTCCTGGATGCGTCTCCTCACTAGTGCCAATCTTAAGCACGTTCCTACTATTTTCAGAAATTTTCAGCAGTACATCCCCATGGTCTCCAAGTACACGAAATAGACCAAGAAAACTTAGTCTAAGTATGCACTCGGAGAACATGTAGAGACACCAGCTGAAAGTTCCTCAAAACTTATAAAAACGCACCATGTGCATTGGCACCGACCTAAGTGAAAGACATAACATCCAGTAACAGTCCCAAACTGGAAACTATTCGACATTCACTCCTAATGAGTGAATGTCGAACGAGTTTCTAATTGTATTTAATTGTATTTTATTTTATTTTATTTTATTTTATTTTATTTTTTTATTTTATTTTATTTTGATTTTATTTAACTAAGTAAGTGCTACTCAATTTAATTATATTTATTTTGTACTATATTATATTAAATTAAATTAAGCCAATTTTTTTTGAATTAAATTTAATTTACTTTAATTTGTATTATCTTAAATTAAATCATATTTTTATTTTATTTTATTGTATTTTATTTAATTTTGATTTTATTTAACTAAGTAAGTGCTACTCAGTTTAATTATATTTATTTTGTATTATATTATTTTAAATTAAATTAAGTCAATTTTTTTAAATTTAATTTAATTTAATTTCTATTATCTTAAATTAAATCATATTTTTATTTTATTTTATTTTAAATTATTTAATTTAATTTATTTTCTATTTTTGTATTATATTATAATATTTAATTTATTTAAATTTTATTATCTTAAATTAATTAAATTTAATTAATTTAAATTTAATTTGTATTATATTATATCATATTTTTTATTTTATTTTATTTTATTTTATTTTATTTTAAAATTAGTAAATGTTACTTAGTATATTTTAATATTAGAAACTAATTAAAATCCATAAAGAAAATAAAGCAAGGCCCACATATATTGTAATTGAAGAATTCTGATAAGAATTCCGTCGAGAATTCCGTCGAGAATAAAAAATATACCAAAGGCAGTCCCAAAATCAGTCCTAATTGAGTCAATTAAGCATATGAATGAGTAGCCAATTTCATGAATACCCAAAATCAGTCCTACTGAGTCAATTAAGCATATCAGTACCCAAAATTTCCAAAACCTAAAATCAGTACAGAATTTTTCCATTACCCAAATGATCAGTAGCAAATTTTATTAATACATGAATACATGAAAACATAAATCAGTAGCCACAATACAGCACAATCAGTAGCTAATTTACGAAGCATTTATACTAATTTCCATTAATTTCCCAACTCAGTAACTAAAATTACACATATACAACACACTCAAAATTCAAAAATTAAAATATAAATTAAACCCAACCTTAAAGAGAAATCGTTCTGAAATGTAAAAGGCTGGTGCTCGGAGGTGGTGGTCGCAGGTTCTGGAATGGAGGTGGCGCAGGTACCGGTGGTGGTCTGAGGTGGCGCAGGTGGAGGTCGGAGGTGGCTCAGGTGGTGGTCGACCAGAGTGACGAGAGATGAAAGAGTGGTGGTGGCGATGTGTTGGGGTGTGGTGGTCGCCGGCTAATGTGTGGTGGCAAGGTAGAGATGGGTCGGCTGAGAAGGCGAGAAGTCATCTTAGAGAGAGAGAGATAGAGAGACAGAGAGTAGCGACTGAAATTAATCTGTAGATCTGTTTTTATTTAACAATTTCGACGGAATTCCGTCGACATTATATCGGTCGAGGATAAGTTAAAGTCGACGAACATGTTATCGAAGTTACTAATATTCTGTCGAGATAACAATTCGCGCTGGCGGGCTTTTTCGGCGCCTTTACTCAGACATATTTTCGACCGAATTTGGTCGTATTTATGTTATTTCTGACCGAATTAGGTTCGATAGAATATTTCATCGGGAACACTATAAGATCGACTGAATGTATTCCGTCGGAGTTATTTTCGTCGGAGATAAACCCTTTTCTTGTAGTGGTATGTCTATGAAGGTCATGACCATTTTTGATTCTGTCATGGAAAGAATAACTTGGGCAGCCAGACGTCTCCACCTTTGAGCATACTCTCTGAAAGATTCATTAGATTATTTCTTAACCTTGGTAATCTGATACCAGTCAGGAGCCATTTGAGACTGAAAGCTATATTGAGTGAGGAAAGCGTGTGCTAGCTCTTCCCAGCTATGGATCTTGGAGTTGTCTAATCTGGTATACCATGAACGGACTTCTCCGGTCAAACTTTTCTGGAACAGCTGCATTCTGAGCTTCTCGTCCTCTGCATAAGATCCAAGTTCTCCAATGAATACCTTCAAATGGGTATAAGGATCTCCTAACCCGTCATATTTTTAGAAGTCAGGAGTTTTAAACTTTTTTGGATAATGAACACCAGGGAATATACAAAGGTCAACATATGAAACACTCCCGTGTGCTCCAATTCCTTTGATAACGCGAAGGGTCTCTTCCATCTGAAGAACTTTCTTTTTGATGTCACCGGTGTCTAGATCTCTTGTGAGATGGGTGTCATCATGAATTTTGTTGGTCGTATCCAACTGCAATTCAGGTATTGTAACGACCTGGGCTCCCCGTTGTGTAGAGGATTCAGTATGTACGGGTATTTTTGGACCCTGCGTAGATTGATGTAGTTCTTTAAGCAGAACAGCCAAATTTATAATTTGTTTGCTTAATTCGTCGAATTCCTTGTGAGAAACTGGATGAAGGTCAGTCTAGTCGGATGACGACATAATTGGCTGTAGGCCTGCGGCCTTTTTGGATTTTGACCGGGTAGTAGGTCCGATGGATTCCCTGCGAAAGACTTGCATAGTTTAGTCTTTAGGGAATGTAAATTAACATACTATGTGATGTGTTCGTTTTAGGAATTTTATCATGCAAAAACGGATGTTAGGTGTTCGTAATAGCATGTCAATTTTAAACATGTGTGTATACACGTTTCGTCATATCTCTCATTACATGAATATGTCATGAATACTATAAGTAATGTAAAAGCATGAAGAGACTTTCCTCCGTGTTGGGTTTATCAGAGGCTGACCTATCTTAGGTTACTCTCGTGGCTTTTTGGCATGAACGTTCCTAAATTATCGCAATTTACTCGACGGGAATTAAATCCGGTCTTTCAACTGGAGCGAATTTGGGTGGTGTCTTTCCTGAGCCTCGTGGAATTAGTCTTCCTACGAGTCTAGTAATCAAACACCGACGGGATAGCCTCTTGATGGAGGGACCACACAACATACATTCACATACATCGCGTCTCACCGTATGAAAATGATGACATGTGCAAAGCACAAATATCACAAGCAGAAATGGTGTGAAGCACTAAGTGCAATTAGGAAATGCATTCATACACATTCATCATAAATGTAAATGCAACATCCACACACAAGCAGATAATAGTTTTGAAAAGATTGTAGTAGTGGCTTAAGTCCTCTTACTGGAGTCCCCAGCAGAGTTGCCACTTGTCGACATCGGGATTTTATTTGTCCCTTTTTGTTACCTATTTTTTTGTGTTCTCATTTTATGTGAGATTTGTTTGAAAAAACAAGTGAAAAAGGTCTGACATGTGTAATGTCGACGATTGGACTATAAGAGTCGCCAGTTGGTTTTTTAACTGGTTGTACCAATACAACCGAGAAAAGGTTTGCACATTGATCCAGTGATGTGACACTGTTAAATGGGTCTGTGAAACCGAGATTCATTTAGGGTCCGGGGACTTGCTTATGCGGAGGGAAGGTGTTAGGCACCCCCCGACATCCGTGTTGCCACGGTGACCGCCACTTTTCAAAAAACTATTATCTGAATGTGTGTGTGTGTGTGTAGGTCAATGTGCTGTTATTTGGAAGTAGTGTTATGCCTCGTTTGCACCTATATACAAAGGGTTTGAATTTATGTAAAAATTCAGTTTTAAACAAGATATAACAGTGATGTTTTAGAAAAGAGGTTTTTTTAAACCCTTGTGCTCAATAGTAATTGAGGCCTTTGATACTTCCATTTTATTTCGTATTCGACTGGATTAATTTTAATTTACAGATGTGAGGCATCTGTATGAAAATAATGTACAAAAGGTGATAAACTCCTCATGGGTATGAAAACCATCTGAGGTAATTCAGACATTGCAGATAAATTTACAAGTTGCTTACAGCTGAAAAGGTCCATCACGGGAACCGAATCTAGATTCAGTAGACTGAATCTGTGATCACATGATTCCTAGGCTCACATGATGACGCAATTGATATAAACGCAGTAAGCAATATATATATATAAAAGCCATAAATATATATATACAGACATGATCACCAACCACGAAGCACCTCTATGGGGGATCAGAAATGCAAATAAAGCTGTAAAAGCTATCAACCGCCACGGAGGAAACTCCAGGCGGGATGAAATATACAGGAAGCAGTAAAAACGGTCAACCACCACGAAGTAAACTCCAGGTGGGATGAAATGTATGTATATATATATATATATATATATATATATATATATATATATATATATATATATATATATATATATATTGTGACGCCCCCAAAATAGGTACATTCCACCCAACCCATTCTGACTTGTCAAAATACATGGTACAGAAACAACTACAACTCCATTAATACAATTGTCGTGCAAAATACGACAACACATAAACTGTGAGTTTAAATACAAATATTATATTCTAGACAATATCCACACTCAAATAAGTCCTCATTACAATTATTGATACACTATTTTATAAAATAGTAAGGACTACTAAAACAATTGTCTTGAACCATCACTCCACACCCCGACTAGTTTCTGCTATATTCTCGTCTCCTGAGAAGAAAAATGGAATAAAATGGAAAAGGGTGCGCTCAACTAGCCCAGTAAAGAATATTATGACTAAGATAATGTACAACAAATTATCCTTAATCTTCAACGGGGAAAAATCTAATAGAATACAATAGACAACAAGTTTTAGATCAACAACTGCAGCGGAAACAACAATTCATTAGAAGAGTTAAGTAGAGAATGAAATCTTCTATCATCTATGAATTTAAAAGTCCATCATCGATATTTTATCCCTGTAACATCAATCAATATACATCTTGAATCAAATAGTCATCTTTGCACTACAGGCCAAATATATTAATCAGTCGGTCATGATCATCTCAACACCTATTCATCTTTGCACTACGGGCCAAAGATATTCATCAAGAAATCATTCATATTTGCACTACAGACAAAAAATATTCAGTAATATCATCATTTAGGACTGAGGATGATGAAAAATATACTTTAAGGAAAACGAATCTAGTGAGACAAAAGAACAAATAGTAAGGATTCGTACTTCGGTTTATCCATGTTTAAAAAAATATTTCATAAATAGCCACAATGGAGTAAAATTCAAGAATGATCAAAACATGGATACAATCAAAGCTAGGAAACATAACAGACAATATTGGACATAGAGAAAAGAAAATTTAATTTTTCTGTGAATAGTGCCGTATTCGTGAATAGTGTCGTATACGTGAATAGTGTTGTATACGTGAATACTAATCCCGACACTACAAGGTAGAAATTTCACAAGAAAAATCATCATGCTTTATGAATAGTACTCGTGAATAGTAACTCGTGAATAGTAACTCATGAATAGTAACTTATGAATAGTAACTCGTGAATAGTAACTCATGAATAGTAACCCCGACATAAAAAGACAAGAATTTCACGAGAAAAATCTTACCAATATTTCGGCATAATGATATTGAAAGAATAATATCATTTATAAAAAAAAATAACATCTCTTACCTCAAAAAGATAGTACTTCTGACTATAATACAAGATATAGTGCTGAAGGAACTTGCACCGTATAGCAATACTCAAAGTATTAAAATACTCACAAAAATACGCTCGATATTATAGAGAGAGAAAGAGAGGGAGAACTTTAGTTTCTGGTGTGATTTTTAATTCTAACCTAAGTACCCTATTTATAGGAAATTACTTAGAACACCAAAGCAGAAAATTTAATTTAATAATATTATATATAAACAAATTTCCTATGCCCACTTCTTGAATCTAAATTCAGCAACTACATCACATGCAAGACCCACAATTAATGACAAAAATATTTTTCATATAAAAAATAATTAGAACATCCAAAAATCAATTATTTCGAAACTTCAGAATTTCAATAATTCATAATAAATAGCCATTTTATCAGAAAATTCGAATCTGGCAATTTTTTTATCAGAAATTCAATTCTGTACAACTTTGCAGAAGAAAGTTTTTTCAAATTCCAAACAGAAATTGACCGAAATCCACATACGGACAATTTTACAGGCTATAATAAAATTTCAGTCAAGAAATGGGTCCACCAACATGTTTAACATGTTTTAAATAATTTTTGTAACAAAAATACACTTCCTCCTCATATACTCATATATCCCACAGTCATTATAAAAATATCACCATTATTATATTATAATAATATAATAAAATATTATTTTATCAGAAAAGATAAAATATCAATTTTTAACAATTGTCACTTTAAAAATTTTCTCTATCTATATCCGCATAAAATCAATATTTTTCTCATCATATAAATCAATAATTAATTATTCACAAATAATATTACAAAATCACAGTACTGGCAACTAGGTCGTTCCTAGGAAAGAGGAGGCTTTCCAATAAGGATTTCTCCTTACTGGCGCGCAATTAGGTGACCAAACCTCTCCTTAGACAAAACTTTCTAGACATTGCCAATAATGTTATCTAATAATATTATTCAGATAATATGAATTATTGCTCCGATAATGAAAAATACTATGTAGTGACAATTATTGAAACAACAGTAATATAAAATATCAACGCAGCAATTATTGAATCAATAAAATAAAATACTGGACAGTAATTACTGTAACAATTATTGAGTATTGCCTTCTTACGTAAGAATCAATAATTGGTGCAATACCGTGTGCTACTGTACAACAACGCGTATTATTGTGTTTTAACCACCGGGTATTCCAACAGTATTAACGGTAACAACTACGCCATTATTTATAAACAACCTATACTTGTCGTTTTCTTCATCCAATCGCTTTCCGTTATGGGGCCCACACAAGGCTGCGCCGTCGTACGAATATTCTTCGACAATAAGAATATTCCACGACTAAACGAATATTCCCCGACAATAATGAATATTTTATAACCACTTGCTTACTTAAAATATTTACGCATTTTACCCATAACTAACCACATTAATAGAGGAAATTAAATGTCATTTATTAATAATTTGGGGTCTTACAACCTCCACTCCTTATGAAATTTTGTCCTCGAAATTGACGTACGTACCTGGTGTTTCGAAAAGGTGAGGATACCTCACTTTCATTTCTATTTCCAACTCCCAGGTCATTTCTTCAATAGCATGGTTCCTCCACAAAATGTTAACTTGCGGTATGACCTTTGTGCGTAGGACATGCTCCTCCGTATCCAAAATCTTGACAAGTACCTCCTCGTACGTTAAATCTTCGGCTATTTCATCTGGTTCCAACTCAATAACGTGGTTTGGATCGTCCACATAATTTCGTAACTTCGATACGTGAAAAACGTTATAAACACGCGACATACTTGGCGGTAAAATGAGTCTATAGGCCACAGTTCTAATTCGTTCGAGGATTTCAAATGGACTAATAAATCGAAGGTTTGAGCTTTCCTCACATCGTCGATTCTCGTTTTTGGAATAACAACTTCTTGCATCTCCTTCTTCATATTCATCAGCTCCGGTGCGTAGCTTGAGCGATTTTAACTTTATCGATTAAAGTCGATTCTACTCGTATATCATCACGTGATCCATAGAGTCTTTAACTCTATCTCTATCATTTCTAAGTCATACAAAATGGGTCTTTTTGTTAAAAATATCGTACTCGTAACCATATACGATTTTCTACTCAACACGTCAGCTACCACGTTCATTTTTCTAGGATGGTATTGGATGGTATGATCGTAATCTTTCAACAGCTCGAGCCAACATCATTGCCGCATGTTGAGTTCTTGGAAGCTCTTCTCACAGTCCTCGCTCCATTAGAATTTTATATCTTTACGAGTCAGCTGAGTTAATGGAGTTGCGATTTGAAAAAATCTTTCCACAAAATCTTCAATAATAAACAACTAAGCATAGAAAGCTACGTATTTCGATTACTGACTTAGGCTGCTCTCAACTGTGACTCATATCCCAATCTTGGATAGCACGTCACAATGACACCTATCAGTTTACTACCACACAAATATGGCATCCCCTACAGAGAGTCTGGCTTCGGTGTATTCCACAAAGGAAGTCACCAGATAAAGGCTCGGGTATCAAATTCTATAGGTGAATTTTTAACTCCTGAAGTTCAATAGGAGCCATTCGATATGAGATTTTATAAATAGGTTTTGTACCGGGTTCAAAGTCGATACAAAATTCAATATCACACTTTGGGAGTAAGCCAAGAAATTCTTTAGAAAATACGTCAGGAAACAAAATATTGTTCAAATATGACGTATTAAAGTCCATGACATGGGTAAGAAAGCTTGACATCCATTTTTCAATAAACGAATGGCTTTATGGCTTGATATGACAATGATTGACTTCAGTGGTTTGGTTGCTTAAATTTGAATAATAGGTTGCTTAGGAATATGAAAACTAACAACCTTACGAAAGCAATCAATTTTGCCATGATGAGTAGTTAATCAATCAATCAATCCCTAAGATCACATCAAAAGCAAGTATCTTTAAAGAAATAAGGTCAACAGGTAATGTGATGGTGCCAACTTGGATCAAACAAGATTTATAAACAGTGGATGTAATGAAAGTTTCTCATAACGGAGTTTCAACAGATAAGTCAAAGTCTAATTTTCTCCGGAGTCAAGTTTAAACATTGAGTATAAGCAGGAGAGATAAATGAATGGGTAGAACTGGTATCTAATAAGGCATAAACTTCGTAAGAATTTATAATTAACTAACCCGTGCTAACTTCGTTCGGGTTCCTCGCATTCTGACCAGTCACGACAAACGCTCTTCTAGGAACTGTTGACTTTGACTTGTCTGGGACAGCCTTCGGAGTCACCATATCCCCGCTGGACTTGGTTTCGTTACAGGATAATCTTGAGCTATATGACCGTCCTTTCCACAACTAAAACATACCTTGAAAGGTTGTGAACAGTTTGGACTTATGTGTCCCTCTTCACCGCATCTGTAGCATCAACTGGCGGTCTTTCTTCTCCTCTAAAATTCGTTGCTGGTGTTGGTGCTGCTGCCGACATCTTCCCGTCATCATTAAATCTTCTCTTCTTGAAATTTTCACTTGAGTTATTTCTTCTATTATCTTGGCCATGATTACCACCGAAGTGGTTACCATTTCTGGCATGATAATTTCCTCCACGATTGTTATCATTGTTCCGATGACCGTTACCACCTGTAATATTATCATTGAGTTGTTGGTCATTATCGCGCTCCAATTACTGAGCCCTATTCACAACATCTGAATATAAACAAAGTTTGTGAGAAATGAGGTATTGACGTATTTTGGGTTTCCAACCTCGCAGAAACATTCGCGTCATTCTCTCCTCATTATCAACCAAATGTGATGCAAATCGAGACAACTCGGCAAACTTAGTTTCGTACTGCGACACGTTCATGTTGTTTTGCTCCAGCTTGATGAACTCTACCTCCTTCATGTGACGAATACTTTCAGGAAAGTACTTGTCGTTGAACAATTCTTGGAACTTCTCCCAAGACATCTTCAGTGCGGTAGGCTGAGTACGCTTTACGGATTCCCACCAATAATCTGCCTCTCCTCGTAACATGAAAGTGGCGAAAGGAACCTTTTGCTCCTCTGAGCATTCCAAGACATTAAATATCTTAGTAATCTGCTTTATCCACGTCTATGCCGTAAGTGGTTCTGGCTTTACCAAAAACTCCGGCGGTCCTAACTCCTTGAACTGCTTAGCGGTGATCATCTGTGAGTTGCCAGTGTTTCCACCTGTATTTTGAACAGTAGTTTTTCTCGTTTGGTTTTGCATGAATTCTAGAAAGTTCCTAAACATATCATCATTCGTCATCTGCTCAGTGGTGTTGTTCACAAGAGGAACATTGCAAGCCTGTTGCGCGTTCTCCTCGTTGGTGAGCAAAGGTATTTCCATGGTCTCATTTACTCCACTATTAACATTCTCAGTCGACATTCTCAAATACTGCCATAAAATAAGGGTTAATTTAACAAATTAACAAATCACATAATACCCCTATATTATGACCGACCAACAAATAAGCTTAGGTAAGACACACTAGCGAAGGATTTACTCGTCTCTCCCCTCCTAGTTCTATTCCTCGATCTCCGCCAGAGATCATATCCCTAAGCTCTGATACCAACTGTGACGCCCCCAAAATAGGTCCATTCCAACCAACCCATTCTGAGTTGTCAAAATACATGGTACAGAAACAACTACAACTTCACTAATATAATTTTCGTGCAAAATACGACAACACATAAATTGTGAGTTTAAATACAAATATTATCTTCTAGACAATATCCACACTCAAATAGGTCCTCATTACAATTATTGATACACTATTTTACAAAATAGTGAGGACTACTAAAACAACTGTCTTGAACCATCACGCCACACCCCGACTAGTTCCCGCTATATTCTCGTCTCCTAAGAAGAAAAATGGAACAAAAAAGAAAAGGGTGAGCTCAACTAGCACAGTAAAGAATATTATGACTAAGATAATGTACAAAAAATTATCCTTAGTCTTCAACAGAGAAAAATCTAATAGAATACAATAGACAACAAGTTTTAGATCAACAACTGCAGCGGAAACAATAATTCATTAGAAGAGTTAAGTAGAGAATGAAATCTACTATCATCTATGAATTTAAAAGTTCATCATCGATATTTTATCCCTGTAACATCAATCAATATACATCTTGAATCAAATAGTCATCTTTGCACTACAGACCAAAGATATTAATCAGTCGGTCATGATCATCTCAACACCTGTTCATCTTTGCACTACGGGCCAAAGATATTCATCAAGAAATCATTCATCTTTGCACTACTGGCCAAAGATATTTAATAATATCATCATTTAGGACTGAGGATGATGAAAAATATATTTTAAGGAAAACAAATCTAGTGAGACAAAAGAACAAATAGTAAGGATTTGTACTTCGGTTTATCCATGTTTAAAAAAATACTTCATAAATAGCCACAATGGAGTAAAATTCAAGAATGATCAAAACATGAATACAATCAAAGCTAGGAAACATAACAAACAATATTAGACACAGAAAAGAAAATTTAATTTTTCTGTGAATAGTGTCGTATTCGTGAATAGTGCCGTATACGTGAATAGTATCGTATACGTGAATAGTAATCCCGACACTACAAGGAAGAAATTTCACAAGAAAAATTATCATGCTTTATGAATAGTACTCGTAAATAGTAACTCGTGAATAGTGACTCATGAATAGTAACTCATGAATAGTAACTCCGACATAAAAAGACAAGAATTTCACGAGAAAAATCTTACCAATATTTCGACATAATGATATTGAAAGAATAATATCATTTATAAAAAAAATAACATCTCTTACCTCAAAAAGATAGTACTTCTAACTGTAATACAAGATATAGTGTTGAAGGAACTTGCCACTTATAGCAATACTCAAAGTATTAAAATACTCACAAAAATACGCTCGATATTATAGAGAAAGAAAGAGAGGGAGAACTTTAGTTTCTGGTGTGATTTTTAATTCTAACCTAAGCACCCTATTTATAGGAAATTGCTTAGAACACCAAAGTAGAAAATTTAATATAATAATATTATATATAAACAAATTTCCTACGCCCACTTCTTGAATCTGAATTCAGCAACTACATCACATGCAAGACCCACAATTTATGACAAAAACGTTTTTCATTTAAAAAATAATTATAACTTTCAAAAATCAATTATTTCGGAACTTCGAAACTTCAATAATTCATAATAAATAGCCTTTTTATCAGAAAATTCGAATCTGGCGATTTTTTATGGGAAATTAAATTCTCTACAATTTTGTAAAAGAAAGTTTTTCCAAATTTCAAACAGAAATTGACCGAAATTCACATACAGACGATTTTACAGGCTATAATAAAATTTCAATCAAGAAATGAGTCCACCAACATGTTTAACATGTTTTAAACAATTTTTGAAACAAAAATACTATTCCTCCTCATATACTCATATATCCCACATTCATTGTAAAAATATCACCATTATTATATTATAATAATATAATTAAATAATATTTTATCAAAAAAGATAAAATATCAATTTTTAACAATTGTCACTTTAAAAATTTTCTCCATCTATATCCACATAAAATCAATATTTTCCTCATCATATTAATTAATAATTAATTATTCACAAATAATATTACAGAATCACAGTATTGGCAACCAGGCCATTCCCAGGAAAGAGGGGGCTTTTCAATAAGGATTTCTCCTTACTGGCGCGCAATTAGGTGACCAAACCTCTCCTTAGACAGAACTTTCTAGACATTGCCAATAATGTTATCTAATAATATTATTCAGATAATATGAATTATTGCTCCGATAATGAAAAATACTATGTAGTGACAATTATTGAAACAACAGTAATATAAAATATCAACGCAGCAATTATTGAATCAATAAAATAAAATACTGAACAATAATTACTGTAACAATTATTGAGTAGTGCCTTCTTACATAAGAATCAATAATTGGTGCAATACCATATGCTACTGTGCAACAACGCGTATTACTGTGTTTTAACCACCGGGTATTTCAACAGTATTAACGTTAACAACTACGCCGTTATTTATAAACAACTTATACTTGTCATTTTCTTCATCCAATCGCTTTTCGTTATGGGGCCCACACAAGGCTGAGCCATCGTATGAATATTCTCCGACAACAAGAATATTCCACAACCAAACGAATATTCCCCGATAACAATGAATATTTTATAACCACTTGCTTATTTAAAATACTTGCGCATTTTACCCATAACTAACCACACTAATCAAATCAACCCTTACTATTTCAAAATGACAAATAGAGAAAATTAAATTTTATTTATTAATAATTTGGGGTCTTACATATATATATATATATATATATATATATATATATATATATATATATATATATATATATATATATATATATATATATATTAAAGCGATAAACGCACCGGATATTAAATTCAGGCTCATCGGACAAAGTCCGACAACAGTTAATATATATAAGTATATATATATTAAAGCAATAAATGCACCGGATATAAAATTTAGGCTCATCGAACAAAGTCCGACAACAGTTAATATATATATATATATATATATATATATATATATATATATATATATATATATATATATATATTGCGTGTCGAACTCTGTTCGATGAGCCTAGACTTTGGTCTGGAGCATTTAATGCTTTTATATATATATATATATATATATATATATATATATATATATATATATATATATATATATATATATATATATATACAAAAGCAAGTAAAAGCTCCATATATATATATATATATATATATATATATATATATATATATATATATATAAACTGAAATAAAACCACGGACCGAAGTCCGGGAAAACAAACGCAACACGACTCTCAACTTAAAGAAGGGTGTGTGCAAAGATGGAGAGAAATGCTTTAAAGTGTGTAAGAAGACTTACAGTGTTCTGCCAAAGAAGACTTCTATAACTTTAAAGTAGATAAACACTGGCTTTTGTAGGCACAAAAATAGCTATATGTGAGCTCACAGTTGTTTAAAATGGGAAAGCACTCAATATATTGCAAGTACAGAGCAAATTGGACAGGGCTTCCTCGCTCTTTCTCTTCTTAAAATGGCCACCCCAAGCCCTCTATTTATAGAGGGTGGAGTCGCAGGTGTACCAGAGACTACCCGGGTTACCCCGGGTTTTACGGGTCGCGTCGTCTGATAGTACGTGCACGCGGGCCACGTGATGTCCACTCAAACTTTCAGAATTGCAATCCGGGCATCCGACTAAGGTATATAGAACCTATTTCGGACCGCCGTTATCGAGAGCTACATAATGACATGGGATTAGAGGTTGTACGAAGTCATGAAAATGGGACGATGCCCTCCGGTCTTCAGCTTCAAATTCTATCCATTTTCCTGCGCAATAGTCACTCGGGATTGGTTCTTCTAAGCTTTTGTGGGACATTGTTGTGTAGAAATGTATATCTAAAATGTTGAGATGACGTGATGTGGCGTCATGGTAGCGAGATGATGACTTTGCCCCTCACCGGGGTAATCTCCGGTTTGGGCTGATAAAGCAGACGTTGCTCAGGGTTATCTCTGAGATTAGACTGCTGCAATGGTTAAAGGTCCTCAGTGTCATCTCTGAGGTGTGTCTGTCCTCCCGGTGTTATATTCGGGTTGGTACTGAGTATCTCGTTGTGAGCGTCGAGATTGAAGCTACTTGCATTTGAAACAAGCATTTTCAGGGTTATCACCGGAACTGCATTCCTTGGGATTATAGACAAGGTTGGTAGCTATTCCTATGGTTAGGACTGAGACTGGATATCTCGGGGTTATCTCTGAGATTAATCGATCTTCTCCGGTGTGTGTTCCGGTATTGGATCTGCATGCCTCGGGGTTATCTCTGAGGTTAGATTTGTTACTCCCGGTGTGTACTCCGGGGTTGATGCTGAACTTTCGGTAGTATCCAAACTGGATATGAACTGTCTTCCAGGGTTCCTTCTTGAAAGACGAATATGTCCTCCTGCAATGTTAGTGACAGGTGTACAGAAAATTTCGAGTGCCTACAATCAACAATATAACACCTCAAATAAATATTTATATTTTAATAAATATTTATAATTACAATTTGAAATTTTTGATTGTTACATCCTTCCCTCCTTATAAGGATTCTGTCCCCATAATCATAACTCAAATAATCAAATCGTTACATTCGTCCCCTCTTACAAAGATTCTGTTCCCAGAATTGAAGACATAGACTAAACAAATAACTCGGGATAATTCTTCAACATATCAGATTCGAGTTCCCACGTAGCCTCTTCGACATTGTAGTTCCTCCATATCGCCTTCACAGAAGGTATCACTTTATTCCTGAGCACTTGTTCTTTTCTGTCGACTATCTGGATAGGAATCTCTTCATAAGACAAATCTTTACTGAACTACAACGGTTCATACTCGATCACATGGTTGTAATTGGGTTTATAAGGTCGAAATACCGACACATGAAAAATGTTGTGCACATGTTCTAATTCTGGAGGTAAAGCTACCTCGTAAGCCACTTCTCCCACTCTTCGTAGTATCTCGAACGGGCCAATAAATCTTGGGCTGAGCTTTCCTTTCTTGCGAAAACAAATTTTCCCCTTCCAAGGAGAAACATTCAGAAACACGAAATTTCCTACTTCAAACTCGCGATTCTACATGTGTTGATTAGCATACTTCTTTTGTCGATCTTGAGCAGTTACCAATCTTGCTCTGATGAGTTTTATAACTTCGACGGTCTGCTGTACCAGTTTGGGACCTAACAGTTGGCGTTCACTGACTTCATCCCAACACAGTGGAGTTATGCACTTTCTGCCGTATAATGCTTCATAAGGCGGCATGCCTATGCTTACGTGATAGCTGTTATTATAGGTGAATTCCACCAACGGTAAATGATCATCCCAGTTTCCTTTGAAATCCATGATGCACGCTTTAAGCATATCTTCTAACGTCTGGATTTTTCGTTCGCTTTGCCCATCGATTTGCGGGTGATACGCTGTACTCATCCTCAGTTGCGTTCCCATGCATTCTTGTAGTTTCTTCCAGAAGTTTGACATAAACTGCAGATCTCTATCTGACACTGGAACTCCATGCCTCGATATAATCTCTTTAACGTACAACCTTGCCAACTGATCAATATTGAATCTAATCTTTATTGGCAAAAAGTGTGCAGATTTTGTCAATCTATCCACTATCACCCATATCGCATCACATCCTCTATGAGTAGTTGGAAGACCCACCACAAAATCCATTGTGATGTGTTCCCACTTCCATTCTGGTATTTCCAACGGTTGAAGTAATCCGCTTGGCCTTTGATGCTTGACCTTCACTCTTTGACATGTCAAGCACTTTGCAACGCAGTCTGCAACGTCTCTTTTCATATTTGGCCACCAAAAATGTCGCCACAAATCTTGATACATTTTTGTACTTCCCGGATGTATCGAATATCTTGAGCTATGAGCTTCTGTCAAGATGTCTTCGCTAATATCCTATACTGCTGGAAACTAAATTCGTCCCTCGAATCTTAGCATTCCCACAGTATCAACCTTGCACTTCACTACTTTACCCTCGACCACTCTTCCTATTATTTTTTTAAATTCTTCATCCTGTAGTTGAGCATTCTTCACTTTGTCCACCAAAGTTGGACTAGCTTCCATCTGGTATAATTTTTCATCGAATTCTTTTCGAAATTTGATTTTCAACTCTAGCATTGCCATTGCTGAAATGAGCTCCTCTTTATCGGTTAACAACATTAACTTTTCTCTGCCTTTCCTACTCAAGGCATCTGCAACCACGTTTGCTTTGCCTGGATGATAAAAGATCTTGCAATCGTAATCTTTTATCAATTCCATCCATCTTCTTTGCCATATATTCAGGTCCTTCTGAGTGAAAATATACTTCAGACTCTTATCGTCTGTATATATCTCACACTTTTCTCCATAGAGATAGTGTCTCCATATCTTCAGAGTAAATACTACTGCAGCCAATTCTAAGTCATAAGTTGGATACCCTTTCTCGTAATCCTTTAGTTGTCTTGATGCATACACAATAACTTTGCCGTTTTGTATAAGGATACAACCCAACCCTTTGTGTGACGCATCACTATACAATACAAAATTTCATGTATTATGTGGTAATGATAACACAGGTGCCACACTTAACTTCTTCTTCAAATCTTGAAAACTCTCTTCACATTTCTCCGTCCAACCAAATTTTACAGCTTTTGTAACGCCCCCAAAATTGGGACTATTTCCCTTCCCGATCTTGTGCTTTAATACTACCTTGCTATAGCTTTAAAACATTATTTAATGTTAAAATAGCTAAAAATACGGAATAAATTTTCTATTTTTTTCTTTCCATTCATTCATTCCCTGAATCGCAACATTTACAATTCTTCTTTATACAAGAATCATATTTATTATATGATTTTTATAATCCGTGTAAACGTATTAAAAGCTTAAGTCTCAATACTTCATACTTTTTCTATCAATGACTCACTTATTTCAGAATCATATTTATTCTCGTTTCAGAATAGGCATTCTTTATCCATTCAACATTTCAAACTATACATAACTGTCAATTACATTTTACAAAACTATCAATCATAGATTTATACCATTTCTAATTCAAGGAAATGTATTCATTTTGCACATCGATCTTTCTTCATCATCTGTATAACAAGTAATATTGCTTAACATCATTAACCTGCAAAAAGTTTATGTTTGCAAGATTGAGCCCGACAGCCCAACAAATTTAATAGTGTATCATGTTTCACACAGCACACAATTTCATATGCACTATATTTCCATTATTATGCATATCCACATGCAACATATATTCTTTACTATGCATATCCTACATCATCAATAATTCCTTACAAAGCATACATTCATGCATTATACATTTTGAATTTATCGAGTCACATCGTACATGTGCTATCTCATATAACATATAAATTGAGTTCCATAACCCAATTAACTTAGTTATATTTTGACTTTAACAATTCATAAAGCATGGTATGTAACTCACCACATAATCACATTTAATCCACAAACATAATAGAACTGAAAAACTTGTATTGATTGATGACTATTGAGACAAACTTTAGTTTAACTTCGCTTCACGAATCCTACACAGTTATGTTCACATGTATGCATACATTAGTCACACATTCATATCCCATAAGTTGTAGAGCTAATAAACATTAAGATAAATTATATCAATATCTGATATTCGTATTTCCAAGAAACTTCCATATTCCTTTAAAATATTTTAGGCTTCGGCTTAATATAGTCATAGATTCTCAAAAAGTTCCAACACAACGTTTAAAATGTTAATTCATTACATTTACAATTTATAACCTTTTAAAAGTATTTATAGACTTTACACGCTTCTATATGTAAACTTATAGTCATATAGTGCATTTGTGTCTTTACTTTGCGTAATTATAGCTTATTTTCACTTTCGTGAGTAATTTAAATACTATTCCACACGAATATTAGCTTTCTAGGCTTAATGCATTCATTTTACATTACTTTTCCCCATTTTATGTACACATGAGGTATATATATGTTTTTGCATATACGCCTCTCTTATAATGTCAAACATTGCCTCATTTTCTTGGCTTGTAGGTAGACATAAGCTATTTGTATGTCTTATACCTACACATAGCCTATTAATGTCAAGCGTTGAGTTTTCAACTCCGTCTACATAATTCTCGCTTTGTATTTCTTAAACTGTTCAGTTCCGAGGTATAGCTTTGGAATAGCTTTCATTAACATCAACATATCGCATCTCATAGATATAATACCCATGTACATGTAATCTTATGTTTACATATTTCTTTTATAGCATCTATTATGCTTCAAATGGTTATACGTGTTATATAGGTTTTAAACTGTGTTCTATATCCGCCTCGATGCCTCAGAATACGTGAAACTGTCAAAATCCTCGAAATCTGTGTCGCCACCTTGATATACTTGTCACGACATCAAATATTGCATTTCGTTATGAAAATTGCATCGCGGCGTCGGACTGGGCCCGACTGCCCTTGGCTTGGCCCGACCAGCCTGGGCGTAGGCCACCGGCGAACGTGTTCTGACGTCCACTTTACATATTTTTAGTTTATGTATTGTTCGTCCGATATCAACCAATTTTGGATATGCTATAGGTGGTATGTCCACCTATTTTAAAAAAAATGCTAACCAAACATTTTGGGCAATTTAGACGCGTTAAACAAGAGGCCAAAACATCCCCCAGCCAACTGCTACTGTGCGTTGCTGCTGTCTGTGTGCTGTTGTGGGCAGCAGCCCCCTTCGCGACGCGACTACTTTGCAATTTTGCCATTTTTAGCTCGCATGCTAGATCACGCTCATTTTTGAATATGATATACATGGTATGTAAGACTATTTTTAAAAAATACAAGTCACCCAATTTGGGTTCATTAGGCAGCCCAAACAGTGCATCAAAAGTGGACGTTCATAACAGTTTTTAACTTTTTTCCAGCTTTACCTTCTCTCACTAAAACAGTCATAACTAATTCTTTTTAAAACATTTTTTAGCGATTCTTAAGCCCACGCGAAGCTAACTTCCGGGGCTACAACTCATATTTAATAACCTTTACCAAATTCTGCACCCATAATTCCAGAAAATTCGTGTAAGGGGACTGCTCCGAATTTGTTAGACAGATTTAATGCTGCTACTTTGAACGGTCATAACTCGTTGCTTCGAAGTCAGAATTAGTTCATTCTGGAGTCTATGGAAAGCTTATTCAGTGTACTACACATCCCCAAAAGCCCAAAATTTTCTAGAAACATATATTAGACCCGAAATTGGCCTCAAGGTCAGCGGTCATACTAGTTTTCAACTTTTCGTTTGGTCTCAAAAATATATCCTCTCTTGATTCAATTCACCCAAACCCTCTAATTAGTTATATATAATGTGTATATATATAACTCGGGTCTTGACTTTGCTTAAATTTCATTTTTTTACAAAAATAGTCCTTAGAGGACTTTTAGCGAACACATAATGTGCGTTGCTTTAAAATTCAGTTTTCATAGAGTTTGGTTTGTGTTCTAGCCCAATTTTTCCCACCTTATTGCTCCGCAAAATCATGCTAATCTCCAGGGCCCTAATTCAGTCCATAAGGATCCAATTTTTAACGAAAACCATACATGAATATACTTACATTAACTGGTTTACCGACTTTAAGTAAACTTTATATACTCCACTTCATTTGATAATAATTAGCTATATCATATATCAATATTGTTATACATATCACAATTCATGTCAGTTAACTTACCCAATTCATAAATTATCTGTCTTTGCCAAACTAACTTGAATTTCCAACACTTTTGATAATTTCTTAGCTACTTCGCGATTTTGTATCTTCCAATCCTTTTATCCGATTGTTCCCAAATTTTGATATGTTCCATATGGTACTACACAGTATTTTATAAAAATATACTATGCCCAATTCGAACTCGTTATAACCTGATTTCATAGGCTTGAAAATGTGATGTTAGCCTATTTTTCATCAAATTCAAATGTTTAGAAATTCTTCGAAACTTGCTTTAAGATTGATTTTGATTCACCAAATTAGCTTAATTAACATCGTAACACATATATTGTTGACTTTAACATATTCAATCCTTAAGTTTTGATGCTGAAATGTTCAAGTACTAAATTGTTTTATGGTGTTTCAGGAATTCGTTGGTGAAAGAACAGTTATGAGGTCTCCAAGTGGATGAAGAAGTTTTTCTTTTTCTAGGAAAACAATTGTAAGGTCAAATGCATAATAATTGATTTTTCATTTAAAGGCTCTAGGACATATTATTGCATTATATCTTGTTATATGTCTTAAATGAAAAATGGATTTAAAATTTTATGCATTTAGATATCCGGTCATATTATGTGCATACATCTTTAATTGAGTAATGTTTCTCATGTATATTTATATTAAAATTATAACCACATAAATAAATCCATCATTTATATCCGCATCAAATAAATATTTCCTTATCATATAAATTAATAATTAATTATTCACAAATAATATTACAGAATCACAATAATGACAACCAGGCAGTTCCTAGGAAAGAGGGGGCTTTCCAATAAGGATTTCTCCTTACTGGCACGTAATTAGATGACCAAACCTCTCCTTAGACAGAACTTTCTAGACATTGTCAATAATGCTATCTAATAATATTATTCAAATAATATGAATTATTGATCTGATAATGGAAAATACTTTGCAGTGACAATTATTGAAACAACAATAATATAAAATATCAACATAGCAATTATTGAATCAATAAAATAAAATATTGAACAGTAATTACTGTAACAATTATTGAGTAGTGCCTTTTTACGTAAGAATCAATAATTCAAAAATACTGTGCAATACCGTGTTCTACTGTGCAACAACGCGTATTACTTTACTTTACCCACCGGGTATTCCAACAGTGTTAACGGTAACGATTACGTCGTTATTTATAAAAATTCAAATTTATCATTTTCTTCATCCGACAATTATTCTGTTGTGGGGCCCACAAATGGCTGCGCCGTCGTACGAATATTTCCCGACAGAAAGAATATTCCACGACCAAACGAATATTCCCCGACAACAATGAATATTTTATAACCACTTATTTATTTTGAAAAATTTGCACATTTCACCCATAACCACAACATTATATCAAATTAACACCTTATTATTCACAATAATAAATAGAGAAAATTCAATTTTATTCATTAAAAAGTTGGGGTCTTACAACCTCCCCTTCTTATGAAATTTTATCCCCAAAATTTACGTACCTGGTATGTCGAAGAGTTGAGAATATCTTGCTTTCATTTCAGATTCTATCTCCCCGGTCATCATGATTTCTCCATTGCTCATCTCCCGTGATAACTTCATTTAGGTTCCTCAGTTGTTGGGAAGTCATGACAATCGCTCTCCCTTGAACTACCCGGCTTTGACTTGTTTGGGACAGCATTTGGTGTCATCACTACCGTTGGAATTGACTTTTCTATAGGGCATATTTCACCCTCAACTGCTTCGTCGTACTCCTCTTTCATGATTTGAATCATTAATCTTCGATCCATATCGAATTGGGGTTGACCGGAATGTATAGGTTAATTCAAAACTCGATGTTGGGTTCTCTCAATTGCTGTCCAAAAAGAGAAATATATATCATCTATTTTAGACTTCTTAGATCGGACATCTCTTTCCACAATATCAACACGTCGTGCGGCTTTTACCCATGCATCACTCATTCTCACTCGTTCAGTTGTTTCTTCTTTCAGCTCAGATTCCAGCTTTATCATCTTATACTTTGACAAAGAGTGCTTCTATTCAAGCATCATATATCGGGTAATACAAGCTTTAATAGTTGCATCCTTTTGCTCCACGATCACCTGTCGCTCTTCAGCCTGCTCTTCTAACTCATGAATACAATTTTGCAATTCCACATTTCGATCATAAAATTCTTCTATTAAATTCTCCTCAGGTTCCTCTTCTTCCTCACTCACAGCTGCTACCTCTGCAACTAGCTCAGGTGCAACTATTAATTCTTCCCTTACCACAAGAATATCTCTAATTCCTTCTTCGCCTGACATCACATTATCATGGTTGGTGATTAGAGGTGTCTCCACGGTCTCATTCACTCTATTGTTAACATTTTCAGCTGCCATTCTCAAATACTGCCATAAAACAAGCGTTAATTAAATAAATTAACGTATCACATAATATCCGAATATTATGACCGACCAATAAAAAAGCTCAGGTAGGACACACTAGCGAAGGATTTACTCATCTCTCCCCTCCTAGTTCTATTCCCCAATCTGTCCCAGAGACCATATCCCTAAGCTCTGATACCAACTATGACGCCCCCCAAAATAGGTATACATCACCCAACCTATTCTGAGTCGCCAAATACATGGTATAGAAAATAACTATAACTTTATTACAACAATTGTCGTGCAAAATATAATAACACATATGCTGTGAGTTTTGATACAAATATATACCAATTGTGACTCTCATCCTACCCTTGGATAGCATGTCACAATGGCACCTTACATAAATGTATAGTCAAAAATTATTTTAGAAATTAGAATCTTTGGGAAGTGCTAAAGAAAACCTTCGTACATGGGAGCCCATGCGTCTAGGTTATGATAGATATCATATGTCCACATAATTATCCTTGGTTGACCCAATACACTCCAAAGAAAAACAAGAAGATTACTATCATATTCTTTCCAATGGTGAGTCTTTTCTTGACATATCATTTTCTCCACTGTCTCTAATTGAGAGTTATACTTCAACCAAACACCAAGATTATATAGGTAGTGCTCGTAGATATACTCAGCAAGTGGATGTGCACAACCCTGTCTTATGATGACACGAGGATGTATGTCATTAGACATCTTGTATGATAGTGGCAAAACACCCTTCCAATGTTGGGTTCGCCTCACCCTATTTGATTCACCAAATATAACTACTAAATGATGTATAAAACACAACACACTTTTCTATATTATTTAGGGAGAACTCCACAGCTAGAGACCACCGTTCTATTCCCTTGTTACTCCCGCTTGACTCAGCTATACTCTTATTACTTGAAAGGAATTGTAAAGCAAAAGGGTGAGCTCAACTAGCCCAGTAAAGAATATAATGACTAAAGATAAATAAATTATCCATAGCCTTCAACAGTAATAAGTCAGAGATTTAGAATATATGGTAGATGATAAAAATTTTCAACCATAGTTACAGCGGAATGAGCAATCCATTAGAAGAGTCAAATAAACCATAAAGTCTATTATCTTCTCCATGTTAAAAATTCACCAACAATGTTTTATCCCTGTAACATCAATCAACAGTTCTGGTCCATAATCATATGACTCATAATCCTAATTGTGATTCTAAACTCCTTTTCGTATCCACGACGAATATAATTTTCATCACATGTCTTTACCTGAAACATCAAAGATCATGGTTATACCAAATCACAGTTCCTGTTCATAATTATACCAATAAATTTATCTTTGCACTACGGGCCAAAGATATTCGTCAATCGTTTATCTTTGTACTACTGGCCAAAGATATTCAACAACAGATCATCTTTGCACTACAGGCCAAAGATATTCAACAACATGTCATCTTTGCACTACGGGCCAAAGATATTCATATCTCAAAGAAATACATAATCATTTCAAAATTTATATAAACAATAATTATAACCATATTGATCAATTCACCTTTGCACTTAAGCTAAAAATATTCAATTATAAATTAAATGGTCATAATCATACTAGTCAACAATTCAACTTTGCACTACTGGCCAAAGAGAACCCATAGTCACGATCATACCAATAATCTACCAATCTTTACACTCAAGTCAAAGATAAATATCGTCATTAGGGATATAAAAAGGTTATATATGATAATAAAAATAATATAATCAACATATAGATTTAATCTCAAGAGTAAGATTCATAAATCAACGATAATTTGGTCAGTAAAAGAAACTAATTTTGTCGTGAATAGTATCCATAAATACTAACTCGTGAATAGTAACTCATGAATAGTAACTCATGAATAGTAACTCGTGAATTGTAATTCATGAATAGTAATTTCGACATGAAAAAGGTAGAAATTTTACAATAAAATTTATACTAATATTTTGGTATAATAATATTGAAAGAATAACATTTCTTAAACTTATAAATAATTTATTTTAATTGTTTACAGTTTACTAAATAATGCATTTAATCATCCTAAAATGCCAAACTCATAAGATTTTATCACCAATAACGAAAACCTTCATCAAAAATCTGAATATACCTCATATAGGATTCTCAAGCCACAAAATTCTATTTTTCGATTTTATTACTTCATATAACATAATTAATTCATTTACTCATAACCATTCTATTTTCATGAAAAATACCAAATCAGTCCCAAAAATATTTCTTTTCTGAGATTTAGCAGAATATAGTCTCATATTGGACATATATTTTTCCTGGAATTTTTAAAATTTATTTACTATTTTTCATATGGCTACAACCGCCGAATATTTAGACATTTATCATAAATTTACAGGGTATACTTCTGTTATATACATGTACTTCCAATAAAAAATTCACCAATTTTAGAGTTAACCACAAGGAGTTATAAGGGTTTCCTTTTAAAATTGTCTTTTCCCATAAAATTTATAACTCTTAATATATACATCCAAAAATCGCCATTTTTGGACATAATCTAGAAAACTCAGCAAATTATCATTTTAAATTTTTTCAGAATAATAATAACCCTTAACCCTTAAAATCCCTTACCTCAAAAGAGCAGTATTTCTGACTGGAATATCGGATGAAAAGCCGATGGAACCTTGTACTGAATAAAAACTCTCAAAGTATCTAAATACTCACAAAAATACGCTCGATAATATAGGGAGAGAAACCTTATGTTTCTGGTGTGATTTTCAATTCTAACTTAAGCGCCTATTTATAGGAAAATGCTAGAACGCCAAAGGAGACTAAATTATAAAATATTATTATTATTTATCAACGCATGCTACTTGGAAAATTCAGCAGCCCTCCACCAAAGATCAGCCATCCCATTTTGGCAGCCCACATGTTTAAAACAATAGTGGGTCCCACACCTATTTTAATAAAAATCATTTTGTTTTCTGAAACTTTAGTAATTCATAGAAAATAGCTCGTTTATCAGAAAAATACGAATTTTATGTCTATTCCACACGAAATCGAATTCTCCACAAATTTGTAGCTTTATGTTTTTCCAAATTCCAGATAAAAAATATTCAAAATTCACAAACGGATGATTTTCAACACTTCTTAAAATTCATAACAAATCATGCGTTAATTTTTAACTGTTCAAAATTTGTAGACATATACTCAACTTATATATGTATAACATATCCAAAAATCACAACGATCCAAAGGTCGAATTAAAATTATAACTCACGCAATAAGATTTTAAGACCACCGATTTGATCTTTTAATACCTCCAATCCGACAAAATACTGATAAAACACCTCAACATTAATTCTTTCATTATAACCACATAATTAAATCTATCATTTATATCCGTATCAAATAAATATTTCCTTATCATATAAATCAATAATTAATTATTCACAAATAATATTATAATATCACAATAATGACAACTAGATAGTTCTCAGGAAAGAGGGGGCTTTTCAATAAGGATTTTTCCTTACTGGCGCGCAATTAGATGACCAAACCTCTCTTTAGACAGAACTTTCTAGACATTGCCAATAAAGCTATCTAATAATATTATTCAAATAATATGAATTATTGATCTGATAATAGAAAATACTTTACAGTGACAATTATTGAAACAACAATAATATAAAATATCAACGTAGAAATTATTGAATCAATAAAATAAAATATTGAACAGTAATTACTGTAACAATTATTGAGTAATGCCTTCTTACGTAAGAATCAATAATTTAAAAATATTGTGCAATACCGTGTGCTACTGTGCAACAACGCGTATTACTTTACTTTACCCACCGGGTATTCCAACAGTGTTAACGGTAACGATTACGCCGTTATTTATAAAAATTCAAATTTATTATTTTCTTCATCCTACAGTTATTCTGTTATGGGGCCCACAAATGGCCGCGCCGTCGTACGAACATTCCCCTACAGAAAGAATATTCTACGACCAAACGAATATTTCCTGACAACAATGAATATTTTATAACCACTTGCTTATTTTGAAAAATTTAAACATTTCACCCATAACCAAAGCATTATATCAAATTAACACCTTATTATTCACAATAATAAATAGAGGAAATTCAATTTTATTCATTAAAAAGTTGGGGTCTTACAACCTCCCCTCCTTATGAAATTTCATCCCCGAAATTTACGTACCTGATATTTCGAAGAGTTGAAAATACCTTGCTTTCATTTTAGATTCTATCTCCCCGGTTATCATGATTTCTCCATTGCGCATCTCCCATAGTAACTTCATTTGGGTTCCTTTGTTATTGGAAAGTCATGACAACCGCTCTCCCTTGAACTATCCGTCTTTGACTTGTCTGGGGCAACATTTGGTGTCATCACTATCATTGGAATTGACTTTTCTATAAGGCATATTCCACCCTCAACTGCTTCGTCGTACTCCTGTTTCATGATTTGAATCATTAATCTTCGATCCATATTGAATTGGGGCTGACCACAGTGTACAGGGTAATTCAAAACTCGATGTTGGGTTCTCTCAATTGTTGTCCAAAAAGAGAAATACATATCATCTATTTTTGCCTTCTTAAATTGGACATCTCTTTCCACAATATCAACGCGTCGTGCTGCTTTTACCCATACATCACTCATTCTCACTCGTTTAGTTGTTTCTTCTTTCAGCTCAGATTCTAGCTTTATCATCTTATACTCTGCCAAAGAGTGCTTCTGTTCAAGCATCACATATTGGATAACACAAGCTTTAATCGTTGCATCCATTTGCTCCACGACCGCCTGCCGCTCTTCAGCCTGCTCTTATAACTCATGAATACGATTCTGCAATTCCACATTTCAATCATAAAATTCTTCTAATAAATTCTCCTTAGGTTTCTCTTCTTCCTCATTCTCAGCTGCAACCTCTGCAACTAGCTCGGGTGCAACTATTAATTCTTCCTTTACCACAAGAATATCTCTAATTCCTTCTTCGCCTGACATCACATTATCATGGTTGGTGATTAGAGGTGTTTCCACGGTCTCATTTGTTCCATTGTTAACATTATCAGCTGCCATTCTCAAATACTACCATAAAACAAGGGTTAATTAAACAAATTAATGTATCACATAATATCCGTATATTATGACCGACCAATAAATAAGCTTAGGTATGACACACTAGTGAAGGATTTACTCATCTCTCCCCTCCTAGTTCTATTCCCCGATCTCTCCCAGAGACCATATCCCTAAGCTCTGATACCAACTATGACACCCCCCAAAACAGGTATACATCACCCAACCTATTCCGAGTCGCCAAATACATGGTACAGAAAATAACTACAACTTTATTACAACAATTGTCGTGCAAAATACAACAACACATATGCTGTGAGTTTTGATACAAATATATACCAACTGTGACTCTCATCCCAACCTTGTATAGCACGTCACAATGGCACCTTACATAAATGTATAGTCAAAAACTATTTTAGAAATTAGAATCTTTGGGAAGTGCTCAAGAAAACTTTCGTACATGGGAGCCCATGGGTCTAGGTTATGATAGATATCATATGTCCACAGAATTATCCTTGGTTGACCCAATAGACCCCAAAGAAAAACGAGAAGATTACTATCATATTCTTTCTAATGGTGAGTCTTTTCTTGACATATCATTTTCTCTACTGTCTCTAATTGAGAGTTATACTTCAACCAAATACCAAGATTATATAGGTAGTGCTCGTAGATATACTCAGCAAGTGGATGTGCACAACCCTGTCTTATGATGACACGAGGATGTATGTCATTAGACATCTTGTATGATAGTGGCAAAACACCCTTCCAACGTTGGGTTCGCCTCACCCTATTTGATTCACCAAATATAACTATTAAATGATGTATGAAATACAACACACTTTTCCATATTGTTTAGGGAGAACTCCATAACTAGAGACCACCGTTCTATTTCCTTGTCACCCCCGCTCGACTCAGCTACACTCTTATTACCTGAAAGAAATTGTGAAGCAAAAGGGTGAGCTCAACTAGCTCAGTAAAGAATATCATGACTAAAGATAAATAAATTATTCATAGCCTTCAACAGTAATAAATTAGAGATTTAAAATATATGGTAGATGATAAAAATTTTCGACCATAGTTGCAGCGGAACGAGCAATCCATTAGAAGAGTCAAATAGACTATAAAGTATATTATCTTCTCCATGTTACAAATTCACCAACAATGTTTTATCCCTGTAACATCAATCAACAGTTCTGGTCCACAATCATATGAATAACTCATAATCCTAATTGTGATGCTAAATTTCTCTTCGCATCCAGGACGAAGATAATTTTCATCACATGTCTTTACCTGAAACATCAAAGATCATGGTTATACCAAATCACAATTTAAGTTCATAATTATACCAATAAATTCATCTTTGCACTACGGGCCAAAGATATTCGTCAACCGTTTATCTTTGCACTACTAGCCAAAGATATTCAATAACACATCATCTTTGCACTACAGGCCAAAGACATTCGACAACAGGTCATCATTGCACTACGGACTAAAGATATTCATATCTCAAAGAAACACATAATCATTTCAAAATTTATATATACAATAATTATAACCATATTGATCAATTCACCTTTGCACTTAAGCTTAAAATATTCAACTGTAAATTCAATGGTCATGATCATACTAGTCAACAATTCAACTTTGGACTACTGGCCAAAGAGAACCCATAGTCACGATCATACCAATAATCTACCCATCTTTACACTAAAGTCAAAGATAAATATCATCATTATGGTTATAAAAATATTATATATGATAATAAAAATAATATAATCAACATATAGATTTAATCTCAAGAGTAAGATTCATAAATTAATGATTATTTGGTCAGTAAAAGAAACCAATTTTGTCGTGAATAGTACCCATAAATAGTAACTCGTGAATAATAACTAATGAATAGTAACTCGTGAATAGTAATTTATGAATAGTAACCCCGACATAAAAAAGGTAAAAATTTCACAATAAAATCTATACCAATATTTCGGTATAATAATATTAAAAGAATAACATTTCTTAAACTTATAAATAATTTATTTTAATTGTTTACACTTTACTAAATAATGCATTTAATCATCATAAAATGCCAAACTCATAAATTTCATCACCAATAACTAAAACCCTCATAAAAAATCTGCATATACCTCATATAGGATTCTCAAGTCATAAAATCCTATTTTTTAATTTTCTTACTTCACATAACATAATTAATTCATTTACTCATAACCAGTCTATTTTCATGAAAAATATCAAATCAGTCCCAAAAATATTTTTTTCCTGGGATTTAGCAGAATATAGTCTCATATTGAACATATATTTTTTTCGAAATTTTTAAAATTCATTTACTATTTTTCATATGGCCAAAACTGTCGAATATATAGACATTTATCATAAACTGTACTTTTATCCAAAAATTCCGAAATTTACAGAGTATACTTCTGTTATATACATGTACTCCCAATAAAAAATTCACCAATTTTGGAGTTAACCACAAGGAGTTATAAGTGTTTCCTTTTAAAATAATTTTTTTCCATAAAATTCATAACTCTTAATATTTACATTCAAAAATCGTCATTTTTGGACACAATCTAGAAAACTCATCAAATTATCATTTTAAATTTTTTTAGAATTTTTGAAGGTCAGAAAAATTACAAAACTGAAAAACATAATAACCCTTAAAATCTCTTACCTTAAAAGAGCGGTATTTCTGACTGGAATATCGGATGAAAAGTTGAAGAAACCTTGCACTGAATAAAAACTCTCAAAGTATCTAAATACTCACAAAAATACACTCGATAATATAGGGAGAGAAAACTTATGTTTCTGGTGTGATTTTCAATTCTAACTTAAGCGTCTATTTATAGAAAAATGCTAGAACGCCAAAGGAGACTAAATTATAAAATATTATTATTATTTATCAACGCATGCTACTTTGAAAATTCACCAGCCCTCCACCAAAGACCAGCCATCCCATTTTGGCAGCCCACATGTTTAAAACAAGAGTGGGTCCCACCCCTATTTTAATAAAAATTATTTTATTTTCTAAAATTTCAGTAATTCATAGAAAATAGTCTGTTTATCAGAAAAATATGAATTTTATATCCATTTCACACGAAATTAAATTTTCTACAACTTTGTAGCTTTAAGTTTTTCCAAATTCCAGACAAAAAATATCCGAAATTCACAAACGGATGATTTTCAACACTTCTTAAAATTCATAACAAATCATGCGTTAATTTTTAACGGTTCAAAAATTGTAGACATATACTCAACTTATATATGTATAACATATCCAAAAATTACAACGATCCGACAGTCGGATTAAAATTATAACTCACGCAATATGATTTTAAGGACGCCGATTTGATCTTTTAATACCTCAAATCTGACAAAATACTGATAAAATACCTCAACATTAATTCATTCATTATAACCACATAAATAAATCCATCATTTATATCCGCATCAAATAAATATTTCCTTATCATATAAATCAATAATTAATTATTCACAAATAATATTACAGAATCACAATAATGACAACCATGCAGTTTCTAGGAAAGAGGGGGCTTTCCAATAATGATTTCTTCTTATTGGCGCGCAATTAGATGACCAAACCTCTCCTTAGACAGAACTTTCTAGACGTTGCCAATAATTCTATCTAATAATATTATTCAAATAATATAAATTATTGATCTAATAATGAAAAATACTGTGCAGTGACAATTATTGAAATAACAATAATATAAAATATCAACGTAGCAATTATTGAATCAATAAAATAAAATATTGAACAGTAATTACTGTAACAATTATTGAGTAGTGTCTTCTTACGTAAGAATGAATAATTCAAAAATACTATGCAATACCGTGTGCTACTGTGCAACAACGCGTATTACTTAACTTTACCCAGCGGGTATTCCAACAGTGTTAACGGTAACGATTACGACGTTATTTATAAAAATTCAAATTTATCGTTTTCTTCATCTGACAGTTATTCTATTATGGGGACCACAAATGGCTGCGCCGTCGTACGAATATTTTCCGACAAAAAGAATATTCCACGACCAAACGAATATTCTCCGACAACAATGAATATTTTATAACCAGTTGCTTATTTTGAAAATTTTGCACATTTCACCCATAACCAAAGCATTATATCAAATTAACACCTTATTATTCATAATAATAAATAGAGGAAATTCGATTTTATTCATTAAAAAGTTGAGGTCTTACAACGATAAATATAATATCTTTTCTTTATTAAATTAATTTTATATAAGAATTTATTCTAATACTATTGGATAAAGTATATACAAATATAATATGCTGAACCCGCCTCTTTTTGGCTCATTACGCTAATTGTTCCCAATAATTTTATTTCTTTGCGTAATAATATATATTTATATTTATCAGCTTGCAAATATTTTTTATAATGTACATGTGCTCACATCACATATAGAAAATAAATAATAAATTTATTCTCTCACCTTATAAATTATTTATATCAATTTATTTACATATGGTAAGTATAACTTAATATATTTACCTTATAATGGAAATTTATTCAGTAAATATGATATATATAAAAATAATATCTTTTCTTTATTAAAATAATTCAACTCTAGAATTTATTTTAATATCATTTATTTAAAGTATACAATAATTCTTGTATACTAATTACTTTCTTTTCCCTTCTATAAATTATTTTTAACAATTTAATTGCAATAAATATAATACTATACTTACTACATTAAAACATACATACATTACCTCCAATAATGTAATACATGATCTCTTTAATAAAAGGGTGGTTATACATTAAGTATATATTTAATGCCATCAATTCACCACATTAAAATAATTTAATATTATAGATTATTTTAATTATACTCATCTCATTTCCTTTAATAAATTATCCCTAAAATTTATTTACATATAATAAATATATAATACCAATATATTTATTAAGCATAAACATCACATATTGCATAGTTCATTCCCACTTATGCAATAAAATATCATACAACATAATATATAATAAGAATTTTATTTATTTAATTCTTATTTTAATATTACCCAAAAAATTGGGTTATCACATTCTTTCCCCTTATAAGAATTCCGTCCTCGAAATCACAATACCGAATCATTCTTAATCGGTTTAGATCTTATTCTTTCTCGTAACCTTATCGTTGAATCATTTCAACGTACCATTTTCTTAGATTTTTCTTAAAAATTTAAAATAAATCATCTATTTTCACTCTAGGTTTTAAACTTTAACCTTTAATTTAATCATTCAAGATCTTCTAAATTTTTGAGTTGTCGCATTCACCCTTTTTTCTAAGAATTTCGTCCCCGAAATTACAATCTACTAATCTTTGCTTTTCCTATTCACCGTAAATAAGTTTTCAATTTAACCTTTACATTTTTCTCTTCTGAGGATTTCATTTCTATCATCTCATTCAACCATTGCTACCCTTTTTAAGGAGTTAAAAACTTTTCATATTATGCTGAGGGGTCATATAGACCATGAACTCTCAGGTTTAACGGTATTCACCACAACCAATTCTGTAAATATGTTGTACTAGGTTATCAGCCTAGTACAGATACGAGTATGTTAGGTGATCAGCCTACCGTACCCTACGTCGTGCACAACATATCAATCGTGTTTAGCAACTATTTGCGCTACTAGATTGGATTATTTTACCCAATCGGGACTGTTCACCTCAGACTTAGCATAAGATTCCGCACCAAAATAATTTGGTTCGGGATAATTTCTTAAAGAAATACTTGAATTTTCATAAACATTTGCCTAGCCAAATCAAATAGCTTAGACGCATATCAATAAGTCAACCATCAATCGAAACATTTGTCCAGCCACTTTAATTGGTATTGACTTTTCTTTAACTAGTTTAAAATTCTAAAAAATCATTTTATGACGTCATGATTTCGCACTGTAATTACAGTCCATTTTAGGATTCCATCATTTGGTGATTTTATCATACTACATCATACCATAATGGGCTGACGATCCTTAGATCACATCCAACACTAAGTAATACTGCATTGATGACTCCATCATTTTTATCATCTCTGCACCAGGTTCCATGATGCATTGATGATATGTAAAATACATTTTGATATATTTCAAATCATTTTTGTCTAGCCAAAGCAATTAGCATACACTCTTCTTTAACTAGTTTAAACTATTAAAAATTAATTTTAGTGTTATCATGTCGTAACAGATATCAAGATGTTAGTGGTTCACAATCCACATACACACCTTTGTCACCGTATGCTACTGATAACAAAATTCGTTTTTAAAGGCACCATAGTGCGAATTTAGCTTGATGTCAAAAATTTTGAAGTCTAGTATAGCTAGAAGATTTAGAATACCTATGCTTCCACCATCAACTTCAATTTCTCTAATGATCCATTGCTTAATAAGTCTATCAATTCCCATCATCCCAAATACTCCATTCACACTTAGTTATACCCCAGTTCATGAAACTTACCACATTTTGGAAATCCAGGAACTTGCCATAATCATATGAGTTTAATAACTTATCCTAGTCAGACCATAGGCGTCCATTCGCTGAAGGGTTCAAAACATACCATATGATTATGAGTCACGAACTTACCATATGCATTAGTTTTAAGAATCATACCTAATCTTAATATCATCTAACCTAATCTTATATTCTCTACCTATCTGTTATACACATGAGAAAAGAATCACCTTCTCAACAGGTATATAGCAAATAGCGCGACACGAATATTTCAATGATTATCACTACCAGAAGCTAAGTGGTTGTTACACCAAGTACAATTCCCCGCCCATACAAAGAATCATACAACTTAGCTGCTGACATGAGTTCTCAATTAAAATTCCACCCAATTCTAGCTTTCCCATACTCAATACGAATTTTATTTAATCTGTATCTCATCATCTACAACTCTTCTCTGAGTTTGCATAGTACCATTTTATAGTACATTTTCTTTATAGCGTCATGCTATATCATTCCAATCATTTCATAGATTTTCTGCTATTCAATCAGATCACGTCTTGATCTTATCTTACAATCGTGTTATATTACGATTCTTTCTCATTCTATGATCATTTCATTTTACGGTCTCCTTACCCATTATTACTTTTTGTCTTTAATAACAGAGTTAGGTAACTCTGGATCTTTATAACTTTTCAAGATTCTTCTTTGAATCTTATTTACTTAATAATGAATTTCTCAAATTCATTTCTTAACAAATTAAACTCTATTTGAGTTTGTTCCTTATCCTTATCTCTGCGGTAATAGCCTAAGGTACACCTACTTAAGGTTTATAACCTACAGCTTTGATACCAACTGTAACGCCCCCAAAATCGGGACTATTTCCCTTCCCGATCTTGTGCGTTAATACTACCTTGTTATAGCTTTAAAACATTATTTAATGTTAAAATAGCTAAAAATACGGAATAAATTTTTTATTTTTTTTTCTTTCCATTCATTCATTTCTTGAATGGCAACCTTTACAATTATTCTTTATACTAGAATCATATTTATTATATGATTTTTATAATCCGTGTAAACTTATTAAAAGCTTAACTCTCAATACTTCATACTTTTTCTATCAATGACTCACTTATTTCAGAATCATATTTATTCTCTTTTCAGAATACACATTCTTTATCCATTCAACATTTCAAACTATACATAACTGTCAATTACATTTTACAAAACTATCAATTATAGATTTATACCATTTCTAATTCAAGGAAATGTATTCATTTTGCACATCGATCATTCTTCATCATCTGTATAGCAAGTAATATCGCTTAACATCATTAACCTGCAAAAAAGTTTGTGTTTCCAAGATTGAGCCCGACAGCCCAGTAAATTTAACAGTATATCATGTTTCACATAGCACACAATTTCATATGCACTATATTTCCTTTATTATGCATATCCACATGCAATATATATTCTTTACTATGCATATCCTACATCATCAATAATTCCTTACAAAGCATACATTTATGCATTATACATTTTGAATATATCGAGTCACATCGTACATGTGCTATCTCATATAATATATATATTCAGTTCCATAACCTAATTAACTTATTCATATTTTGACTTTAACAATTCGTAAAGCATGGTATGTAACTCACCACATAATCACATTAAATCCACAATCATAATAGAACTGAAAAACTTGCCTTGATTGATGACTATTGAGACAAACTTTAGTTTAACTTCGCTTCACGAATCCTACACAGTTATGTTCACATGTATGCATACATTAGTCACACATTCATATCCCATAAGCTGTATAGCTAATAAACATTAAGATATATTATATCAATATCTGATATTCGTATTTCCAAGAAACTTCCATATTCCTTTAAAATATTTTATGTTTCGGCTTAATATAGTCATACATTCTCAAAAAGTTCCAACACAACTTTTAAAATGTTAATTCATTACATTTACAATTTATAACCTTTTAAAAGTATTTACAGACTTTACACGCCTCTATATGTAGACTTATAGTCATATAGTGCATTTGTGTCTTTACTTTGCGTAATTATAGCTTATTTTCACTTTCGTGAGTAATTTAAAAACTATTCCTCACTAATGCATTCATTTTACATTACTTTTCCCCATTTCATAAACACATGAGGTATATAAATGTTTTTGCATATACGCCTCTCTTATAATGTCAAACATTGCCTCATTTTCTTGGCTTGTAGGTAGACATAAGTTATTTGTATGTCTTATACCTACACATAGCTTATTAATGTCAAGTGTTGAGTTTTCAACTCCGTCTACATAATTCTTGCTTTGTATTTCGAAAACCGTTCAGTTCCGAGGTATAGCTTTGGAATAGCTTTCATTAACGTCAACAAATCGCATCTCACAGATATAATACCCATGTACATGTAATCTTATCTTTACATATTTCTTTTATAGCATCTATTATGCTTCAAACGGTTATACGTGTTATATAGGTTTTAAACTGTGTTTTATATCCTCCTCGAAGCCTCAGAATACGTGAAACTGTCAAAAATCTTGAAATCTGTGTCGCCACCTTGAAATACTTGCCACGACGTCAAATATTGCGTTTCGTTATGAAAACTGCATCGCGACGTCGGACTGGGCCCGGCTGCCCTTGGCTTGGCCCGATCGGCCTTGGCGTAGGCCACCGACGAATGTGTTCAGACGTCCACTTTGCATATTTTTAGTTTCCGTCTTGTTCGTCCGATCCCAACCAATTTTGGATATGCTATAGGTGGTATGTCCACCTATTTTAAAAAAAAATGCTAACCGAACATTTTGGGTAATTTAGACGATTTAAACAAGAGGCCAAAATATCCCCCAGCCAACTGCTACTGTGCGCTGCTGCTATCTGTGTGCTGTTGTGGGCAGCAACCCCCTTCGCGACGCTGCTACTTTGCAATTTTGCCATTTTTAGCTCGCATGCTAGATCACGCTCATTTTTGAATATGTTATACATGGCATGTAAGACTATTTTTAAAAAATACAAGTCACCCAATTCGGGTTCATTAGGCAGCCCAAACAGTGCATCAAAAGTGGACGTTCATAACAGTTTTTAACTTTTTCCCAGCTTTGTCCTCCTCACTAAAACAGTCATAACTAATTCTTTTTAAAATATTTTTTTGCGATTCTTACGTCCACGCGAAGCTAACTTCCGGGGTTACAACTCCTATTTAATAACCTTTCCCAAATTCTACACCCATAATTCCAGAAAATTCGTGTAAGGGGACTGCTCCGAATTTGTTAGACATATTTAACGCCGCTATTTTGAACGGTCATAACTCGTTGCTCCGAAGTCAGAAATAGTTCATTCTAGAGTCTATGGAAAGTTTATTCAGTGTACTACACATCCCCAAAAGCCCAAAATTTTTTGGAAACATATACTAGACTCGAAATTGGCCTCAAGGTCAGCGGTCATACTTGTTTTCAACTTTTTGTTTGGTCTCAAAAATATTTCCTCTCTTGATTCGATTCACCCAAACCCTCTAATTAGTTATATATAATGTGTGTATATATAACTCGGGTCTTGGCTTCGCTTAATTTTCATTTTTTTACAAAAACAGTCCTTAGAGGACTTTTAGCGAACACATAATGTGCGTTGCTTTAAAATTCAGTTTTCATAGAGTTTGGTTTATGTTCTAGCCCAATTTTTCCCACCTTATTACTCCGTACAATCACGCTAATCTCTATGGCTCTAATTCAGTCCACAAGGATCCAATTTTTAACGAAAACCATACATGAATATACTTACATTAACTAGTTTACCAACTTTAAGTAAACTTTGTATAATCCTCTTCATTTGATAATAATTAGCTATATCACATATCAATATTGCTATACATACCACAATTCATGTCAGTTAACTTACCCAATTCATAAATTACCTGTCTTTGCCAAACTAACTTGAATTTCCAGCACTTTTGATAATTTCTTAGCTACTTCGCGATTTTGTATATTGCAATCCTTTTATCTTATTGTTCCGAAATTTTGATATGTTCCACATGGTACTACATAGTATTTTATAAAAATATACTATGCCCAATTCGGACTCGTTATAACCTGATTTCATAGGCTTGAAAATGTGATGTTAGCCTCTTTTTTCATCAAATTCAAATGTTTAGAAATTCTTCAAAACTTGCTTTAAGATTGATTTTCATTCACCCAATTAGCTTAATTAACATCGTAACACATATATCGTTGACTTTAACGTATTCAATCCTTAAGTTTTGATGATGAAATGTTCAAGTACTAAATTGTTTTATGGTGTTTCAGGAATTCGTTGGTGAAAGAACAGTTATGAGATCTCCAAGTGGATGAAGAAGTTTTTCTTTTTCTAGGAAAACAACCGTAAGGTCAAATGCATAATAATTGATTTTTCATTTAAAGGCTCTAGGACATATTATTGCATTATATCTTGTTATATGTCTTAAATGAAAAATGGATTTAAAATTTTATGCATTTAGATATTCGGTCATATTATGTGCATACATCTTTAATTGAGTAATGTTTCTCATGTATATTTATATTGAAATTATTGCATGAACGAATATTAAGGAGTAATTGTGCATGCCAGCTATGTATATAGAGTGTGGTATTTTCAAGGTGTGTAATCATAAAAGATATGGACTCTATTACTTTGAAAAGCTGCTGATTTGGAACTCTAAAGGTTTGTTGAGAGTATGATGTCATTCAGCTTTTAATTGTTTCACGTCACCTTTTATGTTGTGAGATAAAGTCAAAAATGTTATATGGATAGTTATCTCTTAAAGGTGTAGTTATATTGTTCAAACTGCATGCTAACAAAGATTGAGTCTAGATATATATTGGACTATGTCTAGCTTTACCGTTGTGGAAATTTCCGTTTGATTAAATTAGAACTTATCTTTTATTAACGGTAATATTATGTGGGCTATAAATCAGTGTTTGCATGTTTAGAAAAACACAACTTACGAAGTAATTTTTGCACTACATATTATCAAGCAATATATTGTCAACAGTTGCAACGTGTGATCAGCTAAGTTTTTAATCTTCTAATATTTATTAGCTGATACTTGGTGAGAATTAATTGTTTATTTATTTTGTGTTAATTGATCATTGCATATAGTTTGAGCCTTTAATTGGTAAATTGATAATTCTTGCATTGATCATAGACCTCTATATTTGTATTAAATTTTCTATTTAGACTAAGTGTAGCCTAAAGGTATTAATCCTAGTGGATTAGAGAAAAGGTTTACAAACAGGTTCAAGGAAGCAAAGGTGCTTGAAGAGTGCATAGGTGCACAAGGAGCAAGAGTGCTCAAGGGAAATTAACTGTTAATTAATTTTTGTTAGAATCTGTTATGTAATCTGTATTTATTTATAAAGAAATAAATAAAGTGAGTCTCAAATACTAGTTGGTATTGGACGTGAACTAGGCTATTATTATAGAGGGTAATAGCTAAACCACGTAAAAAATATTGGTGTTGATTTTACTGCTTACTTTACTTTATTTCCTCACGTAAGTTATTTAATTATCTTAATAATTAAAATTTGAATTTTTGCATTATATTAAGATAATTTTTTAACACCAAGTATTTGATAAATTCAGTAGTATATTTAGTCATTTCAGTAAACTATATTAATTCAGCTAACTGAATTAATAAAAATAATAGCTTGAAGTTAATAGCTTGATCTAAAGTTTAAAAATTGGTCATAGATTGCTCCCACACTTATTCAACCCCCCTTCTAAGTGTGCCTAGTTAAATTTCATTTGGTATCAGAGCTTGGCTCTACTTATCTTGGTCTTAAAGGTGACTTGTAGGGAAAGATTCTGACATGACACAGTTCAGAAACAACAATCAAGAAGGTCAATCAACCAATAGACCTCCTTTGCTGTTTGGAACAGAGAATTACAACTTCTAGAAATTTCGAATGAGGATCTATCTTAAAAGAGATCCTTGGGAATGGTGGGTCGTAGAGAACGGACCAGTTGTTCCGCGAAGAGATGATGGGACACCAAAGATTCTGCTAGAAATGGATTCAACCGAAATCTACATGGTCTCATATGATTCAAAGGTTCCACGACCAAACGAATATTTCCCGATGACAATAAATATTTTATAACCACTTGCTTATTTAAAATATTTATATATATCACCTTTAACTTTAAACTTTTATCAATTTAACCATTTATTAAATAGTAATTATAAGAAAAATTGAATAATCTTATTTCATAAAATTCGGGGTCTTACAATCTCCACTCCTTATGAAATTTCGTCTGCGAAATTTACGTACCTGGTATTTTGAAGAGTTGAGAATACCTTGCTTTCATTTCAGATTCTATCTCCCCGGTCATCATGATTTCTCCATTACTCATCTCCTTTATTTCATATATCATTCTAGAATACAGCTTCAAAACAAAGGTTAATTGACATATCACAATTTGTCAACTTATGTAAGAAAATTCAGCTTAGGTAGGACACACTAGCGAATGATATTACTCATCTCTCCCCTCCTAGTAATATTCTCCGATCTCCGCCAGAGATCATATCCCTAAGCTCTGATACCATTTGTGACAATTGTTAAAAATTAATATTTTATCTTTTTCTGATAAAATAATTCATTTAAATATATTATTATATTTTAATAATATAATAATGGTGATATTTTTATAATGAATGTGGGATATATGAGTATATGAGGAGAAAGAATATTTTTGTTGCATTAAATGATTAACACATGTTTTGTGTGTCGGTGGACCCCATTTCTTGACTGAAATTTGATTATAGCCTGTAAAATCGTCCATTTATGGATTTCGGTCAATTTCTGTTTGGAATTTAGAAAAACTTTCTTCTAAAAAGTTGTAAATAATGAAATTTCCTATGAAAAAGACATGTGGTTTAAATTTTTCTGATAAAAGGGCTATTTATTACGAATTATTGAAGTTTCGAAGTTCTAAAATAATTGATTTTTGGAAGTTTTAAATAATTATATTAACAAAAACTTTTTTTACATTTTGTGGGCACCATTTGCACATGTTAATGGCTGAAATCAGATGACTTAGGTGTGCGAAGGAATTTATAAAATATATATTAATATTTTATTAAATTTTCTGATTTGGTGTTCTAAACATTATCCTATAAATAGGGTGCTTAGGTTAGAATTGAAAATCACACCAGAAACTAAAGTTTTCTCTCTCTTTCTCTCTTTATATTATCGAGCGTATTTTTGTGAGCATTTAGATATCTTAAGTGTTACTATACGGCGCAAGTTCCCTTGAGCGTTATTCCAATCAGAAGTACTGCTCTTTTGAGGTAAGGGATAGTAAGGGATTTTAAGGGATTGTAAGGGATGTTATTTTTTTCGTAAATAATATTATTTCTTTCAATATCATTATGCCAAAATATTGGTCTGAACTTTTTATCAAAATTAGAACTTTTTGTGTCGGGGTTACTATTCACGTATACGGCACTATTTACGTATACGGCATTATTCATGTATACGATACTATTCATGTATATGATATTTTTTACGTATACGGTACTATGTACGAATACGGAGTACTATTCACGAGTTACTATTCATGAGTTACAATTCACGAGTTACTATTCATGAGTTACTATTCACGGGTATTATTCACGATCAAATTAATTTCTTTTTCTGACCAAATTATCGTTGATTTATGAATATTGGTCTTGAAATTAAATGTAGTTATTGATCCTATTGTTTTTATTATCATATATAATATTTTTATAACCCTAGTGATGGAATTTCTCTTTGACTTGAGTGTAAAGATGGGTAAAGTATTGGTATGATCGTGACTATGGGTTCTCTTTGGCCAGTAGTGCAAAGTTGAATTGTTGACTAGTATGATCATGACCATTGAATTTACAATGGAATATTGTTAGCTTAAGTGCAAGGTGAATTGATCAACATGGTTATAATTATGGTTTATATAAATTCTGAAATGATTATGTATTTCTTTGAGATAATAATATCTTTGGCCTGTAGTGCAAAGATAACCTGTTGAATATCTTTGGCATGTAGTGCAAAGATGAACTGTTGATGAATATCTTTGGCCCGTAGTGCAAAGATGAATTTATTAGTGTGATTATGAACATGAATTATGATTTGGTATAACCATGATCTTTGATGTTTCAGGTAAAGACAGGTGATAAAAATTATCTTCATCCTGGATGAGAAGAGAAATTTAGAACCACAATTATGATTATGATTTATTCATATGATTGTGAACCAGAACTGTTGATTGATGTTACAGGGATAAAATATTGTTAGTGGACTTTTAGCATGGAGAAGATAATAGACTTTATTGTCTGTTGACTCTTCTACTGGATTGCTCATTCCGCTGCAACTATGGTTGAAAAGTTTTATCATCTACCATATGTTCTAAATCTCTGATTTATTATTGATGAAGCCTATTGAAAATTTAATTATCTTTAGTCATAATATTCTTTACTGAGCTAGTTGTGCTCACCCTTTTGCTTCACAATTCCTTTCAGGTAACAAGAGTGTAGCTGGGTCGAGCGAGGGTAACAGGGGAATAGAACGGTGATCTATAGCTGTTGAGGTTCTCCCTAAACAGTATGGATATAATTTTATTGAGAACTTTAGAAAAGTGCGCTGTATTTTATACGTCATTTAATAGTTATATTTGTTGAATCCAATAGGATGAGGCGAACCCAACGTTAGAAGGGTGTTTTGTCACTATCATACAAGATGTCTAATGACATACAATCTCGTGTCATTATAAGACAGAGTTGTGCACATTCACTTGCTGAGTATATCTACGAGCACTACCTATATAATCTTGGTGTTTGGTTGAAGTATAACTCTAAATTAGAGACAGTGGAGATACTGATATGTCAAGAGAAGACTCGCCATTGGAAAGAATATGACAGTAATCTTCTCATTTTTCTTTGGGGTCTATTGGGTCAACCAAGGATAATTATGTGGACATATGATATCTATCATAACCTAGACACATGGGCTCCCATGTATAAAGGTTTCCTTGAGCACTTCTCAAAGATTCTAATTTCTAAAACAGTTTTTGACTATACCTTTATGTAAGGTGCCATTATGACGTACTATCCAAGATTGGGATGAGAGTCACAGTTAGTACATATTTGTATCAAAACTCACAGCATATGTGTTGTTGTATTTTGCACAATAATTGTTGTAATAAAGTTGTAGTGGTTTTCTGTTTCGTATATTTGGTGACTCAGAATATGTTGGGTGGAATGGACCTATTTTGGGGGTGTCATATTTGGTATCAGAGCTTAAGGATATGATCTCTGGCGGAGATCGAGAAATATTACTAGGAGGGGAGAGACGAGTAATATCATTCGCTAGTGTGTCCTACTTAAGCTGAATTTTCATACTTAAGTTGACAAATTGTGATATGTTAATTAACCTTTGTTTTGAAGTTGTATTCTAGAATGATATCTGAAATACAGGAGATGAGCAATGGAAAAATCATGATGACCGGGGAGATAGAATCTGAAATGAAAGCAAGGTATTCTCAACTCTTTAAAATACCGGGTACGTAAATTTCGGGGACGAAATTTCATAAGCAGGGGAGATTGTAAGACCCCAAATTTTATGAAATAAAATTATTCAATTTTTCTTATAATTACTATTCAGTAAATGGTTAAATTGATAAAAGTTTAAAGTTAAAGGTGATATATGTAAATATTTTAAATAATCAAGTGGTTATAAAATATTCATTGTTGTTGGTGAATATTCGTTTGGTCATGGAATATTCTTCATGTCGGGGAATATTCGTACGACGGCGCAGTCTTTTGTGGGCCCCATAACGGAAAGCGATTGGATGAAGAAAACGACAAGTATAAATTGTTTATGAATAACGACATAATTATTACCGTTAATACTGTTGGAATACCAGGTGGTAAAAATACAGTAATACGCATTTTTGCACAGTAGCACACAGTATTGCACTAATTATTGATTCTTATGTAAGAAGGCACTACTCAGAAATGGTTACAGTAATTACTGTTCAATATTTTATTTTATTGATTCAATAATTGCTACGTTGATATTTTATATTACTGTTGTTTTAATAATGTCACTACACAATATTTTCTATTATCGGAGCAATAATTCATATTATCTGAATAATATTATTAGATAATATTATTGGTAATGTCTAGAAAGTTCTGTCTAAGGAGAGGTTTGGTCACCTAATTGCGCGCCAGTAAGGAGAAATCTTTATTGGAAAGCCCCTTCTTTCTTGGGAACTGCTTATTTGTCAGTATTGTGATTCTGTAATATTATTTGTGAATAATTAATTATTGATTTATATAATGAGGAAAATATTAATTTTATGTGGATATAGATGGAGAAAATATTTAATGTGACAATTGTTAAAAATTAATATTTTATATTTTTCTGATAAAATAATTCATTTAAATATATTATTATATTTTAATAATATAATAATTATGATATTTTAACAATGAATGTGGGATATATGAGTATATGAGGAGAAAGAGTATTTTTGTTGCATTAAATGATTAACACATGTTTTGTGTGTCGGTGGACCCCATTTCTTGATTGAAATTTGATTATAGCCTGTAAAATCACCCGTTTGTGGATTTCGGTCCATTTCTGTTTGGAATTTGGAAAAACTTTCTTCTGCAAAGTTGTAGATAATGAAATTTCCTATGAAAAAGATATATGGTTTGAATTTTTCTGATAAACGGGCTATTTATTATGAATACATAAAACAGAAAACCACTACAACTTTATTACAACAATTGTTGTGCAAAATATAACAACACATATGCTGTGAGTTTTTATGCAAATATATACTAACTGTGACTCTCATCCCAATCTTGGATAGTACGTCACAATGGCACCTTACATAAAGGTATAGTCAAAAACTATTTTAGAAATTAGAATCTTTGGGAAGTGCTCAAGGAAACCTTTATACATGGGAGCCCATGTGTCTATGTTATGATAGATATCATATGTCCACAGAATTATCCTTGGTTGACCCAATAGACCCCAAAGAAAAATGAGAAGATTACTGTCATATTCTTTCCAATGGTGAGTCTTCTCTTGACATATCATTATCTCCACTGTCTCTAATTTAGAGTTATACTCCAACCAAACACCAAGATTATATAGGTAGTGCTCGTAGATATACTCAGCAACTGGATGTGCACAACTCTGTCTTATGATGACACGAGGTTGTATGTCATTAGACATCTTGTATGATAGTGACAAAACACCCTTTTAACGTTGGGTTCGCCTCACCCTATTGGATTCACCAAATATAACTATTAAATGACGTATAAAATACAACACACTTTTCTAAAGTTCTCAATAAAATTATATCCATACTGTTTAGGGAGAACCTCAATAGCTATAGACCACCGTTCTATTCCCATGTTACCCTCGCTCGACCCAGCTACACTCTTGTTACCTGAAAGGAATTGTGAAGCAAAAGGGTGAGCACAACTAGCTCAGTAAAGAATATTATGACTAAAGATATTTAAATTTTCAATAGCCTTCATCAATAATAAATCAGAGATTCAGAATATATGGTAGATGATAAAACTTTTCAACCATAGTTGCAGCGGAATGAGCAATCCATTAGAAGAGTCAACAGACCATAAAGTCTATTATCTTCTCCATGTTAAAAGTCCACCAACAATGTTTTATCTCTGTAACATCAATCAACAGTTCTGGTTCACAATCATATGAATAACTCATAATCATAATTGTGGTTCTAAATTTCTCTTCACATCTAGGACGAAGATAATTTTCATCACATGTCTTTACCTAAAACATCAAAGATCATGGTTATACCTGTAACGACCCCAAAATAGGTCCATTCCACCCAACCCATTCTGAGTCGTCAAATACATGGTACAGAAAATAACTACAACTTTATTACAACAATTGTCGTGCAAAATACAACAACACATATGCTGTGAGTTTGGATACAAATATATACCAAATGTGACTTATGTTCCAACCGTGGACATCACCCCACAATAACACCTTACATAAAGGTATAGTCAAAAACTGTTTTAGAAATTAGAATCTTTGGAAAATGCTCAAGGAAACCTTCGTACATGGGAGACCACGCGTCTAGGTTATGATAGATATCATATGGCCACAGAATTATCCTTGGTTGACCCAATAGACCCCAAAGAAAAACGAGAAGATTACTATCATATTCTTCCCAATGGTGAGTCTTCTCTTGACTTATCATTATCTCCACTGTCTCTAATTGAGAATTATACTTCAAACAAACACCAAGATTATATAGGTAGTGCCCATAGATATACTCAGCAAGTGGATGAGCACAACCCTGTCCTATGATGACACGAGGTTGTATGTCATTAGACATCTTGTATGATAGTGACAAAACACCCTTCCAACGTTGGGTTCGCCTCACCCTATTTTCTTCACCAAATATAACTACTAAATGATGACCACCGTTCTATTCCCTTGTTACCCCCGCTCGACCCAGCTACACTCTTATTACCTGAAAGGAATTGTGAAGCAAAAGGGTGAGCACAACTAGCTCAGTAAAGAATATCATGACTAAAGATAATTCAATTATCAATAGCCTTCATCAACAATAAATCAGAGATTTAGAACATATGGTAAATGATAAAAATTTCAACCATAGTTGCAGCGGAACGAGCAATCCATTAGAAGAGTCAAATAGACTATAAAGTCTATTATCTTCTCCATGTTAAAAATCCACCAACAATGTTTTATCCCTGTAACATCAATCAACAATTCTGGTCCACAATCATATGAATAACTCATAATCATAACTGTAGTTCTAAATTCCTCTTCTCATCCAGGACGAAGATACTTTTTATCACCTATCTTTGCCTGAAACATCAAAGATCATGGTTACATCAAATCACATTTCCTGTTCATAATTATACTAATAACTTCATCTTTGCACTAAGGCCAAAGATATTCATTTGTATCACCAGTTGATCATGTTCATCTCAACATCTGTTCGTCTTTGCACTACTGGCCAAGATATTCAACAACATGTCATCTTTGCACTACAGGCCAAAGATATTCAACAACAGTTCATCTTTGCACTACAGGCCAAAGATATTCATCAATAATTCATCTTTGCACTACAGGCCAAAGATATTCCTCAACAGTTCATATTTGCACTACGGCCAAATATATTAATATCTCAAAGAAATATATAATCATTTCAGAATTTATATAAACAATAATTATAACCATGTTGATCAATTCACCTTTGCACTTAAGCTAAAGATATTCACTTATAAATTCAATGGTCATGATCATACCAATCAACGATTCAACTTTGCACTACAGGCCAAAGAGAACCCTAGTCATGATCATACCAATAATCTACCCATCTTTACACTCCAGTGAAAGAGAATTTCAACATCAGGGTTATAAAAATGTTATATATGATGATAAAAATAATATGATCAACATATAGTTTTAATCTCAAGAGTAATATTCGTAACTCATGAATAGTAACCCCGACACAAAAGATAGAAATTCTACAATAAAATTCATACCAATATTTCGGTATAATGATATTGAAAGAATAACATTACTTAAATTTATAAACAATTTATTTTAATTGTTTACACTTTACTAATTAATGCATTTAATCATCATAAAATGCCAACTCTTACAATTTCATCATCAATAACCAAAACCCTCATCAAAAATCTGCATATACCTCATATAGGATTCTCAAGCCATAAAATCCTATTTTCTAATTTTCTTTCTTCACAAAACATATTTAATTCATTTACTCATAACTAGACCATTTTTATGAAAAATACCAAATCAGTTCCAAAAATATTTCTTTTCTGGGATTTAGCATAATATAGTCTCATAGTGAACATATATTTTTCTCAGAATTTTTAAAAGTCATTTACTATTTTTCATATGGCCAAAATAGTAGAATATTTAGACATTTATCAAAAATTGTAATTTTGTCCAAAAATTCTGAAATTTACAGAGTATACTTCTATCATATACATGTACTCCCAATAAAAATTTCATCAATTTTGGAGTTAACCACAAGGAATTATAAGCTGTTACTTCTAAAATAGTCTTTTCTCATAAAATTCATAACTCTCAATCTATACATCCAAAAATCACCATTTTTGGACACAATCAAGAAAACTCATCAAAATATCATTTTAAATTTTTTCCAGAATTTTTGAATGTCAGAAAAATTACGAAACTGAAAAACATAACAACCCTTAAAATCCCTTACTATCCCTTACTATCCCTACAATCCCTTACCTCAAAAGAGCAGTACTTCTGACTGGATATCGGATATGATGCTGAAGAAAACTTGCACTGATGAATAGCAACTCACCAAGTATCTAAAAACTCACAAAATATGCTTCATAATATAGAGAGAGAAAGAGAGAAAGCTTATGTTTCTGGTGTGATTTTCAATTCTAACTTAGCCCTCTATTTATAGGAAAATTTTGGTAGGTTTGACCTGCAACCTGATGGCTTTACCTGCTACTATTTCCACCCACCACATTTGAAATATAATTCAGCACATTTCTTCACCAACCACAAGTGGGGCCCACCAATTCTAGAATTTTCCACCAAAATGATAAACTCCAAAAATTCAACAATTTCTGAACCAGTCATCTCGTAAAATTCATAACAAATCATACGTTCATTTTTAACGGTTCAAAATTTGTGGGCATATACTCAACTTATATATGTATAACATATCCAAAAATTACCACGATCTAACGGTCGGATTAAAAATTATAACCCCCGCAAAATATCTCAAAAACCCTAATTTTTAATACCTCCATTCCGACAAAAATACGGATAAAAATCTCAACATTAACTCCTTCATTTTTTAACCACAAAAATGTATCCCTCATTTATATCCACATAAAATAAATATTTTCTTATCATATGAATCAATAATTAATTATTCACAAATAATATTACAGAATCACATTTATGACAACCAGGCCGTTCCCAGGAAAGAGGGGGCTTTCCAATAAGAATTTCTCCTTACTGGCGCGCAATTAGATGACCAAACCTCTCCTTAGACAGAACTTTCTAGACATTGACAATAATGTTATCTAATAATATTATTCAAATAATATGAATTATTGATCTGATAAAGGAAAATACTGTGCAGCAACAATTATTGAAACAACAATAATATAAAATATCAACGCAACAATTATTGAATCAATAAAATAAAATATTGAACAGTAACTACTGTAATAATTATTGAGTAGTGCCTTCTTACGTAAGAATCAATAATTTCAAAAATACTGTGCAATACCGTGTGCTACTGTGCAATAACGTGTATTACTGTATTTTAACCACCGGGTATTTCAACAGTATTAACAGTAACAACTACGTCGTTATTTGTAAAAACTCAAATTTGTCGTTTTCTTCACCCGACAGTTATTCGTTATGGGGCCCACAAATAGCTGTGCCGTCGTACGAATATTCCCCGACAGAAAGAATATTCCACGACCAAACGAATATTCCCCGACAACAATGATTATTTTATAACCACTTGTGTATTTTGAAAAAAAATCATATATCACCCTTAACTTTAACATTTATCAATTTAACCATTTACTGAATAGTAATTATAAGAAAAATTGAATACTTTTATTTCATAAAATTCGGGGTCTTACAATACCAAATCACAGTTCCTGTTCATAATCATACTAATAAATTCATCTTTGCACTACGGGCCAAAGATATTCATCAACAGTTCATCTTTGCACTACAGGCCAAAGATATTCAACAACAGGTCATCTTTGCACTACAGGCCAAAGATATTCATATCTCAAAGAAATACATAATCATTTCAGAATTTATATAAACCATAATTATAACCATGTTGATCAATTCACCTTTCACTTAAGCTAAAAATATTCCATTGTAAATGTAATGGTCATGATCATACTAGTCAACAATTCAACTTTGCACTACTGGCCAAAGAGAACCCATAGTCACGATCATACCAATACTTTACCCATCTTTACACTCAAGTCAAAGAGAAATTCAATCACCAGAGTTATAAAAATGTTATATATGATAATAAAAACAATAGGATCAAAAACTACATTTAATTTCAAGAGCAATATTCATAAATCAACGATAATTTGGTCAGAAAAATAAACCAATTTTATCGTGAATAGTATCCGTAAATAGTAACTTGTGAATAGTAACTCATGAATAGTAACTCGTGAATAGTAACTCATAAATAGTATTCGTGAATAGTAACTCGTGAATAGTACTCTGTATTCGTACATAGTACCGTATACGTAAAAAATGTCATGTACATGAATAGTGTCATATACGTGAATAGTGTCGTATACGTAAATAGTACCGTATACGTGAATAGTATCCCCGACACAAAAAGTTCTAATGTTGATAAAAGGTTCAGACCAATGTTTCGGCATAATGATACTGAAAGAAATAATATCATTTATGAAAAAAATAACATCCCTTACAATCCCTTAAAATTCCTTAAAATCCCTTATAATCCCTTACCTTAAAAGAGCAGTACTTCTGATTGGAATAACGCTGAAGGAAACTTGCACCGTATAGCAATACTCAAGATATTTAGATACTCACAAAAATACGCTCGATAATATAGAGAGAGAAAACTTTAGTTTCTGGTGTGATTTTCAATTCTAACCTAAGCACCCTATTTATAGAAAAATGTTAAGAACACCAAATCAGAAAATTTAATAAAATATTAATATATATTTTATAAATTCCTTCGCACACCTAAGTCATCTGATTTCAGCCATTAACATGTACAAATGGTGCCCACAAAATGTAAAATATGTAACATTCCATATTTTTTAAATGTAAGTTATAAATATTTATTAATTTATATAAATATTTATTGGATATGTTTATTATTGAATAAGTAATTGTTCAATTTGATTGAGTTTATTTAGTTAATTATTTATTTGCTAAATAATTAATGTGATTAGTTAATTATTTATTTGTTAAATAATTAATGTGTTACGTGGATTGAGTTATGTGATTAAGTAATTTATTTAATTGTTATTACATAAAGTTTGACAAATAACTATGTTATAAAGAGTTATTAAATTAAATTAAAGTAATTTTAATTTAGTGTTGCCAAACAAGGTGTAAGTATATTAATCTTTTATTTTATAAATGGTTTGCCAAACAAGGCCTTATGGCTTTTAAAATTCTTATTAATTTTAAATTATATTACTAATAGAATAAAACAAATATATAAATAAAATATATTTATATTTATAAGATTATACGTTATATGTTTGGTAACTGATAAGAGTAAATACGCTTATTATTGCCATATCAGTTTTGTTTTATTTTGACGCATATTTGTTAAGTGTTGTGTACGCTCCAGTTTTGCTTAGTCTAAGAAAAACGTTTTCAGAGAAAAAGAAAAGTTTCAGAGAATTTGAGAGAGAGAAATAGCAAAAGAAAGTCATCAGTGTTTAACAAAGATTGTCTAAAACAAAAGGTATGTACATAACTTAACCATAGATATTTTACGCCATATATTTTATGTGAATTTATATTGTCTCTGTGTTCTCAATTTGACTGTAAGACGAAGTTCTTTACAAACTTTCTAGAATTCGAATGTTTTATTATTTGATTATGAAATCATGTGTATTAGTAGTAGATAACATATATGTTGATGATTGTATGTTCAATAATGTATAGGTAAGAGTATGATAAATTACGTATACACGAAAAGAATGGTTTTTTACAGTAAACTTATATGCATGAATATGATTTTTTTTGAAAGTTAATAAAAATATGTATGTGATTATGTTAATTGAGACTTGTGTGTAATTGGGTAAGAAATTAAGCAGGGCAAGGAATCGAATGGAGATGGCTGTGTTTACTGTGTCAAGATATTTCTTCAATGGAGTCTGTATTTTTAAAACACAGTGTTTTCAGAGAATTAGTTCTCTGCTATTGTTGTTTAGTTGTGTAAAATTCGTACACAAATGCTTCATAACTTTATGTGTAGTTTTCATGAAGTTATACATGTTGTTGGATATCATTGGCTGTTAAAAATAAATTAGACAGTAGCTTTGCTCTGTCTTTCTGGTTTGGTTATGTGAGTTTCGGCGCCCCAACGTCAAAATTCACGCCCAGCGCCAAATTTTACGCCCTGGCGCCAAGGTTCGCGCCCCAGCGCCAAAATGGGTCAGTAACTCGTGCCCCAGCATTGTATCTCGCACCCCAGCGCTGTAGCTCGCGCCTCAGCGCCACTGTTCCGCACCCCGGCGCCGGAAAAGTGTCTGAGTTGGGCAGTTTTGACCTCTTGTAGTAAAACGGCCATAACATTTTCATACGAACTCCGATTGAGAGAATTCAAGATGATTCAGAAAGAGGACGAGTAGACCTACAACTTTCATTCTTTAAGTTTTTTAATATGAGTTCTGTAACAGTAGTCAAAATGGTCATCTTTCGGACTGTTTTGTATTTGGAGCCAATCGGAGGGCGTCGGGATGCACGAATGCAAGTGCAACCCTTTGGGTATTAGTATAACTTAATGATAACATGTTGAACATGTATTAGGATGTTGTATCAAGTTGTTAATGTACATGTGGTGCAATGACATGATCATTTAAGTAGTTGTAATAAAGCTAAAAAGTAATGTTCATGAAAGATGTGATGTTGTTTAAACTTAAACTTACTTAGTAGCTATACTAAGAGTAATAAAGGAACTCATAAAGGTAATGTTAGTGTAACTAATGTGTATTATTAATACATATGGTATGTGTAGGACTTGGGGTGAATGTGAATAGTAATTGTTTAACTTACACACGAGGCAAGTTCCCTAACCTTTGCTACTTTATTATTCAGCAAAGTTGTTTTTCACTGTTATGTTATACTTAAGCAAGTTTTCTAATTCTAAAGCTTCATTATGCAAAAAATTCATATGCTATACTTTATTGAGTAAAGTATTTCCATTAAGCAACTTCATTGTATCCAGTTATTCACGATGATACAAGTTTCTCATCTCTGCACTTTCGTTGAGATAGTTATTATGATTATGCAAGCTTTCTTAACTCTAAACTTGTTATATTAGCATGCAAGTACCTTTAGTTTATCGTTCAAGCTATTATTTGTTGTGCATGCTTGATATTAAATTCTAAGATGTAACCTTAGCTTAATGTTATTCAAAGCAAGGTATGATGTGTTATTCAATAGTTATGGTATTAGATTATCCCTAAAGCATGAACTTAGAACGAAATACTTAGTCAGCTACGATTATTCTATAGTATAGTGTTATTGGTTTTATTCAACTACTCCATAGTTGATGTTCGTTAAATTCCAAATTCCCTTGAAAGCTTATCCAAACCAAACTTACTTTGGTGCGAACTTGTATTCTAAATACTGAGATGAACAACTCTTTTAATATAGGTTTACGCTTAGCGTTGAAATGGTTGTGCACAATACATTGTACGAAGGGTTGATCCCCCTAAGTACGTGGAGTCCTTATAGTCTTATGACTGTTAAAGTTAAATTTGAAAGATTACTTATAACTGTGGACATGATTCGTGGTCATTAGACCCTCAGTGAATGTTATAATTTTCAGAAAGTTAATAAAATATATTGTTCAGTTCTATTGAGCCTAATATTGGCAATTGATGTGAAAGTTTAAAGATTTACTTATTGTTATTTCAAGTGGGCCTTGTTTGCTCACTCTTGCCTGTAAAATTTCTTACTGCTAAAGTTGAAACGGGTGACGTACCTAGCACCAGTAAGGGAAAAGGAAAGATGAATAAATACTGAAGACTTGTAATAGTTTTGATAGTTTACTTTTAGAATTTGATTTAAATATTGTAATGAAGTTATTTAATTTTCTGCATTTGAATGATTGTTGTTAAAGGTTGGATAACCTGGGAGATTTCTTTTATTTAAGTTTAATCCTGTATGGGCAGGTTTTCTTTTATTATTCAATTCTATTATGATTGGGTAGTTAGAAATGAATGTTTTGATTACGTGAACACCAAATCTTGAGGTAATGAAGTACCTGGATTTGGGGGTGTCACATGTTGGTATCAGATCTTTAGGTTATGAACCTTAGGTGGAGAAAAAGCCTTAGGAAGTAACCTTTGAAAAGATAGTGGAGATAACTCTTATCGAGTTTCAAGAAAGAAGTAATAAAACACTTATGTGCTTATGTGTTTATAACTTATGTGCTCGCGAGTGTCGAGTAGAATGATTAATAACTAAAACTTTAAAATTTTGTTGTCAAGATGACTAATGTTGGAGAATCTAGTCAGACTAGGGAGGAAGGACCTCAAATGCCTATAGAGGAGGAGCCTCGCAACATTCAGGTAGTTTGGGAACAACTACTGCCACGGGAGTCAGCCCCGTTGGTCACAGTGGTTGAAGATGAGGATGATGATGTGGAGACGGATGAGGAGGATCTCGTGGAGTTGCCACAGGAGGATGAAGATAACAAGGACGAGGAAGAGGAGACTCCACTAACCTCGATGGCTGCTCGTATGTATGATGAGGTCTACGACCGTAACGTGGAACTTCAGGATACAGTTGAGGAGTTGCAGGAGATAGTAGCTGAACAATAGACTGCAATGACACAGAAGAACGACGACATCCAGGATCGAGATGAACGTCTAGCTAATGCTGAAGAGAAGCTGATACAGACTGAAGGAGAGAAGGAACAGCTGATCGAGATGGTCGTGGAACTGAAGAAAAAGCTTAATGAAGAAGCTACCAAGAGGGCGAGAGCTGAAGACGCATACGAGGAAGCTTATCAACGAACTGGAAGAGCAGTAAGGGATGCACAAGCAAAGTGGATGAAGATGGAAGAGATGGATAAAGTATTCAATACCGTGATCAATCGAGCTCAAGATCGGGTCATGGGTTATCCAATTCAGTTCAAGACTCTGCCATCATACGTGTTAGATCGCCGAACCATGTTCCGTGTTATGGAAGAAGAGCGTCAAAAGGCTACTGATTATCTTAATAGATCATCGTAGGAAATCTATCTGTTTTGCAAGTAACAAGTGTTAAATAATGTGTAAATCCCGAGTGTTAAGTAACCATGGGATATGAGAATTATGATGTGTCCTGAAACTTTTGTAGTTCAGGAATGTAAATGGCAGTGATGCTATTATTGTTATGTTTTTTGAAGTTATGATAAATAAATAAAAAAGCTATTATTTTATTCAAAAGTGTTATGTGGTTATTTTTTTTATGGGGACAAGTTAATTAAAAAATACATAAAGAAGTTGGGTAATAGTCTAATAGATATTTTTTTTAACAGAAAATGCCTCCTAGACGTGAACCAGCCCGTCAAAGAACCAATGCGAGAACTAACAATAACGATGTTGAGGATAATCCCATTCAACAACTAGTGACATTACTAACAGGAGCGTTGCAGAATCAACCTCAAAACCAAGGCACAACGTTTAAGGAGTTTAAGGCGGTCGGACCACCTAAATTTCGTGGTTCAATGAATCCGGTCGAGGCACAGACCTGGATTATGGAGATTGAGAAGATATTTGAAGTTGCTAGGGTAGGGGATGAACAGAAGACTGCTTTTGCAACATTCATGTTGAAAGCAGAAGCTAGTTATTGGTGGCAGGCCAATAAAACCCGAGAAGGACAAGGAGTGATGACTTGGGATAGGTTTAAGGAGTTGTTCTTCGAGACCTACTTTCCAGAGAGTTCTAAGAGTCAGTTAGAGGTTCAGTTTCTAGAACTAAAACAAGGAACGATGACGGTATCTGAGTATGCCGCGAAATTCAACGAATTGGCAAGATTTACGCCATATCAAGTCAGCACAGACGACCGTAAGGCGAAGAGATTTGAACAGGGACTGAAGCCCTAGCTGTATAGTAGGGTTTCCCTATTCCAGTTGAAGACATTTGCAGTGGTGATGGAGAAAGCAGTACTCGTTGAAGGTGGAGGTGAGGCAGTGACAAAGTTCAATCAGGAACAGAAGAAGATAAAGAATGAGAATGAGATTAAGAATGGAGGTGGTAGCAGTGGAAACAACAACAACAACAACAACAGCAACAATAGCTTGAAGAGAAAGTGGAATGGGAACATGGGTGCCGGAAACCATCAAGGTAACTAGTAAAACAAAAAGTTTGAAGCATGTGCGACATACGGGAAATTTCACAAGGGTGAGTGCTTGATGGGGAAACGAGTTTCCTACAATTGTGGCCAAGAGGGTCACATCGCCCCAAATTGCACTCAACCGAAGAAGAAGGCGTGCTTCACGTGCGGATCCAAGGATCATTTTGCTCATGAATGCCCTAAGAAGAAGGAGGGAGGGACAACCAGAAGCAATGGAGGTAACAATGGAAGTACATGGCCCATTACAGGACCTGCAGCATCAAACAAACCCACAGCCAGAACCTTCAACATGACTGTGTAAGATGCTGTGTAATCAAAAGATGTGGTGTCAGGTATTATCCCAATCAATGGTATTAATGCATATGTATTATTTGATTCGGGTGCTACTTGCTCGTTTATATCTGATGAATTTGCCAAGAGGTTAGAATTTCCTAGAGAAGAACTGAATTTTCCTTTGAACATAGAAATTGCGAATAAGGAAGTAATCCCTGTTAGATTCGTATACAAGAACTGTAGGGTGAATATTAAGGAGAATATCTTATTGGTAGATTTGATTCCGATTAGACTCGGGGAATTTGATGTAATTTTGGGAATGGATTGGTTGTTCAAATATGGAGCAGTAATTGATTGTCACAAGAAGTGTGTAAACCTTATGACTCCGTCAAAGGTAGTTTTTCATGGTAGCAAATCGCCTAGACAAATGAAATGTCTGACGATTATGCAGGCCAAGAAGTTGTTGAGTCAAGGTTGTGTGGCCTATTTAGCTTACATAGTCGATACTCAGAAGAAGGGTGTAAAACTGGAGGAGATACCAGTGGTTAGAGAATTCGTTGATGTATTTCTGGAGGATTTGCCAGGACTACCGCCTGATAGAGAGATTGAGTTTGTAATCGATTTAGTGCCAGGAACTGCACCGATATCGAAGGCCTCGTACAGAATGGCTCTGGTAGAAATGAAGGAACTCATGGTGCAACTGCAAGAACTGTTGGACAAGAAGTTTATTCAACCAAGCGTGTCACCGTGGGGAGCGCCGGTATTATTTGTGAAGAAGAAGGACGGATCAATGCGTCTTTGCATTGATTACAGGGAGTTAAACAAAGTCACTATTAAGAATAGGTATTTGTTACCTAGAATAGATGACTTGTTTGATCAGTTGAAGGGTGCTAAATACTTCTCAAAAATAGATTTGAGAAGTGGGTATCACCAATTGAAGGTAAGAAAGGAGAATATACCTAGAACGACATTCAGAACTCGGTACGGACATTACGAGTTTCTGCTGATGTCTTTTGGTTTAACAAATGCCCCTGCCGCGTTCATGGATTTGATGAACAGGGTATTTAAACCATTCTTAGACAAGTTCGTAGTGGTGTTTATCGATGACATTCTGGTATATTCCAAAACTCAAGAAGAACACGTGGAACATTTACGTCTGACATTGGAGATACTAAGAAAGGAAAAGTTGTACGCGAAATTCTCTAAGTGTGAATTTTGGCTCGATCGTGTACAATTTTTGGGTCATGTGATTGACAAAGATGTGATTTCAGTATATCCATCAAAAGTGGAAGCTGTAATCAACTGGGAACAACCAAGGACACCTTTGGAGGTGAGGAGTTTCTTGGGGTTGGCCGATTATTATAGAAGATTTATACAAGATTTTTCCAAGATAGCCACTCCGTTAATAAATTTGACACGGAAAGCTGTGAAATTCGTTTGGACGGAAAAGTGTGAAGAGAGCTTCCAAGATTTGAAGAAGAAGCTAAGTATGGCACCTGTGTTAACCCTGTCGGATAATACAGGAAATTTTGTGGTGTATAGTGATGCCTCACACAAAGGATTGGGTTGTGTTCTTATGCAAAACGGCAAAGTTATTGCCTATGCATCAAGACAACTGAAGGATTATGTGAAAGGTTATCCGACTCATGATTTAGAATTGGCTGCAGTGGTATTTGCTCTCAAGATATGGAGACATTATCTGTATGGTGAGAAATGTGAGATTTACACAGACCACAAGAGTCTGAAGTATATTTTCAATCAGAAGGACCTGAACATGCGTCAGAGGAGATGGATGGAATTGATAAAGGATTACGATTGTGAGATCTTTTATCATCCGGGCAAAGCGAATGTGGTTGCAGATGCTTTAAGTAGGAAAGGTCGGGAGAAATTAATGCTGATAACAACTCAGGAGGAGCTCATTTCAGCAATGACAAAGTTAGAACTGGAAATCAAATTTCCACAGGAATCCGACGAACTACTATTTCAGCTAGAAGCAGGTCCAACTTTACTGGACAAGGTAAAAAACGCTCAGTTACAAGATAAAGAATGTGGAAAGATAAAAGAGAATATGGTTGATAGTAGCGATCCGAAATACAAGGTCGATACCGAAGGATTACTACGGTACGAGGGAAGAATCTGGGTTCCAGCAACACCAGAACTGAAAAACGAAATCTTGACCGAAGCTCATAGCTCGAGATATTCGATTCATCCAGGAAGCACTAAGATGTATCAAGATTTACGCCGACATTTTTGGTGGCTGAATATGAAAAGGGATGTTGCAAAATGCGTGGCTAAATGTTTGACATGTCAAAGAGTAAAAGACGAACATCAAAGACCCAGCGGATTACTTCAACCATTGGAAATACCGGAATGGAAGTGGGAACATATCACGATGGATTTTTTGGTGGGTCTTCCAACTACTCAGAAAGGATACGATGCGATTTGGGTTATAATAGACAGACTGACAAAATCTGCACACTTTTTGCCAATAAAGATTAGATTCAATCTTGATCAGCTGGCAAAACTATATATTAAAGAGATCGTTGCAAGACATGGAGTTCCAGTGTCAATTGTGTCAGACAGAGATCCGAGGTTCACATCAAACTTCTGGAAGAGACTACAAGAATGTATGGGAACACAGTTGCGAATGAGTACGACATATCATCCGCAAACAGATGGCCAAAGCGAACGAACGATCCAGACATTGGAAGATATGTTGAGAGCATGCGTCATGGATTTCAAAGGAAGCTGGGAAGAGCAATTACCGTTGGTGGAATTTGCTTACAATAATAATTATCATGCGAGCATCGGCATGCCGCCTTACGAAGCGTTATACGGCAGAAAGTGCAGAACTCCACTGTACTGGGATGAAGTTGGTGAACGTCAACTGTTAGGACCAGAATTGGTGCAACAAACTGCTGACGTTGTTAAACTCATCAGGACAAGATTAGTAACAGCACAAAACAGACAGAAAAAGTATGCTGATCAACATAGACAAGATCATGCATTCGACGTAGGAACTTTTGTATTCCTAAAAGTTTCTCCTTGGAAGGGGAAAATTCGTTTTGGTAAGAAGGGAAAACTAAGCCCGAGGTTTATTGGACCTTTTGAAGTGCTGCAAAAAGTTGGAGAGGTAGCTTATGAGGTAGCTCTACCTCCAGAGTTGGAAAACATTCATAATGTTTTTCATATTTCGGTGTTACGACCATATAAACCCGATTACAAGCACGTAATCGAGTACGAACCGTTGCAGTTCGAGAAAGATTTGTCTTATGAAGAGGTTCCTATCCAGATAGTCGACAGGAAAGAACAAGTGCTCAGGAATAAAGTGATACCTTTTGTGAAGGTGATATGGGGAAACCACAACGCTGAAGAAGCTACGTGAGAACTCGAAGAGAAAATGTTGAAAGAATACCCTGAGTTATTTGTTTAATTTGTGTCTTCGATTCTGGGGACATAATCTTTGTAAGTAGGGAAGAATGTAATGAATGTGTTGTTTGAGTTATGATTCTGAGGACAGAATCCTTATATGAGGGGAATGATGTAACATTCCATATTTTTAAATGTAAGTTATAAATATTTATTAATTTATATAAATATTTATTGGATATGTTTATTATTGAATAAGTAATTGTTCAATTTGATTGAGTTTATTTAGTTAATTATTTATTTGCTAAATAATTAATGTGATTAGTTAATTATTTATTTGTTAAATAATTAATGTGTTACGTGGATTGAGTTATGTGATTAAGTAATTTATTTAATTGTTATTACATAAAGTTTGACAAATAACTATGTTATAAAGAGTTATTAAATTAAATTAAAGTAATTTTAATTTAGTGTTGCCAAACAAGGTGTAAGTATATTAATCTTTTATTTTATAAATGGTTTGCCAAACAAGGCCTTATGGCTTTTAAAATTCTTATTAATTTTAAATTATATTACTAATAGAATAAAATAAATATATAAATAAAATATATTTATATTTATAAGATTATACGTTATATGTTTGGTAACTGATAAGAGTAAATAGGCTTATTATTGCCATATCAGTTTTATTTTATTTTGACGCATATTTGTTAAGTGTTGTGTGCGCTCCAGTTTTGCTTAGTCTAAGAAAAAAGTTTCAGAGAAAAAGAAAAGTTTCAGAGAATTTGAGAGAGAGAAATAGCAAAAGAAAGTCATCAGTGTTTAACAAAGATTGTCTAAAACAAAAGGTATGTACATAACTTAACCATAGATATTTTACGCTATATATTTTATGTGAATTTATATTGTCTCTGTGTTCTCAATTTGACTGTAAGACGAAGTTCTTTACAAACTTTCTAGAATTCGAATGTTTTATTATTTGATTATGAAATCATGTGTATTAGTAGTAGATAACATATATGTTGATGATTGTATGTTCAATAATGTATAGGTAAGAGTATGATAAATTACGTATACACGAAAGGAATGGTTTTTTACAGTAAACTTATATGCATGAATATGATTTTTTTTGAAAGTTAATAAAAATTAGTATGTGATTATGTTAATTGAGACTTGTGTGTAATTGGGTAAGAAATTAAGCAGAGCAAGGAATCAAATGGAGATGGCTGTGTTTACTGTGTCAAGATATTTCTTCAATGGAGTCTGTATTTTTAAAACACAGTATTTTCAGAGAATTAGTTCTCTGCTATTGTTGTTTAGTTGTGTAAAATTCGTACACAAATGCTTCATAACTATTATGTGTAGTTTTCATGAAGTTATACATGTTGTTGGATGTCATTGGCTGTTAAAAATAAATTAGACAGTAGCTTTGCTCTGTCTTTCTGGTTTGGTTCTGTGAGTTTCGGTGCCCCAGCGTCAAAATTCACGCCCCAGCGCCAAATTTCGCGCCCTGGCGCCAAGGTTCGCGTCCCAGCGCCAAAATGGGTCAGTAACTCGCGCCCCAGCACTGTATCTCGCGCCCCAGCGCTGTAGCTCGCGCCCCAGCGGTGTAGCTCGCGCCCTAGCGCCACTGTTCCGCGCCCCGGCGCCATAACTTTTTCATATGAACTCCGATTGAGGATATTCAAGATGATTCGGAAAGAGGACGAGTAGACCTACAACTTTCATTCTTTAAGTTTTTTAATTTGAGGTCTGTAACAGTAGTCCAAATGGCCATCTTTCGGACTGTTGTGTATTTGGAGCCAATCAGAGGGCGTCGAGATGCACGAATGCAAGTGCAACCCTTTAGGTATTAGTATAACTTAATGATAACATGTTGGACATGTATTAGGATGTTGTATCAAGTTGTTAATATACATGTGGTGCAATGACATGATCATTTAAGTAGTTGTAATAAAGCTAAAAAGTAATGTTCATGAAAGATGTGATGTTGTTTAAACTTAAACTTAAACTTAGTTAGTAGCTATACTAAGAGTAATAAAGGAACTCATAAATGTAATGTTAGTGTAACTAGTGTGTATTGTCAATACATATGGTATGTGTAGGACTTGGGGTGAACGTGAATAGTAATTTATAGATGATGATGTATTTAGGAATGTATGTACTATTTTCTATTCCCTGCATCATATTATCATCTATTATCTGTTATGAATGTATCATGTTATGTATATATATGTATGTCCAGAGATATTCAGCATTGACCCCTGGATGGTATTATGATACGGCCCACACAGATGACTTCTTTGACGGCCAGCCGCATAGATCACACCCCACCATTATTGGTGGCATCCCGTCTGAGATCCTGGTATGATAGTATGTCACCCCCAGATAAGGTGACCGTAGATCAGCTGTTGTAGCATACTATGACCCTCTTTATGTTTCAGGTTCCCACATGATTTGTGGAGGACATGCTGGAGCACTGGGTACCGGAGAGGCAGGTTTTTTAGCTTGGGACCCAGGAGTTGACTCTGACTCTGGAGGAGTATGCACGTTTGACGATGCTGCCATTTGACAGACCTTGTGTGCATATGGCTTTTGGGGATATGAGTCAACAGTTCATGACCCTCACCGGACTGAGGCGTAAGGTTGTGTTGGATGAGATCACATCTGGCCACATGATATCCCAGCTTTTTTTGATTGATAGATTTGGCTCTGAGGACAGCTATGCTCGGTATTCTGTGGATTTCACCATACCAGAGGACCAGTGGCATTTGGCCAGAGTGGATAGATTCTTGATGTGCATAGTGGCGTATGTGTACATGCCAGGATATATGGATGAGCTGGATATGAGTGTTATCATGGCAGTGAGAGCTCTCAGGGTGGGTCGTACCATAATTCTGATGATTGTGGCAGAGACGTTGAGGTCGGCCACGTTTTGCAGCACTTACCCTATGGGAGTATTTACAGGCAGCTCGGTCATGTTGTACGTGTGGTTTATATCACACCTGAGACTGATTGGCTCATTCAGACGATACGGGTATTATTTCACCCATGAGATAGCTATGTCGTATACCTTCTAGCCTGTGGTGTGTTGTTGGTCGAAAAATCAATCACTAAACACGCGCAAGTATACGCGGTCCAACAAGTAATACAGTGATACGGAGAGTGTCGTACCCACGAGGAACTATGACTAATATTTACCAAGTACCGATTGTGTATTGCTAAAGCCTTATTCGAACAGCAGTAAATAGAAGTGTGATTAATCTAATTATACTACTTAACAAAGCAAGTAAATGGATAACGAATGGAAATATAAGGAATTACAAGCTAAGGTCACAACTTCACCCCCACACAGGCATTCTGTCAAACACCTGGCGTGTTATGTTTCATCAAACTAGCTACCCTTTATCTTTTTGGTCTTAATAGTCACGATAATTTGTCGACCAAGAACGCACATGTGCTAATGCACCTCTGTCGAGGTATGCACAAACATATCCTCTCCAGATCCACCCTAAAGGGAATAGAACAGAAAAGAACGTTCAAGCTAGATGCAATCCTACATATGTCTATGCGAATTAATCATAACAAGGATTTAAGCATAAGTTCTCTATCAGGTCGCACGTGGCGCACAGAGATATGTCTATTCTATACACAACTTGTGCAGTTGAAACCAACAATCACATGCTAATATATTTAGGTGTAAATCTACAATTCTTCTGTCGATATTATGCAGATTACCAAAATCATCACTAATGTCTTAGCGAGAATCATAAAGCATAAATATATTAAACAAAATCATATGGTGCCAACCAAAGAGATAAAGACAGTCAATTCAAATAACAAAGGGATCCATTATAACCTTAGAGCCAATATTCAGTTCATAGTTAATAAACCAAATACAAGTAGCAAATAAGACAACATTTGTAGAATACAAAATTAGAGGAAATAAATGGATAAGAATGAACTCTGTCAAAGCCCTTCAGTCACCAAGCAATCCGCTCTTTTTAAGCTTTCCACTCCGTGTCGCTCGTTGCTCTTGTGCTCCAAAGAAATATAGACTTCTCCCTAAATCTACCTAATCTATATGTACAGACATCAACTAAGGGAAAGAAAGAGAAATTACAAAGAAAAACTAAAAACTAAGCTAATCTATATGAAAATATGATATAGGATGTCTCTTTTAAATGCAGAGGCTTCTCTCTGATATATATATATATATATATATATATATATATATATATATATATATATATATATATATATATATATATATATATATCTCTCCTCCTTCCTTTTGCTAGGTCAAAATCACTTGGTCTCTGCCTGGGCACCGGAGGTGGCGCCGCGGCGCGAGCCACCAAGCTTTAGATCACGCTGCATCGCCACATAGAAATCAGGGACACGAAGCTCGCACTGCAACGCGAGCTTAATAAGTTGTAGTGGCACCACGGCGTGAAGGTGATGTCAGCAAGGACCATGGGGTGGCGCTACGGTGCGACAATTAATCCTGGAGTTGGCGCCACGGCGCGAGTGTGAGGAAAATGCCCGTTTTGCCCCTTTAAGCTGGAAAAGCACTGTAAAGCTCTGCAATACATTAGTTAAGCACAATAACACTATATTTATATAAAATAACTTAAAAACTATGAATTCAGGCAATTACTTAAGTCATAAAGTATCCGATTCGCGGGTATAAATCCCACTCATCAAATATCCCCAAACTTAAGTCTTTGTTTGTCCTCGAGCAAACTAACTAACACAACACTAATAATAAAACACATGCGAAAGAAAACTAAAATAATAAAGTAGTATCATGGCTTCAAAGCTTGATCATAGCTACTCCCAAAGAATAGGGCAAACACAGATATGAGTAAGAGTTCATTCAATTTCAAGCATAAGACTGTATTTGATCTATTCTATATGTGTGTGTGGAGACCAACCGTCTTAACTAATCATGGCTCAAATAAGTTTGCACAGTCGATTACTAATACTAATATGCAAACTCCACAACTTAAGCATTCCACAAGCATTAAGAATAAGATGCAAATGCAGGAAAAGACCAAAAGACTCTAGCATGGCGACAGTAAAATTAGACTTGGACAGTACTTAATTACCTTAGGTTATTCAGAACTACCCATGAATGAGCTTTTGATCAGTGACTCCCAAGCCAAACGATCTTAGGGCACTAGGTGTAGAACACCCCTATGAATCTAATAACTCTAGCAGTAAAGGCCACGTAATGAACATAAGCCAACTAAGATTTTACAACACAAATGAAGATTATTAAGCTAGTGCATTTTATGCTCCATCTCGATATCGGTCCTGCGTTTATGGGCGAGTGCGTTTTACGCTCCATCTCGACCCACCGCAAAACTTTCGATATAAATTCTTCTTTTCTATTTTTATTCTGTTTTCATTCATTTTTTTTTAATTTTTTTATATATGCCAACATGCTAGAATCCAAGATCCAAAACTGTATAAACGTCTAAGTCTTTTATTACCTTGTACAAATGAAAGTTTATAAGAGTGAACAAATTCTCAAAGTAATAAATGCGCTAACTAAATTTGAAAAATAACTAGTTAAAAACAGTTAGTCGGTGCGTGCTAAGAAGGACGGATCAATAACAGTCCAAACTTATCAATTGAACAACCCCTAGCTCATACATGCTTGACACGACTCTAAGAGATAGGCATAGATACTTGACACTTGTCATCAGCCACAATCAAAAATTAATAAAAACTATAACCCTTGCTAAATAGCAGCTCAAAATAGGATAAAAAGGCCATTTAAATGGCACAAGCATCTAACCTGTAAAAGCCCCAAAAAGATGGTTATAAACCAAAATCATGCTGATAATAATCAAAGCATTAATAAAATGAAAACCAAAAATAGTTCATGGCATAATAATAATTAAAGCATAATCCTGATAATCCCGCAGTTTAAAACGACTGCACCACAATACTGAAAATAAAACATATAAAGTCTAAAGTACGCAATCCTAACATGGCAGTAGAGAAATAACAGATATAAGCTAAAAGCACCCCCAAACTTGAGGTGAGCAATGCCCTCATTGCTAAGTATAAAGAAATCATATACGAGAGGGCTTTCCTGAAGTGGCTCACTCAACAGCAGTCTCGTCCTCGTCAGTCTCGGCGGGCGGTAATGCTGAAGGGTATGGTGGGAAGATAGGCAGCTCTGAAAACTGGTATGGCGTGAACTCAGCGTTCTCACAATAATAGTAGGTGTAGATGCTCTGCATGGTGTTCACCAGCTCAGCCTGGTACTGCATAGCAATCTCCTGTCTCTGAGCTACTACTGTAATGTGCCTTCGCTACCTCTGCGCCTTGGCATCCTGTTTCTGGTGCAGCAGGGTGAGTGATGTCATGATGTCCGTCAGTATCCCTTGTCCAGCCGGGCCTGCGTCTGAATTCTATGCCTGCTCTGGCTCTGTAGTAGGGGGCGGCGCTGTAGGTGGCCCGTAGCCTTCGCCTTTGATATGCAACTCTGCCCTGTCCCACACAATGAAGCGTGAGATCGTCTGGTGGTCGATGATTGCCATGGGAGGCAAGGCTATCTCCTCTGGCCCCCACTGAATGTCTGCCCTCTTACAAAGCTGAGTGATCAAGGATGGATGTGGAAGCCCCGAAGCCATGGTACTCTTGATTGCCTTCATAATAGACTCGTGAATCAGAACTCCAATGTCCACCTGTAGACCCGTGACAATGGTGAAAAGAAGAATCGCCCTATCTCTGGTCACGTCGCTCAAGTGACGGGTCGGGATCATGTTAGCACATATGAAGCTGAACCACGCTTTCCCATAGCGACTGAGGGCTAAAGTCGGGAAGCTGGTCTTTTCCCCTGTATAGTCATTCTTCTTCCACTCGGTCCCAGGTTTGCACAACCTCCTAATGATGTCCTCTAGGTCGTAGCTGTGGAGCCCCGGCTCCATATAGTCCCTGCCCGCATAGTTGGGCGTGGCAAACAGTGCGTTGATGGCCTCACTTCCAAATGCCACTAGCTTCCCCCTAACTTGGCCAACCGCGTCCCCTTCGGCAATGGCGTTGGCATAGAACTCCCGAACCACTGATATGACCTCTGACCCAGGTGGTTTTGTGAAATGGGTCCATTGGCATTCTTGTATCATAGTAGCTAACTCACCATCATTTTTGTCCGGCTTGAATCCCCACTCAGGAATGAGATTTTGGGCGCCAAATGAGCTTTTGTACCTTTTTCAGGCCTCCTCATTGATAAACTTGGCTCTGTCCAAGCCGTTGGTGGTGCCGCGGATGATGATCCTCTCATACTCAGTCTTTGTCGCCTTTGTGCCATTTCAGAAATCGTAGTAATTTGTTCACACAAGCAGAAAACTGACGCACACACTCCCCCAAACTGATGCAGATAGCCCCCAAATGGAAACCCAATGAATCCAAGCCAAAATAGCCCCAAATAAGTCAAATTTTTGGTTTAGGCACTTTATCGAACACCTAGAGTGCACTCCTCAAAACCAATATGGACAACCTTTGTTTGAAAGCGCGCTAGCCCGATTTCTGTCAGTAGAAATCTCCCAAATCACAGAGAAAAATTTGCACAAACAATCCACAATTAAACCAAAAAGAATTCTGCTTGAATGAAATCCAACCAAATTACCTTAAATTGCAAAATCTAAGTGAGAAACCCAAAGTGAGAAGTATGGGCTCGAACTCTGACAGTAGATTTGATGGAGTTTTCGGTTTGTGATGTTGGATTGAGATGAGAAATCAAGGTCGGGTGCAATTTTGTGGGAGGGGCAAAGGATTCTTTTTTTTTGCTTTGTGATGCCGAGTTTGCTCGAGAAAGATGAAAAGGTGTGGCCTAACTGCTGGCCAAAATCAGCTTTTAAAAAAAAATCGTTGTCGGCGTCACAGCTCAAAAATGCCTTTGTTCCTTGGCGCTGCGGCGCGAGTTAACAGTAGGTGAGACTGACTTTGGTGCCGCGGCGCGAGTGAGGCTTTGCTATTAGGTGTTGCGGCGTGGATGAGAGAGGTTGGGCAATAAAGACATGGCGCTGGGGCATGAAGTATGGCGTTGGGGCGCGAAGACGGTGCCGCGGCGCAAAACCCAGTGTATATAGTGGCGCCGCGGCGCGAGATGCCAATTTCTGCAATTTTTTTCTAACTGCTATCTGCACATGCTAAGGCAAGAACAACAAACTATACTACAGAGCCAATATGCATTATTCCAAACAATATAATAACTAATTACAGAGTAAAATAGATATAGGCACAGGAGAACAAATGGAATTTATACCAAGATAGGGGTGCCTCCCCACCAAGCGCTTGTTTTAAAGTCGTCAGCTTGACTATACCGATGCCGTTCAATCCGACTCATAAGCAAAAATGACCTTCTCATGCCGCCTATTCGTCAGTTCCTTTGGATTTTTTGCAGACATGGATGATGGATCATCCTCATTTTCTTCATCCTTCGGCACAAAGAATCTTTTACCACTGGAATTATCCACTAATTCTCCTTGTTCATTAAATTGAAAGCGTTCTTTGTGCTCTATTGGGCCCTCTCGGGTTTCCACAATCATGAGTGTGGGTTTTGGTTGTTGATCAGTCTTGACAGTGTACCCACTAGTGATCCCCTCTTCTGCTAGCTCAGCCCCCGCAAGTTGGTCAAGTTGCACATTGACATTGCCCTCAACACTTTGGTGAGGCTCATCACCTTCTCCTCAAGTATCCACCTTGCGCTGCTCCACTTCTTCATCGTTGAGATCAATTATGATCGGTAGATTGCATTGTGGTGGATTCGTGATGGCAATGACGAGTTCCCCCAATTGATTCTCAAGGCTTTGCAATGCGGCTTCTTGGCTTGCCATCCAAACCTCATTTCTCTCAATAAAGTTGGTGAGAAGTTGTTCAAGCCTGTTTCCTTCTTCTTGCGCCGAGTACTCGGAAAAGCTATCATTGGGTCGAGACGTCAACTCATAATGTGGTGGAGACTGATAGTCAAACTGAGAGGCCTGATTCGGATCATAATAGTGCTCTTGACTGGAGTCCCGTGAGTTCTATGAGTTTGGATAACCCTGGCAGTTTGGATGGTAGGGAATCGGTTCAAAGTCAGTTTGATCCTGACAGTAGGCACTCTGAGTGGACTGACACTCAAGATTGTTAGAAAAGCTCAAGGCATTAGCAATTTGAAGTTGTAATTTCTCGAGTCCTTCTTCCGAGCTTGGTTGTGTTGTCCCCTCATAAGGCCATTGATAACATTGATCGTCCATAATCTGTAGACTTAAAAACAAAAAGAAAGGAAGATCAAACAAATAAAAGAAATAAATATATACAAGTTCAAAGTAAGACTAAATTGATTTAAATCAATATTGGACAATATTAGAATTATAGTTCCCCGGCAGCGGCGCCAAAAACTTGTTGGTCGGAAAACCGATCACTAAACACGCGCAAGTATACGCGGTCTAACAAGTAGTACAGTGATAAGGAGAGTGTCGTACCCACGAGGAACTATGACTAATATTTACCAAGTACCGATTGTGTATCGCTAAAGTCTTATTCGAACAACAGTAAATGGAAGTGTGATTAATCTAATTGTACTACTTAACAAAGCAAGTAAATGGATAACAAATGAAAATCTAAGGAATTACAAGCTAAGGTCACAACTTCACCCCCACACAGGCATTCTGTCGAACACCGGGCGTGTTATGTTTCATCAAACTAGCTACCTTTTCTCTCTTTGGTATTAATGGTCACGACAATTTGTCGACCGAGAACGCACAGGTGCTAATGCACCTCTATCGAGATATGCACAAACATATCCTTTCTAGATCCACCCTAAAGGGAATAGAACAGAAAAGAATGTCCAAGCTAGATGCAATCCTACATATGTCTATACGAATTAATCATAACATGGATTTAAGCATAAGTTCTCTATCAGGTCGCACGTGGCGCACAGAGATATGTCTATTCTACGCACAACTTATGCAGTCGAAACTCAAAATCACATGCTAATATATTTAAGTGTAAATCTACAATTCTTCTATCGATATCATGCAGATTACCAAAATCATCACAAATGTCTTAGCGAGAATCATAAAGCACAAATATATTAAACCAAATCATATGGTGCCAACCAAAGAGATAAAGACAGTCAATTTAAATAACAAAGGGATCCATTATAACCTTAGAGCCAATATTCAGTTCATAGTTAATAAACCAAATACAAGTAGCAAATAAGACAACATTTGTAGAATACAAAATTAGAGGAAATAAATGAATAAGAAAGAACTCTGTCAAAGCCCTTCAGTCACCAAGCAATCCGCTCCTTTCAAGTTTTCCACTCCATGTCGCTCGTTGCTCTTGTGCTCCAAAGAAATACAGGCTTCTCCCTAAATCTACCTAATCGATATGTACAGACATCAACTAAGGGAAAGAAAGAGAAATTACAAAGAAAAACTAAAAACTAAGCTAATCTATATGAAAATATGATATAGGATGTCTCTTTTAAATGCAGAGGTTTCTCTTTGATATATATATATATATATATATATATATATATATATATATATATATATCTCCTCCTTCCTTTTGTTAGGTCAAAATCACTTGGTCTTTGCCTGGGCATCGGAGGTGGCGCCGCAGCGCCGGCCACAAAGCTTTAGATCACGCTGCATCGCCACATAGAAATCAGGGACACGAAGCTCGCGCTGCAACGTGAGCTTAATAAGCTTTAGTGGTGCCGCGGCGTGAAGGTGATGTCAGCAAGGACAATGGGGTGGCGCTACGGCGCGGTAATTAAGCCTGGAGTTGGCGCCGCGGCGCGAGTGTGAGGAAAATGCCGTTTTGCCCCTTTAAGCTGGAAAAGCACTATAAGCTCTGCAATACATCAGTTAAGCACAATAACACTATATTTATATAAAACAACATAAAAACTACAAATTCAGGCTATTACTTAAGTCATAAAGTATCCGATCCGCGGGTATAAATCCCACTCATCACATGTACATATCTTGCATCTTGGTCCATTTTCCTTACAAGGATCGGAGATTCGTTTGCTATCTTGCACTATACAGGGCTCAGTTCACCTTACAGCTTCATTACTCAAGCTTCGGGCACGGATTATCTACCTCTGGCTGGTTTGAGGGGCATGACTACTTACCACCCACTGGCCGTGATGTCGCAGTTTGACCAGTTCCAGGACTTTCATCCTTTTGATGGGGTGCTAGGTCCATGTTTAGGTTCTCGCCATCTTTCAGCAGAGGACCGATCTCGAGTGTATGCTTGTTGGGATCAGCGCGAGATAGCTGCTTTTTTTGTTAGCCATTTGGGTTGTTCGCCAGAGTATTCTGTGACACCCCCAAATCTAGTACTTCAATTTCCACATGATTTGGTGTTCACTATTCAAAGATCATATATCTATCTACCCATAATAAAAGTAAACCATGCAATAGATAGAAATAAATCCTTACAACATCTGAATAATAAATACAATCCCAGGTCATACTAACCTTAAATATCTATGCGGAAACATAAACAAAACAATAACATTCTTAAAATTTATTAACACGTCTTCATCACTTAATAGCTTTGCTCTTGCCTTTGCTAGAAGAAGGCTCGTCGGTTCTTTTGTTCTTAACTGCAATGTTATTATTACGCAAGAGTGAGCACAATTGCCCACAAGTGTAAAAATGAAATAACAATATAATAACATGCGAGTGAATCGAAGTATTCTGAAATGAAGCTCAACTTTTGAACCAAAAATGATTACCAAGAATCAAAAGAATTATGAGGATCATAAGACCTTGAACTATGTCCTAGGTTATCAAGGATTATACTTGAAACATTTAACAGTTATAAGACTATGGACTCTTCTTCTCGTACTTAAGGGGATCAGCCCTTAGTACCATACTGTGCACAATAACTTAACGCTAACGCATAAGTAATCCCTTTACAGGGTTGTTCATCTCAGTTTGACGTTAGAGTCCGCACCAAAGGAAGTTTGGTTTGGATAAATCAATAAGGGTTCTGAAATTTAGAACGTTCATCAACTATGGTTTAGTCGAATTAATAAGGGTTAGTTAGTCTAACAAGGTTCAACTATAAATGGTATTTAAATTGAATAACAATCTCAAGAGATATACAATATAACAAGTATTGTATAACAAATTCGTACTCTGAAAAGATAATTAATCTTTAATATAACAAATCAAACATGATTTAATAATGACAAGAATTGCTTGAAGTGATTTACAAACTTGAATAATGATAACAAGTAGGGTTATGATACTTGCCTCGTGCGTAGATTACACTTTAACTAAACTCGTTCTTTGATTTAACTCCTACATATCAATTACGTTCACAATACCAGTTAATTACAACGTATTAAACATCATAAGTTTATTCTTTTGTCTAACTCGAATTCGCGACTATACATAGTCAACTACTATACTTATTATCAAAAATTAGATTTCACGAACAATTAACTAACTATGCATTCGATCATTCAATTCACGCGTAATTGTGTTATGAACGTGTTAAGAATTTATTTTAACACCTCATTATATGTCTAACAAGTTTTTATGATCAATAGACTAAGTTAATAACACATTACCAGACTTAAACATTTTAAAAACTCATTTTTGGCCAATCTGCTAAGTGGCGATGCGGCGCCACTAATGTACTGGGTCTTGGCGCTGCAGCGCGAGTCTCAGGCCTGGAGTTGGCGCCGCGGCGCGACACTCCAGATTCTGAATTTCCAGTTCGCGAAATAAACATTACATAAACACTAAATTCACCAAATTCAACATACCCACATGCTAGAATTTATACATAATCATTATCCAACATTTATAGAGTGATTTTAACCCATTAAAACACATAATCATAGAATTAAATTATGCAATTGTAATGTTCTTGATGTTCTTGAAGGTTTTGAACACAAAACATAAAAATTGACACTACGAATTCGTTATAACACCGAATCTGTTCATTTAAACTTTGGTCTCTTCGTATCAACATGCATAATAATATACGAGTGTAAATTTTACGAAAACATTTATGTTTGACACACTAAAATTACGTATAAGGGCCATAAGGCCAAAACCCAAACTCTGTAAATTTTGAAATAACAGGTCATCGTATTATGAAAGTTATGATATGGAATCATGCAATATATATATAAAACATGCTTTACTACTCGAATTATAACATATAACCATATAACAACACAATCTCTAACTACAGAGATTTACAGAATATATGAAAGCCATTTCTATAAAACTTTAAAAGACGTAAAATAGGAATTGGGTTGAAGAGGTTACCCAAGCGTAGATTAGAAGGATTGAAACTTTTCCCAATTTCTTCTTAACTCTCATAAATCTCTTAACACTCTCTGAACTTTCAAACTCTCTCTCTCTTTCTCCTCTCTGTTTTTGCCAGACTTAGAAAATGAAAAATTAAAGAATACGTAATATAATAAAGGAAAAAAGAAACTGATGCGCATAATGGTCAGTTAACCCAGTCATGGGTAACTACTGATAACTCCCACTAAGGCCATGTTTGGCTAGTTTTAAAATACTTAATTCCATTTAATTTAATAACTATTTTATCATATAGTTTAAAAAAATGCCACACTCCTTATAAAATAAATTCAATATTTTATTTAATTTACTTTAAATAAAATATAATAATTTCTCATAAATTCACATAGTCACATAGTTAAATTTCTCATTAATAAATAATGTCAAATTATTAACTCTCTAATTAATAATTAAATTAATTAAAATACCAATAGGCTTATTAAATATTTTTTTTAATACAATAAGCTCACATAATCACATACTTTGATAATATAAAATTCTCCACATTAATTTAATAAATATAACACATATAATTAAATTAATCTACCACAATTGCATAAATTAATTATTTATTGTAATAATTAATTTATCGAAAAATATTTATTTAATCCAATAAATATTAAAATTAATTACAAAATCTCGGTTGTCATATCTTTCCCCTCTTAAAAGGATTCTGTCCCTAGAATCACGACTTAATAAATTCGGCCTGTTACATTCTCCCTCCCTTACAAAGATTCTGTCCCCAGAATCGAAGACACAAATTAAACACATAACTCAGAGAAATCTTTCATCATATTATCTAAATATAGATTTTATATTTCATACTACATTCCTTACTTTAACAAATTCTAGGTTTCATTTCATAACTTTCACTTGAACTCAATTATATTCTGAGTATTATATATCTTTTAACCCATTCATTTCCTTTTCTAAGGATCGCTATCAAAAACACTCGGGATATTACATTCACCCTTTCTTCTAAGAATTTCGTCCTCAAAATTTTATCTATTAATCTTTATTCATCCGATCTATCAAAATAGATTTTACGTAAATACTATATTCATTCCTTGGATTTTATAACCACTTCTTTCCACAAAGATCTTTCTACAGTTATTAAACTTTTCTATTAAAATTTTCACATTACTATTTGATAAATCATATCCTTCTCACTTCAAAATCTCTTTTCTCACTTATTCAACATACTCATCAATCAGTGTCACATTCTACGACTTACTTCTTCCTAAGGAATACTTTCCTTTTCACTTCCATCTTGCAGAATAACAAGAATCTTTCACAATTGTTCAGTAATTGGGAAGTAGTATGAATAACTCAAGAATTTAAAAGATCTCAAATCATGCTGAGGGGTCACAAGACCGTGAACTCTATTCTCGGTTTACTAGTGCTTCAACTCAATCCTTCACACTGCAAACCAGAGTGTTTATCAATCACAAAGACTAAAAACATCCTCCTCACGTGCACTAGGTGGCCAGCCTATTGTACCACTACGTTGGGCCACAACGTAGTGTTTTGTAACGACTATATGCGTTACGTTCGGAACCACTGTCCCCGAAAACATGTCCCCTTATAGGGTTATTCAACTCAGCTTTTCAACATCTGAATCCGCATCAAAATAATTTGGTTTGGCATAACTTTTCAATGAACGTTTGAATTTCATGAACATCTTTCAATATTTGTTTAGCTGAATCAAATAGCATAGACCTCTACAACCATTCGGACATCAACTGAAATATATATATACATACATGCATATGTATTCTCATATCTTAAAAAAATCTCAAAAATCTTTTTATGACGTCATGATACCGCACTGTATTTACAGTCCATTGAGGATTTCGTCATTTGGTGATTTTATCATACTACATCATACCATAGTGGGCTGACGATCCTTAGATCACATCCAACACTAAGTAATACTGCATTGATGACTCCATCATTTTTATCATCTTTGCACCAGGTTACATGATGCATTAATGATATATAAAATACATTTTGATATATTGTAAATCATTTTTGTCTAGCCGAAACAATTAGCATAGACATACAAATAACAGTATTGTTGTTAAAACTCATTGGTTCCATCATTTGATCTAATGTTTTTCAGGAAAATAGAAGTGTAAACAACAGCACGAAGTCAATAAATTTGGAAAGTCTAGCATAGCTAGTAGATTTAGAATATTCAGGTATCCATCAACTTCAATCTTTACTTCATTACTTCATTACTTAACCATTCTATCAATCTACAACTTCATCAATGCTCTCTATATACTATGACCGTTTTCTACCCAAAATAGTTCATCAAACTTACTGCACATTGGAAGTTCAAGAACTTACCACAATAATATGAGTTTAAGAACTTATCCTAGTCAGACCATAGGCGTCCATTCGCTGAGGGGTTCAAAACATACCATATTATTATGAGTCACGAACTTACCATATGCATTAGTTTTAAGAACCGCACCTAATCCTAATAATATCTGACTAATCTTAATAGTTTCTAACTATCGAAAACACACATGAGAAAAGAATAACCTTTTCACCACACATACATTGATAGCGCAACACCAACATTCCAATGATTATCAATGTAATAAACTGAGTGCAAGCACAAAACCCCCGCCCATACAAAGGTTTGTACAACTCAGCCATCACATGAGTCCTCAGTTGAAATCTCACCTAACTCTATCTTACTCTTAGCAACTTACCCTTAACTTTCTCAATACGAAATCCTCGTATCACATTATCTATAACTCCTCGTGAGTTATCTTGTACTATATCATAGTACATTATCTTCATAGCATCAAGCTATAATCATTCAAGTATTACATACCATCTTTCTTTTTATAACTTAAACAGATCACGTCGTGATCTTATTCTATAATCATCTCCCTTAAAATTCTTTTCTTAAGTCGAGATCGATCCTCTTTCTTTTCCTCTTTCATCATTTACGACATCATTCGTTATCTTGGCTATTGGAGTTAAGAAACTCCCATTTCTTATCTTTACATCTCTTCAAGATTCTTCTTTGAATCTTCTTGTTTATATAACAATTCTTCCTTTAAGAATTCTAACTTCATTTACATCGTTTAATATTTTATTCGAGTTCTACACTTTCATCATACACATCCATTCTCTACACTTAGTACACATCGAGTCTCTAACAGTTTCAGTATGGTACGCTGAGTGGTTTTCCACAAACAACTAACAAACTAGGTTTCGAGTTGCTAGTTCGTATATACCTCTACTGTATGAAGGAATTGTTTAGCCCAGATATCATACATCAACTACTAAAGAGTACAATTGTACCATACTTAAATACAACTCTCTATTCTTAACTTCTTTATGACTCTTCTTATAGACACTGTCTATTTATTATCACCTTACATCCTTATTATTGGAGTTGGGTAATCCCACATTCATATTCCTTATAACTCTGCGAGATTCTTCTTTGAATTCTGTCACGCAAGTTTTAATCCCTTCTATAAAAATTTCTTAAATTACTTCTTATTGTTCAAACTCTATCAGAGCTAATTCATTCACTATCTTCACCTTTTCTTCTCTAAGGTTATAGCCTAAGGTACCCCTACCTAAGGTTTATAACCTACAACTTTGATACCAACTTGTGACACCCCCAATCCAGTACTTCAATTTCCACATGATTTGGTGTTCACTATTCAAAAATCATATATCTATCTACCCAGAATAAAAGTAAACCATGCACTAGATAGAAATAAATCCTTACAACATCTGAATAATAAATACAATCCCAGGTCATACTAACCTTAAATATCTGTGCGGAAACATAAACAAATAATAAATCCTAAACAACAACAAGTCTTAACAATAACATTCTTAAAATTTAATAACACGTCTTCATCACTTAATAGCTTTGCCATTGCCTTTGCGAGAATAAGGCTTGTTGGTTCTTTCGTTCTTAACTGCAATGTTATTATTACGCAAGAGTGAGCACAATTGCCCATAAGTGTAAAAATGAAATAACAATATAATAACATGCGAGGTAATCGAAGAATTCTGAAATGAAGCTCAACTTTTGAACCAAAAATGATTACCAAGAATCAAAAGAATTCTGAGGGTCATAAGACCTTGAACTATGTCCTAGGTTATCAAGGATTATACTTGAAACATTTAATAGTTATAAGACTATGGACTCTTCTTCTCATACTTAGGGGGATCAGCCCTTAGTACCATACTGTGCACAATAACTTAACGCTAACGCATAAGTAATCCCTTTACAGGGTTGTTCATCTCAGTTTGACGTTAGAGTCCGCACCAAAGGAAGTTTGGTTTGGATAAATCAATAAGGGTTCTGAAATTTAGAACGTTCATCAACTATGGATTAGTCGAATCAATAAGGGTTCGTTAGTCTAACAAGGTTCAACAATAAATGGTATTTAAATTGAATAACAATCTCAAGAGATATATAATAGAACAAGTATTGTATAACAGATTCATACTCTGAAAAGATAATTAATCTTTAATATAACAAATCAAACTTGATTTAATAATGACAAGAATTGCTTGAAGTAATTTATAAACTTGAATAATGATAACAAGTAGGGTTAGGATACTTGCCTCGTGCGTAGATTACACTTTAACTAAACTCGTTCTTTGATTTAACTCCTACATATCAATTACGTTCACAATACCAGTCAATTACAACGTACTAAACATCATAAGTTTATTCTTTTGTCTAACTCGAATTCATGACTATACTTAGTCAACTACTATACTTATTATCAAAAATTAGATTTCACGAATAATAAACTAACTATGCATTCGATCATTCAATTCACACGTAATTGTGTTATGAACGTGTTAAGAATTTATTTTAACACCTCATTATATGTCTAACAAGTTTTTATGATCAATAGACTAAGTTAATAACACATTACTAGACTTAAACATTTTAAAAACTCATTTTTGGCCAATCTGCTAAGTGGCGCTGCGGCGCCACTGATGTACTGGGTCTTGGCGCTGCGGCGCCGTGGCGCTGCAGCGCGAGTCTCAAGCCTGGAGTTGGCGCCGCGGCGTGACACTCCAGATTCTGAATTTCCAGTTCGCGAAGAACACAGAATTCAGCGAAATAAACATTACATAAACACTAAATTCACCAAATTCAACATACCCACATGCTAGAATTTATACATAATCATTATCCAACATTTATAGAGTGATATTAACCCATTAAAACACATAATCACATAATTAAATTATGCAAATTGTACTGTTCTTGATGTTCTTGAAGGTTTTGAACACAAAACATAAAAATTGACACTACGGATTCGTTATAACACCGAATCCGTTCATTTAAACTTTGGTCTCTTCGTATCAACATGCATAATAATATACGAGTGTAAATTTTACGAAAACACTTATGTTTGACACACTAAAATTACGTATAAGGGCCATAAGGCCAAAACCCAAACTCTGTAAATTTTGAAATAACAAGTCATCGTATTATGAAAGTTATGATATGGAATCATGCAATATATATATAAAACATGCTTTACTACTCGAATTATTACCTATAACCATATAACAACACAATCTCTAACTACAGAGATTTACAGAATATATGAAAGCCATTTTTATAAAACTTTAAAAGACGTAAAATAGGAATTGGGTTGAAGAGGTTACCCAATCGTATATTAGAAGGATTGAAACTTTTCCCAATTTTTTCTTAACTCTCATAAATCTCTTAACACTCTCTGAACTTTCAAACTCTCTCTCTCTCTCTCTCTCTCTCTTTCTCCTCTCTGTTTTTGCCAGACTTAGAAAATGAAAAAGAAAAGAATACGTAATATAATAAAGGAAAAAAGAAACGGATGCGCATAATGGTCAGTTAACCCAGTCATGGGTAACTACTGATAACTCCCACTAAGGCCATGTTTGGCTAGTTTTAAAAAACTAAATTCCATTTAATTTAATAACTATTTTATCATACAGTTTAAAAAAAAGTCTCACTCCTTATAAAATAAATCCAATATTTTATTTAATTTACTTTAAATAAAATATAATAATTTCTCATAAATTCACATTGTCACATAATTAAATTTTTTATTAATAAATAATGTCAAATTATTAACTCTCTAATTAATAATTAAATTAATTAAAATACCAATAGGCTTATTAAATATTTATTTTAATACAATAAGCTCACATAATCACATACTTTGATAATAAAAAAATTTCACATTAATTTAATAAATGTAACACATATAATTAAATTAATCTACCACAATTGCATTAATTAAATATTTATTCTAATAATTAATTCATCGAAAAATATTTATTTAATCCAATAAATATTAAAATTAATTACAAAATCTCGGTTGTCATATCTTTCCCCTCTTAAAAGGATTCTGTCCCCAGAATCACGACTCAATAAATTCGGCCTGTTACATTCTCCCTCCCTTATAAAGATTCTGTCCCCAGAATCGAAGATACAAATTAAACACATAACTCAGAGAAATCTTTCATAATATTGTCTAAATATAGATTTTATATTTTATACTACATTCTTTACTTTAACAAATTATAGGTTTCATTTCATAACTTTCACTTGAACTCAATTATATTCTGAGTATTATATATCTTTTAACCCATTCATTTCCTTTTCTAAGGATCGCTATCAAAAACACTCGGGATATTACATTCACCCTTTCTTCTAAGAATTTCGTCCTCGAAATTTTATCTATTAATCTTTATTCATCCGATTTATCAAAATAGATTTTACGTAAATACTATATTCATTCCTTGGATTTTATAACCACTTCTTTCCACAAAGATCTTTCTACAATTATTAAACTATTCTATTAAAATTTTCACATTACTCTTTGATAACTCATATCCTTCTCACTTCAAAATTGTTTTTCTCACTTATTCAATATACTCATCATTAAGTGTCGCATTCTACGACTTACTTCTTCCTAAGGAATACTTTCCTTTTCACTTCCATCTTGCAGAATAACAAGAATCTTTCACAATTGTTCAATAATTGGGAAGTAGTATGAATAACTCAGGAATTTAAAAGATCTCAAACCATGTTGAGGGGTCACAAGACCGTGAACTCTATTCTCGGTTTACTAGTGCTTCAACTCAATCCTTCACACTGCAAACCAGAGTGTTTATCAATCACAAATACTGAAAACACCCTCCTCACGTACACTAGGTGGCCAGCCTATTGTACCACTATGTTGGGCCGCAACGTAGTGTTTTGTAACGACTATATGCGTTGCGTTCGGAACCTTTGTCCCCGAAAACATGTCCCCTTATAGGGTTGTTCAACTCAGCTTTTTAACATCTGAATCCGCACCAAAATAATTTGGTTTGGCATAACTTTTCAATGAATGTTTGAATTTCATAAACATCTTTCAATATTTGTCTAGCTGAATCAAATAGCATAGACCTCTACAACCATTCGGACATCAACCGAAATATACATATAAATACATGTATATGTATTCTCATATCTTAAAGAAATCTCAAAAATCTTTTTATGACGTCATGATACCGCACTGTATTTACAGTCCGTTGAGGATTTCATCATTTGGTGATTTTATCATACTACATCATACCATAGTGGGCTGACGATCCTTAGATCTCATCCAACACTAAGTAATACTGCATTGATGACTCCATCGTTTTTATCATCTTTGCACCAGGTTACATGATGCATTAATGATATATAAAATAAATTTTGATATATTGTCAATCATTTTTGTCTAGCCGAAGCAATTAGCATAGACATACAAATAACAGTATTGTTGTTAAAACTCATTGGTTCCATCATTTGATCCAATGTTTTTCAAGAAAATAGAAGTGTAAACAACAGCACGAAGTCAATAAATTTTGAAAGTCTAGCATAGCTAGTAGATTTAGAATATCCAGGTATCCATCAACTTCAATCTTTACTTCATTACTTAACCATTCTATCAATCTATAACTTCATTAATGCTCTCTATATACTATGACCGTTTTCTACCCAAAATAGTTCATCAAACTTACTGTACATTAGAAGTTCAGGAACTTATCACAATAATATGGGTTTAAGAACTTATCCTAGTCAGACCATAAGCGTCCATTCGCTGAGGGGTTCAAAACATACCATATTATTATGAGTCACGAACTTACCATATGCATTAGTTTTAAGAACCGCACCTAATCCTAATAATATCTGACTAATCTTAATAGTTTCTAACTATCGAAAACACACATGAGAAAAGAATAACCTTTTCACCACACATACATTGATAGCGCAACACCAACATTCCAATGATTATCAATGTAATAAACTGAGTGCAAGCACAAAACTTTCGCCCATACAAAGGTTTGTATAACTCAGCCATCACATGAGTCCTCAGTTGAAATCCCACCTAACTCTATCTTACTCTTAGCAACTTACCCTTAACTTGCTCAATTTGAAATCCTCGTATCACATTATCTATAACTCCTTGTGAGTTATCTTGTACTATATCATAGTACATTATCTTCATAGCATCAAGCTATAATCATTCAAACATTATAGACCATCTTTCTTTTTATAACTTAAACAGATCATGTCGCGATCTTATTCTATAATCATCTCCCTTAAAATTCTTTTCTTAACTCGTGATCGATCCTCTTTCTTTTCTTCTTTCATCATTTACGACATCATTCGTTATCTTGGCTATTGGAGTTAAGAAACTCCCATTTCTTATCTTTACATCTCTTCAAGATTCTTCTTTGAATCTTCTTGTTTATATAACAATTCTTCCTTTATGAATTCTAACTTCATTTACATCGCTCAACAGTTCATTCGAGTTCTACACTTTCATCATACACATCCATTCTCTACACTTGGTACACATCGAGTCTCTAACAGTTTCAGTATGGTACGCTGAGTGGTTTCCCACAAACAACCAACAAACTAGGTTTCGAGTTGCTAGTTCGTATATACCTCTGCTCTATGAAGGAATCGTTTAGCTCAGATACCATACATCAACTACTAAAGAGTATAATTGTACCATACTTAAATATAACTCTCTATTCTTAACTTCTTTATCACTCTTTTTATAGACATTGTCTATTTATTATCACCTTACATCCTTATTATTGAAGTTTGGTAACCCCACATTCATATTCCTTATAACTCTGCGAGATTCTTCTTTGAATTCTGTCACGCAAGTTTTAATCCCTTCTATAAAAATTTCTTAAATTACTTCTTATTGTTCAAACTCTATCAGAGCTAATTCATTCACTATCTTCACCTTTTCTTCTCTAAGGTTATAGCCTAAGGTACCCCTACCTAAGGTTTATAACCTACAACTTTGATACCAACTTGTGACACCCCCAAATCCAGTACTTCAATTTCCACATGATTTGGTGTTCACTATTCAAAAATCATATATCTATCTACCCATAATAAAAGTAAACCATGCACTGGATAGAAATAAATCCTTACAACATCTGAATAATAAATACAATCCCAGGTCATACTAACCTTAAATATCTGTGTAGAAACATAAACAAATAATAAGTCTTAAACAACATCAAGTCTTAACAATAACATTCTTAAAATTTAATAACATGTCTTCATCACTTAATAGCTTTGCCCTTGCCTTTGCTAGAAGAAGGCTCGTCAATTCTTTTGTTCTTAACTGCAATGTTATTATTACGCAAGAGTGAGCACAATTGCCCACAAGTGTAAAAATGAAATAACAATATAATAACATGCGAGTGAATCGAAGAATTCTGAAATAAAGCTCAACTTTTGAACCAAAAATGATTACTGTGACACCCCCAAATCCAGGTACTTCGATTCCACGGGATTTGGTGTTCACTGTACAAATATCATCTTTCTATCTACCCATAACAATTGCAACCATTCAATAAATAGAATTAAAATCCTCCCTTTATAGGGTTACAACATCTGAATAGTAATACAATCATAGGTTAAACTAACCTTAAACATCTGTGCGGAATTATAAATAAATAAGTCTTAAACAATACATCATATAAAATAACAAGTCATATCAAATAACAAGTCTCCATCATTTGCTAACTTTGCCCTTGCCCTTACTAGTGGAAGGTTCGTCAGCTCTTTCGTTCTTAACTGCAATGTTATTATTAAGCAAGAGTGAGCACAAATGCCCACAAGTATAAAAAATGAAATAACAGTATAATAACATGCGAATAAATCAAAGACATCTGAATAAAAGCTCAACTTTTGAATTAATAGTGAATAACAAGAATCAAAAGAATTCTGAGGGTCATAAGACATTGAACTATGTCCTAGGTTAACAAGGGTTATACTTGAAACCTTTAACAGTCATAAGACTATGGACCTTCTTCTCGTACTTAGGGGGATCAGCCCTTAGTACCATACTGTGCACAATATGTTAACGCTAAAGCATAAATAATCCCATATACAGGGTTGTTCATCTCAGTTTGACATTCGAGTCCGCACCAAAGGAAGTTTAGTTTGGATAATTCATTAAGGGTTCTGAAATTTAGAACGCTCATCAACTATGGGCTAGTTGAATCATTAAGGTTTCACTAGTCTAATAAGGTTCAACAATAATGATATTCAATTTGAATAATAATCTCAAGAAGTATACAATAGAACAATTATTGTATAACTAAATCATACTTTGAAAAGATAATCAATCTTTAATATAACATTTGAACTTGAATAATAGTAACGATAATTTATTCAAGGTAAATAATAAACTTGAACAATAATAACAAGTAGGGTTAGGAAACTTGCTCAAATTTAAGATTTTAAGTTTAGGAAACTTGCCTCGTGCGTAGATTACACTTTAACTAAGCACGTTCTTTGAATTAAATCCTACATACCATTCATATACACCATACCAGTTAATTATAAATTAACTAATCAACATAAACTCATTCTCGTTGTCTACTTTAATTATCGACTATACTTAGTCAATTTATCTTATTATCACATAATTTGTACTTCATGAATGATAATCTAATTATGAATTCAATAATTTAAATCACATGTAATTATGTCATTTACATGTTTAAACAACTATTTTTATCATCACATTATTCTTCTAACATATTTACATGTTCATTACATCAATCCACTAACACTTGTTAGACTTTGATATTTTTTTTTAAAAAAAATCTCATTTCTGAATTTTCTGGAGAGTGGCGCTGTAGCGCCACTGATACACGTGATCTTCGCGCTACGGCGCGTTGGCGCTGCGGCCGGACACTTGGCGTTGTGGCGCCGTGGCGCTACGGCTCGAGTTTTGGAGCTGCGTCGCGAAAAATGTACAGGTAGCCGGCGCTGCGGCGCAGCGCACCAGACACAGAAATGACAGTTTGCGAAAAATTGCAGAACATGCCAATTTCTCCCAATTTCTTATTTTCTACTCGAAATTAGACATACCCACATGTTATAGTTCATGTATAAATATAATACAACATTTATAAAGTGATTTTAACCCATTAAAACATATAATCACATAATTAAAACATAAAATTTTCCTCTGTTCTTGATGTTCTTGAAGTTTTTAACATAAATTCCTAAAATTCAACGCCACGGATTCGTTATAAAGCCAAATCCGTTTATTTAAAGTTTGGTCTCTTCGTATTAACATGCACAATAATATACGAGTGTAAAATCTACGAAAGCATTTATGTTTGACATACTAAAATCACGTATAAGACCATAAGGCCAAAAACCAAACTCTATATATTTTTGAAATGGCAAGTCATCAGATTAACGACATAAACTTATGAACAGATGATAAGGAATTATATATAATACATATTAAAACACATTAAAACGATATCTTACACATATATTCACATAACTCTCACAATTTCAATTACAGAGACTTTACAGAAGACTTAGGAGTCATATTCATGGAAATTTTAAATGACGTAAAAAAAACTAGGTTAGAGAGATTACCCAAGCGTAGATAAAGTAATAGGAGATGAATTAAAGTATTCCTCAACAATTCTCAAACTCCCTAAATCAATTTCTCAGACTCTCTCTCTTTTCCCTCTCTGTTATATGCCAGACTTAGCCAGATAATGAAAAGGAAGAAGGAGAATACGTATATTAATCAAGCAATTGACGCGCACTATGGTCAGTTACCCAGCATGGATTAACTACCCATAACTCCTATTAAGGCTCCGTTTGGTTAGTTAGAATAGATTTTAAAAACCATTTAATTTAATAAAGCTTTATCATATAGTTTAATTCTTGTCACACCCAATTCAAATATCTTATTTAAATTAATTAAATAACACATAATAATCTCTCATAAGTTCACATAATTATATAATTAATTTTCTCATTAATTAATAATGTCAAATCATTAACTCTCTAATTAATAATTATATTAATTAATTAATATGGCTTATTAAATATTACTTTTAATACAATAAGCTCACATACTTTAAATAATAAAATTCTCCATATTAATTTAATAAATATAACACATATAATTAAATTAATCTACCATAACTGCATCAATTAATTATTTAATCCAATAATTAAATCATCGAAAAATATTTATTTAATTCAATAAATATTAGAAATTAATTACAAAATCTCGTTCGTCACATCTTTCTCCCCTTAAAAGGATTTTGTCCCCAGAATTACGACTCAATAAATTTCGACCCGTTACATTCTCCCCCCCCCCCTTACAAAGATTATGTCCCCAAAATCGCTTACAAATAATTAAGTAAATAAATGAGGCTAATTCTTTATCATATTCTCTTCGAGTTCCCACGTAGCTTCTTCAGCATTGTGGTTCCTCCAAATTACCTTAACAGAAGGTATAACTTTATTTTTAAGAACTTGTTCTTTTCGGTCGACAATTTGGACAGGAATTTCTTCGTAAGATAAGTCTTTCTCAAAATGTAGGGGTTCATATTCAATTACATGCTTGTAATCAGGCTTGTAGGGTCGCAACACAGAAACATGGAAGACATTATGGATATTCTTGTGTGTTGGAGGTAAGGCTACCTCATACGCAACTTCTCCGATTCTTCTCAGTACTTCAAAGGGTCCAATGAATCTTGGGCTCAATTTCCCTTTCTTTCCGAACCTGATCTTCCCTTTCCAAGGAGAGACCTTCAAGAAAATATAACTACCTGATTCAAACTCGATAGTTTACGATGTGGGTCAGCGTATTTCTTCTGTCGATCTTGAGCCGCTACCAGTCATGCTCGGATTACTTTGACTATTTCTGCTGTCTGCTGTACCAATTATGGCCCTAGCAATTGTCTTTCACCAACTTCATCCCAGTAAAGTGGAGTTCTGCACTTTATGCCGTATAACGCTTCGAAAGGCGGCATGCCAATACTAGCATGGTAACTGTTGTTGTAGCTGAACTCTACTAATGGTAGGTGATCATCCCAATTTCCTTTAAAGTCCATCACACAGGCTCTTAGCATATCTTCTAATGTCTGAATTATTCTCTCACTCTGTCCGTCTGTTTGAGGGTGGTAAGCTGTACTCATTCGCAATTGCGTACCCATGCATTCTTGAAGACGTTTCCAGAAATTTGATGTGAAGCGCGGATCCCTATCTGAAACAATTGATACCAGAACTCCGTGCCTCGAAACAATCTCTTTTACGTATAGTCTGGCCAACTGATCTAAGTTGAATCTTATTTTGATCGGAAGGAAGTGTGTAGATTTTGTCAATCGGTCAACAATAACCCATACTGCGTCGTAGCCTTTCTGAGTCGTCGGAAGGCCAACCACGAAGTCCATTATAATATGTTCCCATTTCCGCTCTGGGATCTCTAACGGTTGTAGCAATCCACTCGGTCTCTGATGTTCTGCTTTCACTTTCTGACAGGTCAGACACTTGGCAACACATTCTGCAACATCACGCTTCAAATTCGGCCACCAAAAATGTTGTCTAAGATCTTGGTACATCTTGGTACTACCAGGGTGAATCGAATATCGTGAACTATGAGCATCGCTTAAAATATCTTCTTTAATCTCTTGTACTGGTGGTACCCAAATTCTACTCTCAAATCTCAGTATTTCTTCTTTATCCATCTTAAATCTCGGTTCGGTTCCTTCAGATATCTTCTTTGTCACCTTTTTGCATTCATCATCCTGAAGCTGAGCCTCCTTCACTTTATCTAGTAGAGTTATACCAGATTGTATATGAAATAGCTTCTCATCAATCTCCATTGGATACTTCACTTCCAATTCCAGTTTCTCCATTTCCACAATTAGCTCTTCCTGAGCAGTTAACATCATCAATTTCTCACGACCCTTTCTACTTAAGGCATCGGCAACCACATTCGCCTTACCCGGATGGTATAAAATCTCACAGTCGTAATCCTTGATTAATTCCAACCATCTTCTCTGATGCATATTTAAGTCCTTCTGTGTGAAAATATATTTCAGACTCTTGTGGTCCGTATATATTTCACACTTCTCCCCGTAGAGATAGTGCCTCCAAATTTTCAAAGCAAATACAACTGCAGCTAACTCCAAATCATGGGTCGGATACCCCTTCTCGTAATCCTTCAATTGTCGTGATGCATACGCAATGACTTTACCATTTTGCATCAACACACAACCAAGTCCTTTATGCGACGCATCACTAAAAACAACAAAATTGCCTGTATCATCCGGAAGAGATAACACAGGTGTCGTACTCAACCTCTTCTTTAATTCTTAAAATATCTCCTCACACTTCTCCGTTCAAACAAATTTCACAGCTTTTCGAGTTAAATTCGTTAACGGAGTTGCGATCTTGGAAAAATCTTGAATGAATCTTCTATAATATCCTGCTAATCCAAGGAAACTTCTTACTTTCGACGGTGTTCTCGGCTGATCCCAGTTAATCACGGCTTCTACTTTGGATGGATCTACCGAAATTCCGTTTTTATCGATTACGTGACCAAGAAATTGTACTCGCTCGATCCAGAATTCGCATTTCGAAAATTTAGCGTACAACTTCTCCCTTCTCAATACTTCCAACGTTAACCTCAAATGTTCTTCGTGTTCTTCTTTGGTTTTGGAATATACCAGAATGTCGTCTATAAATACCACCACGAATTTGTCCAAAAACTGTTTGAACACACCATTCATTAGTCCCATAAATGCTGCAGGAGCATTCGTTAGACCAAATGACATTACTAAAAATTCGTAGTGACCGTATCGCGTTCTGAACGATGTCTTCGGTACATCCTCTGGCCTCACCTTCAGTTGGTGATAACCACTCCTAAAGTCTATCTTGGAAAAGTATCTTGCTCCCTTTAATTGATCAAACTGATCGTCGATTCTTGGTAATGGATATCTATTCTTAATCATGACCTTGTTCAGTTCTCTGTAGTCAATGCAGAGCCGCATCGATCCGTCCTTCTTTTTCACAAACAACACCGGCGCTCCCCACGGCGATACGCTCAGTTGAATGTACTTTTTGTCTAGTAATTCTTGTAGTTGGACCATCAGTTCTTTCATCTCTACTGGTACCATTCGGTATAGTGCCTTCGATATTGGAGCGGTTCCGGGCGCCAACTCGATCACAAAATCTACCTCTCTATCTGGTGGAAGTCCTGGCAAATCGTCTGGAAATACATCAACGAAGTCTCTCACAACCGGTATCTCTTCTACTTTCAGATTCTGTTTTCGACTGTCGACTATGGAAGCTAGATATCCTACACAGCCTTATCTTAACAACCTCCTGGCCTGCATCATCGTCAGACAACTTGCTTGTCTGGGTGACTTGCTACCATAAAATACAACCTTTGACGGAGTCATAAGGTTAATACGTTTCTTCTGGCAGTCAATTACCGCCCCACAATTGGATAACCAATCCATACCCAAAATAATGTCAAATTCCCCAAGCCGAATATGGATAAGATCTACGTTCATGATATTACTCTTAATATCCACCCTACAGTTCTTAGACACGTACTTAACAGGAATTATCTCTCTATTCGTAATTTCTATATTCATGGGATATTCCAACTCATCCATAAGCAAATCTAAACTATTAGCAAAGTCTTCGGATATAAAGGAACAAGTAGCACCTGAATCAAATAAAACGTAAGCATTAATTTCATTGATCGGAATGATACCTGATACCATATCACGAGACTGGATTGCGTCCTGCACTGTCATATTGAAAGTTCTGGCGGTCGGTCGGTTTGTTGCGGTTGGTCCGGTGATGGTTAAGGTATTTCTACTGCTATTTCCACGGTTACCTCCTGGTACTGCTCCTCCTGATCCCTTCTTAGGGCAGCCTCTTGCTAGATGATCCTTCGAACCACAATTGAAACAAGCACCTTTCTTTGGGTTTGGACAGTTTGGTGCTATGTGGCCTTCCTGACCACAATTGTAGCACACTCGCTTCCCTTTCATGCAAACTCCCAGATGAGCTTTTTCGTAGTTTGAGCACGCTTCAATTTTCTTCTTTTGCCCTCCTTGTTGACTTCCAGCTGACGAGTTATCCGTCCACTTCCTCTTCTGATTATGACTACCCCCAGTGTTACTCCCACCAGTCTTGTTATTTCCTTCACCTTCACTCTTCTTCTTCTTCTGCTCTTAATTGTACTTAGTCACCGCATCGCTTCCACCTTCAGCGAGGATGGCCTTTTCCAGTACTCCGGCAAATGTGTTTATCTAAAACATTGACACCTTGCTATAAACCCAAGGCTTTAGTCCTTGTTCAAATCTTCTAGCCTTTCTTTCGTCAGTGTGTACTTGGTACGGGGCAAACCTTGTCAACTCATCGAATTTAGCTGCGTAATCAGGTACGCTCATGTTTCCCTGCTTCAGTTCCAGAAATTGAATCTCCATCTAATTCTGTGAACTAGTTGGGTAGTACATTTCGAAAAACATTTCTTTTAATCTCTCCCACGTAATTACACCTTCACCTCCTCGTACTTTGTTTGCTTGCCACCAGTAGCTAGCCTCAGACTTCAGCATAAACGTTGCGAAAGCGGTCTTCTGGTCTTCTCTAACCCTAGCAACGTCGAATACTTTCTCCATTTCCATGACCCACGTTTGAGCCTCGATTGGGTTCCTGGAACCTTTGAATTCTGGCAGTCCCACCGCCTTGAAATCTTTAAACGTTGTGTTTGGTGGAGCTTGAGGTTGATTGTTCATTGCTCCCGTCAGTAAGTTCACCAACTGCTGAACAGGATTAGCTTTGGCGTTATTATTATTATTGGTTGACTCTTCCTGAGCCGGTTGACGTTGTTGTCTTCTCCTTGGCGGCATTTTCTGTTAAATACACGCTTATTAGAACTTTATTTATTTCTCTAAATAGTTAAGGCATTACTCAACAATTCAACACATCATCTCAAATAATTTAATATATTTAATTCAACTCAAAGTTTTAACATCAAACTATAGCATAACTGCTATTTACATCAACTATCCTGGAATAAAGAATCCACATGATTTAAAATATTAACATATTCCTTCGTTCATAAACACATCAGAATTTACATATAAAAACTAATTAAGTCTTTCACATAATTAAACGGATTCTAATCCTGTCTATCAAGGTGCTGAATAGCCTTGCCACGCTCCTCATCCATGATACGAGACATCGTCCTACGATCCAGCATATACGACGGAAGTCCTTCGAACTGGATGGGGTATCTCAAAACTCGTTCCTGAGCCTCATCCATTACATGATTAAGTGTGGAGTATGTCCCTTCCAGCTTTGCCTTTGTTGCACGACTATCATCTTCTGCACAATCAGCTCGACGTGATTCTCTTACCCATCCTTCCTCTGCTATTTTCAGTCTTCCGGAGGTTTCTTTCAGTTCCTTTTTCAGCTTCTCTATCTCATCGGTCTTATCCTCAGTTTGACCCTTTTCATGAACCAAATCCCATTCTACATTTCCCAATCGTGTGTGAAGAGTCGAAATCTCCCTCTCCTTCTCCTCTAAAGTAGACTGCTGAACAGTCGCTCGCTCAGTCAATTCCTGAACCTCGTCTTGTAATTCCACGTTACGGTCGTATAACATGTCATACATCTCTACATCAATGGTGTACCGTGGTAACTCCTCTTCTTCCTCTTCCTCATCAAACTCCTCCTCAGGATCCTCCTTAGGATCAGTCTCGGGCTCATGCTCCTGACCAACAACGGTGATCAATGGAGATGACTCCCTCTGAACTAATTGTTCCCTAACAACATGTATGTATCGGGGCTCCTCCTCTGTAGGTACTATAGGTAATTGGGGTTCTTCCTCCCCAGCTTGACTAGCTTCTCCAACATTCGTCATCCTGACAACAAAATTTTAAGTTTTAGTTACTAAGTCGTACTAACGAGCACATAAATTAACACATAAACACATAATGTATTTTATTATCTTCAATGAATTACCAAAAATTCATTTCTTAAAACTCGATAAGAGTTTTCCTTTACTATCTTTTTTCTATAAGGCTACTACCTAAGGTTGTTCCCCCACCTAAGGTTCATAACCTACGGCTCTGATACCAACTTGTGACACCCCCAAATCTAGGTACTTCGATTCCACGAAATTTGGTGTTCACTGTACAAATATCATCTATCTATCTACCCATAACAATTGCAACCATTCAATAAATAGAATTAAAATCCACCCTTTATAGGGTTACAACATCTGAATAGTAATACAATCCCAGGTTAAACTAACTTTAAACATCTGTGCGAAATTATAAATAAATAACTCTTAAACAATACATCATATAAAATAACAAGTTATATCAAATAACAAGTCTCCATCATTTGCTAACTTTGCCCTTGCCCTTACTAGTGGAAGGTTCGTCAGCTCTTTCGTTCTTAACTGCAATGTTATTATTAAGCAAGAGTGAGCACAAATGCCCATAAGTATAAAAAATGAAATAACAGTATAATAACATGCGAATAAATCAAAGACATCTGAATAAAAGCTCAACTTTTGAATCAATAGTGAATAACAAGAATTAAAAGAATTCTGAGGGTCATAAGACCTTGAACTATGTCCTAGGTTAACAAGGGTTATACTTGAAACCTTTAACAGTCATAAGACTATGGACCTTCTTCTCGTACTTAGGGGGATCAGCCCTTAGTACCATACTGTGCACAATATGTTAACGCTAAAGCGTAAATAATCCCATATACAGGGTTGTTCATCTCAGTTTGACATTCGAGTCCGCACCAAAGGAAGTTTATTTTGGATAATTCATTAAGGGTTCTGAAATTTAGAACGCTCATCAACTATGGGCTAGTTGAATCATTAAGGTTTCACTAGTCTAATAAGGTTCAACAATAATGATATTCAATTTGAATAATAATCTCAAGAAGTATACAATAGAACAATTATTGTATAACTAAATCATACTTTGAAAAGATAATCAATCTTTAATATAACATTTGAACTTGAATAATAGTAACGATAATTTATTCAAGGTAAATAATAAACTTGAACAATAATGACAAGTAGGGTTAGGAAACTTGCTCAAATTTAAGAGTTTAAGTTTAGGAAACTTGCCTCGTGCGTAGATTACACTTTAACTAAGCACGTTCTTTGAATTAAATCCTACATATCATTCATATACACCATACCAGTTAATTATAAATTAACTAATCAACATAAACTCATTCTCGTTGTCAACTTTAATTATCGACTATACTTGGTCAATTTATCTTATTATCACATAATTTGTACTTCATGAATGATAATCTAATTATTAATTCAATAATTTAAATCACATGTAATTATGTCATTTACATGTTTAAACAACTATTTTTATCATCACATTATTCTTCTAACATATTTACATGTTCATTACATCAATCCACTAACACTTGTTACACTTTAATATTTTTTAAAAAAAAATCTCATTTCTGAATTTTCTGGAGAGTAGCGCTGCAGCGCCACTGATACACGTGATCTTCGCGCTACGGCGCGTTGGCGCTGCGGCCGGACACTTGGCGCTATGGCGCCGTGGCGCTACGGCTCGAGTTTTGGAGCTGCGGCGCGAAAAATGTACAGGTAGCCGGCGCTGCGGCGCGGCGCACCAGACACAGAAATGACAGTTCGCGAAAAATTGCAAAGCATGCCAATTTCTCCCAATTTCTTATTTTCTACTCGAAATTAGACATACCCACATGTTATAGTTCACGTATAAACATAATACAACATCTATAAAGTAATTTTAACCCATTAAAACATATAATCACATAATTAAAACATAAAATTTTCCTCTGTTCTTGATGTTCTTGAAGTTTTTAACATAAATTCCTAAAATTCAACGTCACGGATTCGTTATAAAGCCAAATCCGTTCATTTAAAGTTTGGTCTCTTCGTATTAACATGCACAATAATATACGAGTGTAAAATCTACGAAAACATTTATGTTTGACATACTAAAATCACGTATAAGGCCATAAGGCCAAAAACCAAACTCTATATATTTTGGAAATGGCAAGTCATCAGATTAACGACATAAAATTATGAACAGATGATAAGGAATTATATATAATACATATTAAAACACATTAAAACGATATCTTACACATATATGCACATAACTCTCACAATTTCAATTACAGAGACTTTACAGAAGACTTAGGAGTCATATTCATGGAAACTTTAAATGACGTAGAAAAAACTAGGTTAGAGAGATTACCCAAGCGTAGATAAAGTAATAGGAGATGAATTAAAGTATTCCTCAACAATTCTCAAACTCCCTAAATCAATTTCTCAGACTCTCTCTCTTTTCCCTCTCTGTTATACGCCAGACTTAGCCAGATAATGAAAAGGAAGAAGGAGAATACGTATATTAATCAAGCAATTGACGCGCACTATGGTCAGTTACCCAGCATGGGTTAACTGCCCATAACTCCTATTAAGGCTCCGTTTGGTTAGTTATAATTGATTTTAAAAACTATTTAATTTAATAAAGCTTTATCATGTAGTTTAATTCTTGTCACACTCAATTCAAATATCTTATTTAAATTAATTAAATAACACATAATAATCTCTCATAAATTCACATAATCATATAATTAATTTTCTCATTAATTAATAATGTCAAATCATTAACTCTCTAATTAATAATTATATTAATTAATTAATATGGCTTATTAAATATTACTTTTAATACAATAAGCTCACATACTTCAAATAATAAAATTCTCCATATTAATTTAATAAATATAACACATATAATTAAATTAATCTACCATAACTACATCAATTAATTATTTAATCCAATAATTAAATCATTGAAAAATATTTATTTAATTCAATAAATATTAGAAATTAATTACAAAATCTAGTTCGTCACAATTACCAAGAATCAAAAGAATTCAGAGGGTCATAAGACCTTGAACTATGTCCTAGGTTATCAAGGATTATACTTGAAATACTTAACAGTTATAAGACTATGGACTCTTCTTCGCGTACTTAGGGGGATCAGCCCTTAGTACCATACTGTGCACAATAACTTAACGCTAACGCATAAGTAATCCCTTTACAGGGTTGTTCATCTCAGTTTGACGTTAGAGTCCGCACCAAAGGAAGTTTGGTTTGGATAAATCAATAAGGGTTCTGAAATTTAGAACGTTCATTAACTATGAATTAGTCGAATCAATAAGGGTTCGTTAGTCTAACAAGGTTCAATAATAAATGGTATTTAAATTGAATAACAATCTCAAGAGAAATACAATAGAACAAGTAAGATTCATACTCTAAAAAGATAATTAATCTTTAATATAACAAATCAAACTTGATTTAATAATGACAAGAATTGCTTGAAGTAATTTACAAACTTGAATAATGATAACAAGTAGGGTTAAGATACTTGCCTCATGCGTAGATTACACTTTAACTAAACTCGTTCTTTCATTTAACTCCTACATATCAATTACGTTCACAATACCAGTCAATTACAACGTACTAAACATCATAAGTTTATTCTTTTGTCTAACTCGAATTCATGACTATACTTAGTCAACTACTATACTTATTGTTAAAAATTAGATTTCACGAACAATAAGCTAACTATGCATTCGATTATTCAATTCACACGTAATTGTGTTATGAACGTGTTAAGAATTTATTTTAACACCTCATTATACGTCTAACAAGTTTTTATGATCAATAGACTAAGTTAATAACACATTACTAGACTTAAATATTTTAAAAACTCATTTCTAGCCAATCTGCTAAGTGGCACTGCGGCGCCACTGATGTACTGGGTCTTGGCGCTGCGGCGCCGTGGCGCTGCGGCGCCGTGGCGCTGCAGCGCGAGTCTCAGGCCTGGAGTTGGCGCAGCGGCGCGACACTCCAGATTTTAAATTTTCAGTTCGCGAAGAACACAGAATTCAGCGAAATAAACATTACATAAACACTAAATTCACCAAATTCAACATACCCACATGCTAGAATTTATACATAATCATTATCCAACATTTATAGAGTGATTTTAACCCATTAAAACGCATAATCACATAATTAAATTATGCAAATTGTACTGTTCTTGATGTTCTTGAAGGTTTTGAACACAAACATAAAAATTGACACTACGGATTCGTTATAACACCGAATCCGTTCATTTAAACTTTGGTCTCTTAGTATCAACATGCATAATAATATATGAGTGTAAATTTTACAAAAACATTTATGTTTGACACACTAAAATTACGTATAAGGGACATAAGGCCAAAACCTAAACTCTGTAAATTTTGAAATAACAAGTTATCGTATTATGAAAGTTATGATATGGAATCATGCAATATATATATATATATATATATATATATATATATATATATATATATATATATATATATATATATATATAACATGCTTTACTACTCGAATTATTACATATAACCATATAACAACACAATCTCTAACTACAGAGATTTACAGAATATATGAAAGCCATTTTTATAAAAACTTTAAAAGACGTAACATAGGAATTGGGTTGAAGAGGTTACCCAAGCGTAGATTAAAAGGATTGAAAATTTTCCCAATTTCTTCTTAACTCTCACAAATCTCTTAACACTCTCTGAACTTTCAAACTCTCTCCCTCTCTTTCTCCTCTCTGTTTTTGCCAAACTTAGAAAATGAAGAAGAAAAGAATACGTAATATAATAAAGGAAAAAAGAAACTGATGCGCATAATGTTCAGTTAACCCAGTCATGGGTAACTACTGATAACTCCCACTAAGGCCATGTTTGGCTAGTTTTAAAAAACTTAATTCCATTTAATTTAATAACTATTTTATCATATAGTTTAAAAAAATGTCACACTCCTTATAAAATAAATCCAATATTTTATTTAATTTACTTTAAATAAAATATAATAATTTCTCATAAATTCACATAGTCACATAATTAAATTTCTCATTAATAAATAATGTCAAATTATTAACTCTAATTAATAATTAAATTAATTAAAATACCAATAGGCTTATTAAATATTTCTTTTAATACAATAAGCTCAAATAATCACATACTTTGATAATAAAAAATTCTCCACATTAATTTAATAAATGTAACACATATAATTAAATTAATCTACCACAATTGCATCAATTAATTATTTATTCTAATAATTAATTCATTGAAAAATATTTATTCAATCCAATAAATATTAAAATTAATTACAAAATCTCGGTTGTCACATATTCTATGTGGATGGAGATAGAGACTTTATCGGCTGCGGCAGTATCCATAGTACCGGGCACTGATTCAGATGATGGAGAGCCTATAGAGGATATTGATTCCCACATCGAGGAGGAGCCATTTACTGGGTTGCCAGAATCTCCTTTAGATTCTCTCAGTACTAGCACTGTCGCGATCCAGCATTTAGCACAGTACTTTGAGTAAAGTCTTCATCTGATGACCTTCGAGAGAGATTAGGCTAGAGCCTTGATGTTGACAGCCTTTGATGGGAGAGACACAACTCTATTAGAGAAAGACGAGGCATTAGCCCATAGAGATGTCGTTGTTGTTGAGCGAGACGAGGCCAGATCAGCCAGAGATGTAGTGATAGTCGAGAGGGATAGCGACATATCTGCCTGGGATGTAGCCGTTACAGATAGCACTACAGTGAGATCTCTCACTACTGGCATGATTGTAGAGATGAGCACATACATCGATGAGCACATGGTCACCATGCAGATGGCTGTGGATCTGTTAGCTCGTGTGGATACCCTTGTACAAGAGACCACAACGTTACCTCCTTCTTCTAAGAGAGATGCCATGTTGGGCTTGATAGCTCGCATATACACTGATTTGTAGATAGGCTTGTATTTTCTTGCACAGACTAGCTTAGCCATTTTGTCATGTATAGTTTACATTGTATATATCAAACAACATTATATATAGCAGGGAAATATATTTTTTTTCACTTCCCTTTTAGATATGCATGTATACTCGCTTGATATTTGTCTGCTTCTTCAGGGCTTGTGATCTTGATGTATTCTGAATTCCTCCTTGATGGATGGACATTGAGTTATCTCTAGACATTTCAGAATGGATCATTGATCTATGTGTATCCCTACCATCTTTGGTGTCTTGGGACTGGTTTCTATATAAAAATATGGAGAAGAATGTGACTTTCCTCTCTGAGATTGACCGCAGCACAGATGGTCGCCAACACTCCTATTTAGGAGGAGCCTAGTTAATTCTGTCTCTTATGGATTAGTATTGCTCTTCAAGGTACAACCGTAACTTAGATGTTCGCCGTGTCTCCCGTTTACATGGGGAGGTCAGGTAATTCCATCCCTTTGGTTTGAAGCCAATGAAATGTGGTGGATTGAAGTTTGATCCCAGTACCGTTGACAAGTGTTTGTGTTTAGGTAGGGGGTTAGACCGAACCATAAATGGCTGCCTACGTACTCCTATTAAAGAGGAGATCAGGTCTGCGTAGTCGAACTTGGTGTAAGAGGTTCAATGTTGTTTGAGGCAGAAAAGGGTGTAGGGATGTTTTTTTTTTTGTAATGAGAAGGGTGTAGAAATGTATTTGTTGTTTTTGTAATGAGAAGGGTGTAGAAATATTTTTGTTTTTATTGCGACCGGGCCATATAAAATGGTTGCCTACGTAATCCCGTGTATCAAGGAGATCAGGTCAACGTAGTTCACCCCTCAGGGCGATTTGTAGCCGACGAAAAGTTTAGTCCTATCTGGAGGACAAACTGCGGGGGGAAGAAAGTTTAATCCTAAGTTCAAGATAAACTGCAGGTGTGAAAAGTTTGATCCCATGTTTGGGGATAAATTGAAAGTGTGAAAGGTTCAATCCCTGATGGGATAACCGAAGTTGAGTAAAGGTTAAAAAACCAAGTGGAGAGAAAAGGATATGGCCATCCGACAACCAGGCTGCTGGCTTGAAAAGTGTGTTTCCCTGAGGGGCGCAGTGTGGAAAAGAGTTGTATGTAGTGAAGGGTTAAAGAACCGGAATGACTGGTGATCTGATGATCCAACACCAAGATGTTTGCTTGATGGTAAGTTTAGACATAGTATCATTTCACGTTATCCGAGTTGATGAGTTGCAAAAATTTATCGCCATCCATTTCCTGCAATCTGAGAGCACCTCCTGTCAATACCTCCTTGACAACAAATGGGCCTTCCCAGTTAGGAACGAATTTTCCCTTAGACTGATCTTGATTGTCAATGATCTTCTTCAAAACCAAGTCATATTGTTTAAACTGCTGTAGCCGGACTTTTCTGTTGTAGGATCGGGCAATCATTTGTTGATATAACTGACCATAGAAGATAGTCGCGATTCACCTTTCGTCTATTAGAGACAATTGGTGATACCTTTCTTGTACCCATTGGTCTTCATCCAGCTGAGCATCTATCAACACTCTGAGGGATTCCATTTTCACTTCTATGGGGAGCACAACTTCCATCCCATAGGTTAATGCATAGGGGGTTGCCCCAGTGGAAGTGCGCATTGATGTTTTGTAGGCTAACAGAGTAAGAGGCAATAAGTCAGGCCATCCCTTATGGTTGGCGGACATCTTTTGTATGATCTTGTTGTTATTTTTGTTGGCCGCTTCAACAACACCATTCTTCTTTGGACGGTAGATGACGGAGTTGAGATGTTTGATGTTGAATTTGCTGCATAACTCCTCAATTATTTTGTTATTGAGGTTCTTAGCATTGTCTGACACAATTACCTCTGGTTGTCCATATCGATAGATGACATTATTTCTGATAAAAGCAATGATGACTTCTTTAGTAACCTTGGGGAAGGAGGCTGCTTCCACCCACTTGGTGAAGTAGTCGATCATGGTGAATATAAAGCGATGTCCATTACTGGCTTTGGGCTCGATGGGCCCGATCACGTCCATTCCCCAAATTGAGAAGGGCAAGGTGAACTCATATTGTGGAGCTCCCTTGGAGGGGCATGGATAGCATTCCCATGAATTTGGCACTAATAACATCTCTTGACGTGGTCATTGTAGTCAGCCTTAAGGGAGAGCCAGTAATGCCCTGTTCTAAGGATCTGCTTAGCAAGTAGAGTGCTGCTCATGTATGGGCCACATACTCCACCATGGACCTCATCAATGAGCCTCTAAGCTTAGTCCTTGTTTAAACATCTGAGGAGACCTAATCTTGCATCTCTTTTGTAGAGTGAATCTCCGCTCAAGTAGAATTTCATAGCCAGTGGATGAATCTACCTTTTGTCAGTCGGTCTCGCCTCAGCGGGTGTAGATCCAACTCGTAAGTACTCCTTGATATGTTGATACCAAGGTTGTTAGATGAGAGGTAGCTCATCTGATACTTCTCCAACATTGTTCCCATAGGCTGGTGCCTTTTGCAGGGCAAATGTGACGCTTGGCATGTGTTCCTTGTTATGGATATGAATCAAGGAAGCCAAAGTTGCTAGCGCGTCTGCGAAGTCATTCCTATTACGAGGAATATGTAGAAAGGAGATCTCTTCGAACTCCTAAGCCATCTGTAAAACTTGCCGATGGTAAGGCAGCAAATGTAGTTCTTTGGTTTGATAGATTTTCATGGATTATTTGACTACCAACTCTGAATCCCCAAAGACAGTTAACCACCTGATGCCCATTGAACGGGCAAGTTTTAGCCCTATGATACAGCATTCATACTCAGTTGTGTTGTTGGTGTTGACAAACTGTAATTTAACGGCGACGGGATATTGCTCCCCTGTACCGGATACTAGAACTGCTCCAGCTCCAGAACCTTCCATATTAACTGCTCCATCGAAATACATGTTCCATGTTTAGCGTGTATCGTACTGATGGTGTTGCTGAATTGCCATTACCCTTTTTTTGGGGAGGTATGTTTCCAAGGGTTTAAAATCCCCTACAGGTGCGACGGCCAGTTGATCCATAATTCCTTGACCTTTAATGGACTTCTGCGTCACGTAAACAATGTCAAATTATTGTAGGATCAACTACCATATGGACAGTCGGTAGTTCAACATGGGTTTACTGAACACGCACTTGAGAGGATCCACGAGGGATATGAGATGGGTTGTGTGACCATGGAGGTAATGATGTAACCTCATGGAAGCCCATGCTAAAGCACAACAAGTCTTCTCAATCAGAGTGTACTTGTGTTCACTGCTACTGAATCTTTTGGTGAGGTAATAGATAGCTCGCTCTCGGCCTCTATCGTCTTTCTGACCCAGCATGCAGTCCATGGCATTGTCACTTATAGACAGGTACATGAATAAGGGAACATCATCCATGGGTGGCACCAAAATGGGAGCTTTGACTAGCTACTCTTTGATTATAAGGAAGGCCTTCTGGCATTCATCATTCCATTTCATGGAGGAGTTATTCCTTAACAACTTGAAGATAGGCTCACAGGTTGCTGTGAGTTGAGATATAAACCTGCTAATGAAGTTGATTCTTCTCAAAAATCCCCGTATTTCTTCCCTGTTTGAGGAATGGGCATTTTCGTGATGGCCTAGATTTTGGTGGGATCCAGCTCAATCCCTTTGTGGCTGACTAGGAATCCTAGCAACTTGCCTGATTTAACGCCAAAGGCACACTTGGCTGAATTCAACTTTAAGTTATACTTACGTAACCTATTGAAGAGCTTTCTGAGATTGTCTAAGTGGTCTTCCTCCCTCCGATACTTGACAACGATGTCATCCACGTAGATCTCTATCTCCTTATGTATTAAGTCGTGGAAAAGAGCCATCATAGCTCGATGATAGGTGGCTTCGGCATTGATGAGGCCAAAAGACAACCGTCTATAGCAAAAGGTTCCCCAAGGTGTGATGAAAGTAATTTTCTCACGATCTTCCTCAGCAACCATGATCTGATGGTACTCCGCAAAGCAATCAGCAAAGGAGTACATACCGTATTGAGCAGTATTGTCAATGAGAATGTGGATAAATGGCACGAGAAATCTATCCTTAAGGCAAGCTTTATTCAGATCCTGGTAATCCACGCAAACTCACACCTTCCCTCCAGGTTTAGGCATGGGAACGATGTTGAATATCCATTCAGGATATGTGGACAACATGATGATACCAGCTTAAAATTGTTTCATAATTTCTTCTTTCACCTTTAAACTCCACTCAGGTTTCAATCGCCTGAGCTTCTGCTTGACTAGCTTGAATCCCTCTTTAATGGGCAGACGATGAAGGATAATGTCAGTGGAAAAACCCACCATGTCTTCATGAGACCATGCAAACACATCCTGAAATTGGGTTAGTAGTGTAACCATGTCATTCCTCTGGTTTGGAGTAAGGTCTGAACCAATCTGGATTAACTTAGGGCTTTCTAAGGTTCTGAGATTGAAGGAGGTGGTTTGATCAAGGTTGGGTTTAGGTTTGTCTTCGACCCACTCTTTGATCTCCTGAGGCACCTCAATGTCTTCTTGTATTTCCATCAAGTCTGAGTCTAACTTTTCATCAAAGTTACAATCCTGGTGGAGAAGAGGCATCTTATCAGCAAGTACAAGCACATCTAAGTTCAGAGTCCTGAAACAAAATATGCTTTCACTTAATATATATGAAACTGTTTAATCATACAAGGTGTTAGCATGTATTGACAAAACAACTGCTAATAATGTACAGAAAAGTAAGCAGTTATGATATCTACAGGGCAAAAAGAGTTCTTGCCTGTTTTACCCTTGTCGACCAATGTAAGGAGTGTTGCTACAATTGGCAAGGGCAAAGTCCTGGTGGACTGCAGTGATGGAGGGGTTGTCATCGTCCTCCTTCTCCCGAATGATGACCCTTATGTCTGCGCAATCATCGTCTGTGGTGTATCTGTTTGTATGTTCATCATGGACAATGATGCGTATGTCTGACATCATTCGGACAATGTCTTGTTTAATTCTTCGTTCCTCTTCTTCCACTTTAGGATCTGGAACAAATACTTTCTTCTCCTTTACCGGTATCAGTTTGGGAAATAGCATAGCCATTACGTTGGTTGGCACCTTTACCGGAGGTTGTGCGAACTCTGGATTTACAGGTAGAGATAATCGCCGTGTGGCTGAAGCTGGAGGAATTTGCTTATGCTTATACGGATTCCTGTGACTGGAACTGGCAGAATAGCCTAGTTCGGCTATCCCAATTTGACACTTGAATCGGGTGCTTAATACCCTGATGAGTTTTACCCAGCCCTTGTCCCAGCTGATGACCCAATGACATCATTTCTTGGGTAGCTACCATCACTTCGGTAGAAATCTTGGGTACGACAAATGGCGTTCCAATGGAATGTTATTGAGTGTTGCTCACTTCCAAGGCATGAAAACTGATTGGCTCAACATCTGAATTGACATTGATGAGTGGTATGTCACCATGTTGAGGATATTCCAGCTCAGCGTTGACTGTGACTAGGCTATTGTTGATAATGTATTTAAGTTGTTGATGAAGAGTGGAGGGGACTGCCCCAGCCATGTGAATCTGTAATAACCCAATATTTTCAATATAAAATAAATAAGAAATTTTGCATATAATTTTTTATTTATTTATCTTAATGATGAGAATAAGTTTCTAGTAATGTGTATGATAAATACAAATATATTTAGTACCTGAAAAATTATAAATAATTTTAGAATTTTTGATCATTACAAATTATATTCTTATAGTAATTAATTTTTGTAAGCATAAATGTTTTATTAATTATTTTCCATAAAAAACATGATTTATATTATTTAAATAATACATGAAATGATAATTAGAATTATAATAATAAATATTTTATTATATGAATTTGTTTAGAATATTTAAGTTAAATTATTTTAGCTTAATTATTGATGTTGCATATGAAAAATAAATTAGATATGGAATCCAAACCCTAAATTTGGGTATTGATTAAGGGATGAGAATAATAATATAATATTAATTATATTTTAATTTTTAGTGCTATAAATATGCACTGTAAATGTGTAGACTGATAATGGTTAGTCAATTATGATAAATTATGTCATAACCTTTATGTCGTGTTATTAAAACCTAATTGTTAAACTCAGTTATGAGTTTAAGACTGAGTAGTAATTGTGTTATATGAATTTTTCAGCATATTATAGAATTTCTGTAACTAAGAGGAACCCTAATTATTATTTGAAAATCCTAATTTGCTAAAATTAGAAACCCTAATTATTATTTTAGTAAATTATAATATTAATTACGAAACCTTAATTGTTAATTTGGAAACCCTAATGATATTAAGGAACCCTAATTTAAAAACCCTAATTTTTTATTTAAAAAACCCTAATTTTAAATTAGTGTGTTTAATTAAAATTTTATTACCCTTTAATTTTAATTTTTCAAACCCTATAAATTATTTGAAAAATCTTAAGATTTAAAATCTAGTGATTAAACCCTAGATTCAAGCACCTTGGACAAGAATGCCCTTAAAATTAAAATAAAATTACCAAAGTGCCCTTTTTGTCCCATTTGGTGAATTATTGATTAGCAAATCTTACAAAATCTTGCAAGCCACCCTAGTCTACCTAGCTATGTGCCTACCAGCTACAATATCAGCCATGTGATCAACCAAGTTCATTGCATACATGTTATTTGTATAGATCAGGAGAGAGAAAAAGTCACATTCAAGCTCATTTTGCTCAAACACTCATCCAAGACTTTCTCTATCTAACACCCACGAGATTGCCTTGCTAGATCAGTCATAAATCAAGCCTCACTAACACCAACATCAAATCAGAAGCATAGAAATCAGATTTTCTCACTTAAAGGTATAAAAGAACCCTAACTCAAAAATTATGTGATTTGGTGTTAGATCATATAATTGATTGTTAAAACATGTTGGTTGCAGTCTATTTAAGTGATTTGGGTTGATATCTTGTAGATCCATATCATCTAAGTGCTCAAAATTAAAGATTTCTTAAATCTGGAAAAAAATCAAACTGAGGCCTGACAACGAATGTCAGTGGCCACAGATCTTTGGTCGGTTATGAGTTTAGTTGTTTTTAACTTGTTATGTGTAGCTTGTAATGTGGTCTTTAATCTTCAAAAAGAATCAGAGTCATTTGATGTATAGATTGGTAGTTATTAACGGTCAAAAGTCGTTGACCGGCATTGACCTGGCCTTTTCTGGGCAACCCAGAAGGTCATCACCAGCGTCTGACAACTTATTCCAACATCTAGATCTATCAGTTTGTTAATGTTTTGGTTATTCTGTTGTGCCTATTTTGTATTATGTTATTTACACTTTCGATCTATGCTTTTAGTACATCTAAATTTCAATTACACTGGATTTAGTAGCTGGTCAAAGTTGGTAGAATGATCACGGATCTGGTTTTCTGGGCAACCCAGAAAACCTTTGATCATGTCCTCTGACATGGTTTGACCAGCTTGGGTCTATTGATTCTGTTGATGTTATGGTTATGTTTTGTAATAGATCTATAGTGCTACATGTGGGCTACAATCTGGAAGTCCTATATCACTAAAACCTTACCTGCACAGCAAGTAGTGGAAGCCCTAACATGCACACTCGATCTATTCTTCATTTCTGGAAAAACCAGAAATGAAGAACAGCCTCTGACATATTTTTCGGTGGCCTAGATTTTTTAGGTTGATGATTTTTAAACTTGATATGTGCTTGATTCATGTACCCTGGTAGATACTCTACACAGCCCGACGTCTAAATTACCTAATACATGATCAGATTTCATGATATAAGGTCAATAAAAGCTTTGACCGACCATGACCAGAAATTATGGGCAGCCCATAAATATGATGAACATGTCTGACAGTGATTTCAAAGCTTTATATCTTGCTCATATGTTATGATCTGACACAGATGTTGATTTACACTTGTAGTATAACGTAAATACTACAAAATCAAAGTTATAGCTAACCAAGAAATGCTACACATAACGAATTAATCATGGTCAAAGTTGGTACCTAGAAACTGTCTATGAAGGCTCAAGAACACATTAGGCTACACTTTCTGTCGCTAAAGGGCTTTAGCGGCAGACTTATTATAATTAATTAATTTAATTTCTAAAAATCATTTAAAAATAGTAAATAAATTCTGAAAATTACAAAAATTATTTTAAAAATTATTTTAAGTTATCAAAATTAACTTTTAATAATTTGACATATTTTTCATAAATACTAGTATCTATTTGAATATTATTGATATTTAACCTATTTAATAAATACATTAAATAAATTAATTAAAATTAATTTTATTATATTAAAAATCATTTTAAATGATAATAAGGTATTTAAAAATATTTTAAGTTATAAAATGTAACTTTTAATATTGTAAAAAAAATTCATTAATTATTTAATATTAATGATATTAGAATTATTTAATAATTATATTAAATAATGTAATGTAAAAATGATTTTAATATTCGAAAAATTATTTTAAATAAAAATAAAATGTTGAAAGATATTTTAAGTTATAAAATACAACTTTTAATATTTAAAGGATAATTTCATTAATAATTAAATATTAATGATATTAATTGAATATTAAGGATATTAAATTTATTTAAAAATTATATTAAATAAATAGTTTTAAAATGGTCTTATTGATTTAAAATTCATTTAAAAAGGATATAAATGAATTAAAAATATTTTAATTTATAGTTAATGACTTTTAATATTTGGATAAATAATATATTAATAATTAAATATTAATGGTAATTATTTAAAAATAATTTTAAAAGTTTTAAAAAATGATTTAAGGATTATATTAATACTTTAAAAATATTTTGAGTTGTTATAAATAACTTTAATATTTTGGCAATGATTTCATTAATAGTTTAATATTAATTAAATATTAATAATAATAGAATTAATGAATATTTAAATTATTTAATAATGATTCCGATGTTTGAAAATTTATAGTAAATTATAATAAATGTTTAAAAATTATTATAAGTCATTTAAAAATAATATAACTGATATTTTCAGTTATTGAACTTCAGGATAGAGTTTTAGACTCAATAAGTACCCGATAAAGCTGTCGGTACACCGACATATTTTAGAAATTGATCTGAACTTAGATATTTTAACTGTATTAATGATTGTTTGTGATTCAATGACTGTGAAATATGTGCGACAAGGTGATTAGGTTATGTGTTGACTGCAATAGGCAGTATTATGTGTTGTGACATGTTATTCTAATCAGTAAAATGATCTTATTACTGATAGGTGATTACATAAAAGATAAAACTAAGTTGCGTGTTGTAAGTAGTAGGCAAGGCAAGTATCTTACCTTTGTATTTTCTTTATGTAATGGACATGAGTAAGAATGTTTCAGAATTATATTATTACGGTACAGATTATTAAACCTATTGTTATATATATTATATACTCTCATTGATTATCAACATGTTAGTATATGGTAATTCAAATATATATTATGTTCATTAATTTCTATAAATGGTTATACAAGTGTCCCCACTTGGATAATCATTGTGTTTAATCACATGTTGATACACCTTTGTTAATTACCTATATATATATATATATATATATATATATATATATGTGTGTGTGTGTGTGTGTGTGTGTGTGTGTGTGTGTTGAATTATAGATTATTGTTGAACAAAATAAAACCTTTGATTTGGAACTCTGACAGGTATGATCATCCCGTACACGGGAAAACTTTTATGCGCCCAAGGCAGACAGAGTGAACGATACCATCGTTCTTGCATGTAGTATTGATCAATCCAGGGCATAACGGGCTGATCCCCCCCGTGCCCATAAGTTATGACGGTTTGCAGATGAATTTCTGCTAAACCTATTCGAAAACTGAAAATAATGTTCATAGTATGTCACCTTAACCCTAATTATAGTCATTACGTAGTTTCAAAATTTTGATAGAGAGTTGTGATGTTATTTTTATCGGTTCAGATTACTTCACAACTATTGACTTGTTGTAGAAGGATAGTACAAAGAAAACATTTAACCCTTTTAGCTAATGTTTATAATTGTTATTACTTGTTGGCATTCAAATGCTCACTATTGCTTAAATTAAATGTTTTCAGTTAAGTATGATCAACCTGAAGGCTCAGGGGAAAGGAAAGTTGTTCGAATGAGATTTATAATATTCTGTGTAATAGTTATAGTTTATTAAGATAATGATACTTATTATCTATGATGTAATGAATGTTTAAAGGTCTCGTACCTGGGATTTAAACTTTGATGCATATGTAAATTAAATTTGGTATCAATATTATTGTTATTAATATTATGATTAGTATTTTTCGCGCATAGAAATGGTATCGTGAAGCACCGAGTTTGGGTTTCAAGTACCCGAATTTGGGGGCGCCACAGGTTGGTATCAAAGCTTTGGGGTTAGAAACCTTTGGTGGGATCGACCTTAGGCTATAACCTTAGGACAAAGGGAAACGTTGAAAATACAAATAACTCATATAGAGTTTAAAAGTAGATGAATTGAATAAATTCATCGTTAAACAAAATAAAAGATAACTTTTATAAAACTATTGTTTGTTATGTGTATATACTATATGCTAATCAGGATAATTTATGTGTGTAGATGTCTGGTGGAAAAGGCTTTTTATATGCTTATAGCATAAAGGAGGATCAAATCCATACACCCGAGCTAATATCGAAGTCAATAGCTGAAATAGAGGCTCACAATGAAACCAACTCTGATGAGGTGGTGGTATTGGAAAATGTAGTACCAAATCCAGAGATGGTGGAGCTGATAGATAGTGATTCGGACACTAAAGTTGAAGCTAATCAAGCATCAACGGAAGTGCAGGATCTGAGGAATAAGGTTTCTCCTCTGGAGAAGCTGTGGGAAATAGAAAAGCTGCTAAATAGTCAATTGTTTCAGGCGTTAATAGAAATAATGGAAGAACAAGATAAGCTTAAAATCCAAATTGATCAGATGGGAGCCATAAGCAACACATCGTGTGCAGCTCCGAGCAAGAAGGGGAAAAGAAAGATAGAAGACCATGACTTAGAAAAAACTGATAAGAAGAAAGGGAAAAGAATATGTTACCTTTGCGGCTATGAGGGACATACCACTCTGTATTGTCCTTACTATAAACCAGGTGCATATTTTATCTGTGGGATAGAAGGTCATCAGGCGAAAGGTTCTCCAAGAAAAAGGCGTAGTAAATAGGTAGTATAGGTTCTGTTGTGTAGGTATGTTTAATGTAATATCTAAGTATGTTTATGTAATGTAATATTCTCAACTTTTGTGTTGATCAAGGCTGTAAGTCCCGACTTTTGTAGTCACAAAGGGATAGCTGATGTTTAAAGTAGTATGTGCTATGCTATGTAAAATATTCGATGAATGAATAATAATCTAAGTTTGAGAAATGAAACAAGTTTAATATATTAAACTTATGCAATAAGGTTTAGAATGTAAGTTAATAAAGTATAATTTATGATTTTACTTAACCAGATAATGCCGCCAAGACGTCAAACACAAAATCAAAGGGTAGAAGAATCTGTCAACAACGCTGAGGGACAACAGTAAGACCCAATTCAAAACTTTGTGAACATGGTAGCTCAGGCTATGCAGCAAGGAATACCAGCCGCAGGAAACCAGCCAGACAATCGCTTGGCAAAATTTAAAGACTTTAAGACAGTAGGACCACCAGAATTCAGGGGATCAGCTGACCTTATAGAAGCCCAGACATGGGTTAACGAGATAGAAAAGGCATTCGTAATTGCTAGAGTAGATGAGGGGCAAAAGATCATTTTTGCCACTTATATAATGAAGTGAGAGGCAAATCAAACTAGGGCAGGAGAAGGAGTAGTTACTTGGGCTAGGTTTTAGACTTTGTTTTTTGAAAACTACCTCTCAGCTAGCATGCAGGCTAGTAATGGAGGTTAAATTTCTGGAGTTAAAGTAGGATAACATGACTGTTGTGGAGTATGCCGTAAAGTTTAATGAGTTGGCTAGGTTTGCTCCGCATCAAGTTAATACGAAGGCTAGGAAGGCAAGAAGGTTTGAGCTGTGCTTAAGACCCTGGCTCTACAACAAGGTGGCGGTGTTGTAGATCAATACTTTTGCAGCAGTCATGGGAAAGGCTATCATAGCCGAGGAGGGGAGTGAGGCCATAAACCTCTACAACAAGGAGAAGAGGAACAAAAGCAAGGCTGGAGGAGCTGTGAAGGTGGAAGGTAATAGTGGAAATAGGGGTGAGAAAAGAAAGGGGAATTTTTCTGGGAATGTTCAGGTGAAGCAGGAAGGTGTGAAGAAACAGACTGTGCAGTGTAAGAATTGCGGAAAGAATCACTCTGGTGAGTGTCTGAAGGGTAAGTTTGTATGTTACATGTGCGGGCAGGAGGGCCATATCTCTCCCAACTGTCCCAACCCAAGGATGAACAGTGGGTGTTTTCTATGTGGATCGACTGAACATAAGGTGAAGGATTGTCCAAAGAGGAAAATGGAAGCAGGGAGTGTAACCACGGGAAAAGGCAGCGGGGCTATGGCAATCACATGACTGACTACAACCAACAAACCAACCGCACGAGTCTTCAATATGACGGTCCAGGATAATGTGGCAGCTGGGAATGGAACTCCGGGTATTATTTGAATAACTTTAATTTTCATATACATATGATTTTCCTATATATATCAAATTATGTTATAAAGAAATTTTGAGGGAAGAATTTGAGTTCTTCTGGAAATCAAAGTTTCTGTTTAATTAGATTGATAAGCTTTATGTTGAATAGATAAAGATTTGTTCGATTAATTATAATCGAGATCTATTTGCAAGAATTGTGTATGCTATGTACCCTTGTATGTATGAGTTTTAATACGGTGATTCCGGGGACGGAATCCTTATAAGGGAGGGTGAATGTAATAACCCGATATTTTCAATATAAAATAAATAAGAAATTTTCCATATAATTTTTTTTTATCTTAATGATGAGAATAAGTGTCTAGTAATGTGTATGATAAATACAAATATATTTAGTACCTAAAAAATTATAAATAATTTTAGAATTTTTGATCATTACAAATTATATTCTTATAATAATTAATTTTTATAAGCAGAAATGTTTTATTAATTATTTTTCATAAAAAACATGATTTTATATTATTTAAATAATATATGAAATGATAATTAGAATTATAATAATAAATATTTTATTATATGAATTTTTTCAGAATATTTAAGTTAAATTATTTTAGCTTAATTATTGATGTTGCATACGAAAAATAAATCAGATATGGAATCCAAACCCTAAATTTCGGTATTAGTAAAGGGATGAGAATAATAATATAATATTAATTATATTTTAATTTTCAGTGCTATAAATATGTACTGTAAATGTGTAGACTGATAATGGTTGGTCAATTATGATAAATTATGTCATAACCTTTATGTTGTGTTATTAAACCCTAATTGTTAAACTCAGTTATGAGTTTAAGACTGAGTAGTATTTGTGTTATATTAATTTTTCTGCATATTATAGAATTTTTGTAATTAGGAGGAACCCTAATTATTATTTGAAAACCCTAATTTGCTAAAATTAAAAACCTTAATTATTAATTTAGTAAATTATAATGTTCATTAGGAAACCCTAATTGTTAATTTGGGAACCCTAATGATATTAAGGAACCCTAATTTAAAAACCCTAATTTTAAATTAGTGTGTTTAATTAAAATTTTATTACCTTTTAATTTTAATTTTTCAAACCCTAGAAATTATTTGGGAAACCTTAAGATTTAAAATCTGGTGATTAAACCCTAGATTCAAGCACCTTGGACAAGAATACCCTTAAAATTAAAATAAAATTACCAAAGTGCCCTTTTTGTCCCATTTGGTGAATTATTGATTAGCAAATCTTACAAAATCTTGCAAACCACCCTAGTCTACCTAGCTATGAGCCTACCAGCTACAATATCAGTCATGTGATCAACCAAGTTCATTGCATACATGTTATTTGTATAGATCAAGAGAGAGAAAAAGTCACATTCAAGCTCATTTTGATCAAACACTCATCCAAGACTTTCTCTATCTAAAACCCACGAGATTACCTTGCTAGATTAGTCATAAATCAAGCCTCACTAACACCAACATCAAATCAGAAGCATAGAAATTAGATTTTCTCACTTAAAGGTATAACAGAACCCTAACTTAAAAATTATGTGATTTGATGTTAGATCTTATACTTGATTGTTAAAACATGTTGTTTGTTGTCTATTTAAGTGATCTGGGTTGATATCTTGTAGATCCATATCATCTAAGTGCTCAAAATTAAAGACTTCTTAAATTTGGAAAAAAAATCAAATTGAGGCCTGAAAACGAATGTCAGTGGCCACAAATCTTTGGTCGGTTATAAGTTTTGTTGTTTTTAACTTGTTATGTGTAGCTTGTAATGTGATCTTTAATCTTCAAAAAGAATCAGAGTCATTTGATGTATAGATTGGTAGTTATTAACGGTCAAAAGTCGTTGACCGGCATTGACCTGGCCTTTTCTGGGCAACCCATAAGGTCATCACCAGTGTCTGACAACTTATTCCAACATCTAGATCTATCAATTTGTTAATGTTTTGGTTATTCTGTTGTGCCTATTTTGCATTATGTTATTTACACTTTCGATCTATGCTTTTAGTACATCTAAATATCAATTACACTTGATTTAGTAGCTGGTCAAAGTTGGTACAATGATCACGAATCTGGTTTTCTGGGCAACCCAGAAAACCTTTGATCATGTCCTCTAACATGGTTTGACCAACTTGGGTCTATTGATTTTGTTGATGTTATGGTTATGTTTTGTAATAGATCTGTAGTGATACATGTGGGCTACAATCTGGAAGTCCTATATCACTAAAACCTTACCTGAATAGCAAGTAGTGGAAGCCCTAACATGCACACTCGATCTATTCTTCATTTCTGGAAAACCCAGAAATGAAGAACAGCCTCTGACACGTTTTTCGGTGGCCTAGATCTTTTAGCTTGATGATTTTTAAACTTGATGCGTGCTTGATTCATGTACCCTGGTAGATACTCTACACAGCCCGACGTCTAAACTACCTAATACATGATCAGATTTCATGATATAAGGTCAACAAAAGCTTTGACCGGCCATGACCAGAAATTCTGCCTAGAAACATGATGAACATGTTTGGCAGTGATTTCAAAGCTTTATATCTTGCTCATATGTTATGATTTGACCCAGATGTTGATTTACACTTGTAGTATTACATCAATACTACAAGATCAAAGTTATAGCTAACCCAGAAACGATACACATAACGAATTAATCATGATCAAAGTTGGTACCTAGAAATTGTCTATGAAGGCTCAAGAACACATTAGGCTACACTTTCTGTCGCTAAAGGGCTTTAGCGACAGACTTATTATAATTAATTAATTTAATTTCTAAAAATCATTTAAAAATAGTAAATAAATTCTAAAAATTACAAAAATAATTTTAAAAATTATTCTAAGTTATCAAAATTAACTTTTAATAATTTGGCATATTTTTCATAAATATTAGTATTTATTTGAATATTGTTGATATTTAAACTATTTAATAAATGTATTAAATAAATTAATTAAAAATAATTTTATTATATTAAAAATTATTTTAAATGATAATAAGGCATTTAAAAATATTTTAAGTTATAAAATATAACTTTTAATATTGTAAAGAAAATTTCATTAATTATTTAATATTAATGATATTAGAATTATTTAATAATTATATTAAATAAAGTAATGTAAAAATGATTTTAATATTCGAAAAATCATTTTAAATAAAAATAAAATGTTGAAAGATATTTTAAGTTATAAAATACAACTTTTAATATTTAAAGGATAATTTCATTAATAATTAAATATTAATGATATTAATTGAATATTAAGGATATTAAATTTATTTAATAATTATATTAAATAAATAGTTTTAAAATGGTCTTATTGATTTAAAATTTATTTTAAAAGGATATAAATGAATTAAAAATATTTTAAGTTATAGTTAATGACTTTTAATATTTGGATAAATAATACATTAATAATTAAATATTAATGGTAATTATTTAAAAATAATTTTAAAAGTTTTAAAAAATCATTTAAAGGTAATATTAATACTTTAAAAATATTATGAGTTGTTATAAATAACTTTAATATTTTGGCAATGGTTTCATTAATAGTTTAATATTAATTAAATATTAATGATAATAGAATTAATGAATATTTAAATCATTTAATAACGATTCTGATGTTTGAAAATTTATGGTAAATTATAAAAAAGGTTTAAAAATTATTATAAGTCATTTAAAAATAATATGACTGATATTTTCAGTTATTGAACTTCAGGATAGAGTTTTAGACTCAATATGAAATAACCCGGGTCAAATCCTGAGTCCGGAACAAATCTCGGGTCAAATTTCAAGTTCAAATCGAATCAAATCCATCAAAATAAGGCCTCAAACTACTGGCCCAATAGTATCTTCTTGGGTCATCTTAGCCCACCACAGGCTCCCAAAAGGTCATGACTTTAAGGTACTATTGGTAGTAACTTATTTCCTTATATGCAGACAAATTTTTCCCCTATCTTTCTATATGGGACTGGGGTGTTACAAACTCCTTCACTTAAATTTCTGACGTCCCCGTCAGAACCAATCACACACACGGTCCAAAGATCTTTGCCTCTCTAGCCATTGTGGGATAATACTGGCTGGCTTCGTGTCCCCACCTCCGGACCTCCATCTCTCCATTGTGGGACAATACCACTAGCCTTCGTGTCCCTACCTCCGGCTACCCGATCGGATGACCCGACCCGAGCTTTCGAGAGTCGGCTTTGATACCATATGAAACAACCCGGGTCAAATCCAGAGTCTAAAAAAAATCTCGGGTCAAATTCCAAGTCCGAATCGAATCAAATCCATCAAAATAAGGCCTCAAATCACTGGCCCAATAGTATCTTCTTAGGTCATCTTAGCCCACCACAGGCTCCCAAAAGGTCATGACTTGAAGGTGCTATTGGTAGTAACTTATTTCCTTATATGCAGACAAATTTTTTCCCTATCTTTCGATATGGGACTGGGGTGTTACACGATAAGTACCCGATAAAGCTGTCGGTACACCGACATGTTTCAGAAATTGATCTGAACTTAGATATTTTGAATGTATTAATGATTGTTTGTGATTCAATGACTGTGGGATATGTGCGACAAGGTGATTAGGTTATGTGCTGACTGCAATAGGCAGTATTATGTGTTGTGACATGTTATTCTAATCAGTAAAATGATCTTATTACTGATAGGTGATTACATAAAAAATAAAACTAAGTTACGTATTGTAAGCAGCATGCCAGGCAAGTATCTTACCTTTATATTTTTTTTATGCAATGGACATGAGTAAGAATGTTTCAGAATTATATTATTACGGTACAGATTATCAAACCTATTATTATTATTATTATTATTATTATATATATTATATTATATATATATATATATATTATACTCTCATTGATTATTAACATGTTAGTATATGGTAATTTAAATATATATTATGTTCATTAATTTCTATAAATGGTTATACAAGTGTCC